>LKNJ01000758.1:0-183472 GCA_002120245.1 Maccullochella peelii
GAGAGAGAGAGAGAGAGATTTGCAGAAGTCATATTATGGATCATTTTATAAATCTGTTTCTGTGTTCTCAAAAAAAAACAGCTTTTACTTCTTTGACTTCCACCCCACATGTGTGTGTGTGTGTCCACAGACAAATAAACTACCTCATTATCCTACAAGCCTGAACCTTTATGGGGAGGGGCAGAGGAGAGGCCTGATAGCATTTTAATCACAACTAATGGTGGAACGACTAATGAGACTGCGTCTGTGAAAACAGCCCCCTGAGATCACTGGAGGTGACACACACACACACACACACACACACACACACACACACACACACACTACATTCTGCCTTACAAGAAAACAGTAATGCTACATGTTAATGGGGAAAACTATTTGTGTGTCACCTCTTACATCTTGAAGTAATTGGCCTGTTGAGAGTGAAACCACGTGGGCGATGGTCTGTGGCTTGCTGTGAGTCTGCTCTCTGCTGGACAGATCTGCTATGATGTAAAGTGTACAGAGCAGGTAGTGGCCCGCTCTGCTGTCTCCCTCCTCCCTCTTCTTTATTTTCTAAATATAGTCAAAGACATTCATAAATGTCAGTGTGGCCCTGTTTCTCAGCAAAGAGGCTGAAGTCTAATAAAGACACAGTCAAGGCCTTTCTCTCCTGTCTCCTTCCAGGTTAGTTAGTTATTCCTGTATCCAAAGCCCTTTTTTGTCCAATGAGAACATTCGGTCATAAACTGTTCTCTACGATCTATGATGTTCATATTAAACAGATATGAACATATCTGATGACATGAACATCAGGCAGAATGAACTTTCTGCCTCAGTAAACTTTATCCCAGATATACAGTATATATTTACACATTTTCCAACGTGTGCGTCACAAGTTGTGTTTTCAATTCCGAAAAATGTTGTGCAGTTAATTACTTGTGATATTTAGTGGCACAGAAACCACTCAGACTCCATCATGTTCTTAATCCCCCCTGGGCTCAGTGTCTCTGTTGCATATTGTTGAAGTGGAGTAAGTAACATAATACAGGAATAAAAGAGCGCTGTGGATGTTTTTCATAGACTGTTTTTGAAAAATTGACCTTTGCTGCTGCTGCTTTGGAGCAAAAGTTTATTTAAATTTTAGAATGTTTATTTGTTGACTACTCAGTAGTTCAAATGTTCAAACTGTAGGAAAGGATCACAATTTATACACTTGTATTGGCAAACCCATTAATAACACATTCATAAGTAGCTAGTTTATAAACTCTTGAGAGTGAGTACTTGACATACTATTGGTTATTTTATTGCTCCTGGACTAAAAAGCTCCAACCTTAACCCCCCACTGGCTCTTGACCACACGGTATTCCTGTCTATTTGTGTGTGTTGATGTGGTAGAGAGTGAAACAACGAGGGCAGTGGTGGGAAAGTGGATTATCATTGATAGGGAAAAACCACCACTTTCATCTATCCTTCTTGGCCATGACAAAGTTTCCAGCCACAAAAAGTTTTTGAAGCCTTGTTTGCGGTGAAGTTGGAATCTGGGGCCATGTAATCGGAACATTGGGTATTCGATTCATATAAAACAATACAAGTGAGAACCCTTGGTTTTTTTTCTAATGGATATGGTTGGCGCTGGGACAGAGCACAGCTGGGAGGGCTTTAAAAGTGGGCATTTAACAATACAGCCTTAGACACTTTCTCCACTCTCTCCAAAAAGGTTTTCATTAGTCTGCTTTGGAAAAATGTGGTAAATCATTTTTGACAAATTTGCACGGTCAGAATGTCAGTGCTTTTGTTGAGTCTCTTTACTTTAGGTAGTTTAACATATATTATCATTTTAAAGTATGTCTGAGCCTGTTGGAAGCTTGAAAGGGAAAAACAAGGATTATGGATCACTGTAGGACCTCATTAACACCATTCTTCTGTAGGTTTTTCCCTTCAAATGTGTTGCTACATTTAGAAAAATTACCATTGTGATTTAAGAGTTTTAAATCCTGCATCTGTGAACTTTTAAAATGTGTTTAACTGGATAGTTCCTACTTGATGAGCGACCATTAAACATACAGCACACTTACATTACAGCTTTTTCTCATGAAGTGAGAAGGCTGTGATAACTCTCTCTCAAACACACACAGGGGAGTGGATTTTAGTGGAGAGGGTTAATTGGCCTTGCTAATGGCCACACTACATGTGATGCACATAATGTTGAGGATGTGGGCCTCTCAGGCAGAAAGCAAGACCACCATTGATACACCACCTCCCAGGATGACACTGCTTTGACTTCCTGTGACAATAATATCATGACACACTGAAGACACTGTATGCGTGAAAGAAGGAATGGAGATTTTGGTTTGTTATGTTTGTTATATTGGTGACATTCAATGCAGTTGTGAAGTGGGAGGAGCTGCTGGTTCCAGAAGTATTTTTCACCACTGTACATTCCTATTTTTTTATGATATCCGCAACAATTCTCAACATAGAAACACAGGAGTGTTTTTTTGCATCCGTTTGGCACTTTGCTGCAGCAACTGCAGTTGCTATGAAGAAAAGGCCAGAGATTGGACTCTGATTGGACGTTTCTCACTGAAATGCACCTTAGCAAAGGTAGACTTTTGTCCTTTTTTATGTACACTTGCTTGTACTATTGACTGCTTATCAAACAACCAGATATTTTTAAACACAGTTTCTCAACTTTTGTGTTGGAAGTAGGCTGAAACTAATGAATATTTCCATTTTTATCAATTTATCTGTAAATTATTGTCTCGATGAATCGATTATTTATTTGGTCTATAAAGTAAGTGAAAAATGCCCATTATAACTTCCCAGAATGCAAGTTGACATCTTCAAGTGTGTCCCAAATATCTTCAAATGCAAAGATATTCAGTTTACTATCACTGAAAACAGAAGAAAAAGCTGCAAATCTTCACATTTGAAAAGCTGGAACCTGTGAATTTTTGTCAATTGTGCTTAAAAAATTACTTAAAAGTAAACAGTTCTGTCGATCGCCTGATCTATTAATTGACTAATTATTTACTCAAAAATGTCAATGCAAAAAATTTGCGAGTATTTTACTTACCAAAAATACACTGTAACTTCTCCCACTTTGTAACCCTATTGAAGCCATTAAGCCAACTACTCAGGTAAACCAAAACAAGTGATGGAGAGAGATGGACCTTGAATGAAAGAGAGCAATTGAAGCGAGAGAAGGAGACAGAAAGAGAGAGTGAGAGAGAGAGTTCAAACTGATGAGTAAAGCAGTAAAGACAGCAGGGGGGGAAAATCATATGTAGGACACACACACACACACGCACACAGAATCAATTCTGCACCACAGAAATGCCACCAGTTACGGGGAGACTCCTCTTTATTAGACTCAATGATCCCTCTACATGTTAATGTCACATTCACATCATTCATCACTGGTCTCTGTGATACTGTGTATATTCTTCATATAACACAGGCTGTGGTCCAGACAGGGGATATGTGGGGGAGAAAAGGCTCAAGGATGGGTTAGAAACAGACAGAGTATAAGGGTTTAGCAAACGAGGACTTTGTTAGTTTTGGCTGGTAGATAGGTCAGTTACAGAGAATCCCTCATTAGCCAGTTCCCAGCTGTACGTTATCTCCTCCGTGAGCTTTATTTAATCATTGTGGTAATTAAGTTAAGTACTGTATCTTTAACAAAGTTTAAGTACTGGGGCTGGGGTACCTGGGGAAACGTATAACATTCTCTTTTCACACATAAACATCTTCTCTTTACCACACAGATGTCTCATACATGAAAACCGGATCTGGACACAGTGGGGGTGCATGCTTCTGTTTAGGGTTGAAAATAGGCCAAAACTTTAGTGAGTAGGGAGGAGAGGAGAGGAGAGGAGAGGAGCTGTTAAAAAGACGTGATCTTTAATCAATATCCACATAATGAGAAACTTACTGTAATGGAAACATTCAGCAGAGGCTTTAGAAGTAACATGACTTACACTTAGCACTCTGTCTGACTGAGTCAAACTTGCAGGACTTTGCTGTTTGTAAATCAATTTTCTCCAGTAATGTGTGTGTGTGTGTGTGTGAGAGGGGGGGGGGAGTGTGTGGAATTAAAGCAGAACGTGGGTGGACAGAAGCTACAGAGGGGCAGGGAGGAATTCAGGGTTCCCGAGATAGACCGGAGGGGCTCCACTTTGTAGACAGGTGGACAGGTAGCAACAGAGGCCTCATTGTCCACGGCTTAATCAGGCAGGCAGGTGTGCCACTCAGGACTCGCCTCACCCCAGCAGCATTGCACACTCCTTGACTCCTTGCCTCCTCCTGTCCATCTCTCCCTTCATGCAGTCTTATTACTGCAGCTCAATGTGCCCGCAGTCATGGCTAGTAATATTAAGATTGCTTTAATATTAATGGATTAGAAAATAATAGTTGCTGTTATTGGAGAGATTGCTACAGCATGAGGTATCACTTGAATATGAGATGTGCCATGGACTCATACAGTCATGGAAATTAATGGGCCGGTGTTGAGTGCATAATTATTTTCAGTTATGCACACATGACTGTGAGGTGGAATTTTCTGTTGCTGAAATAATGTAGTCATGCAAGTGAGGGAGTGAGTAAAATTTGCTTTAAACGTTGAACGTTAGGGTGAAATAATGATAAAAAACAAAGCAATTCATGCAGAGAGCAGAGGAGAAAGAGAAAGAGGGTGCAGTGAATGAGTGAGATATAGTTTTAGATTGCAGTTTAAGTCGGCGATTCTGCCAAGCCAGGTCCAGGTTGATAAATCTGTCAGCAGGGCGGCCAGGCTACACAGATCCAGGTTACTGTAGGACTTAACTTTGCTGCTCCCCAGCTGGCTTGGACCTCATCCAGAACCTCATACTATATCCTGGACTGGCTCCAAGCCTCTGGTCTGTCCTTACCCAGCCTCAGCCCACACCCCAGCCACTACGAGTCGGACGTCCTCTTGGCACTGTGCCTTGCAGCTACAGTCTCATTCTGTGGATGGTTCAGCTTCTGTCCACTAGCCTTTGTGCCTTCAGCATTTGTTTATGTTAATGGAAAATTTGCAAGGAGTTCCTAGTAATATTAATAATTCCCTACTAACACTTTTTCTGGGAATTGCAGGAATTACTTTTCTGTCTCCTCTCGCTAGTTTCTACAAATCTTTACTAACCCCGAGCCAGCTCATGCCCAAATATATATATTATTAAGAAGAACAACCAAGGGAAGACCTGTGGGTGTAACAGACCAAAATAGAGAATGCAGTTCAACTGGCCCTGTTTTGTAGTTTTCTGAGATGTACTAAAACTCAGAACAGTTTACTGGTGTCCTCTGTTGCACAGCCTTGACACCACTTTTAGAGCCAAAGCAGGATCGTGTCTTTGGGATCTGTTGGTTAGAGTCTGGTCACACTCTTATTTAACCTGTGGTTAGGTTCTGGACCTATTAATGTCCAAGTGGCCACGAGGCCACTCAGTGGTCCAGCTCATTGTGTTCTGGTGGTTTGCAGACCTTAGTCCTCACATAGAGGGTTTCACGAAATTGCTGTTGTTTGTCTGGCTGCAGCTACATGCATGCTTTCAATCTGCAGGCTGGGTTTTGGAACAGTTAATGCTCTGTGGTAATTTGCATTTTATTTTATTTTTTCTGTTCCCAATCTTATCCAACAGTGATGCAATAGAGATGCAATGCTCCTATCACAGCCCATCAGCTCAGTTCTGTGTGTAAGTAGGTGTTACAGGCGTACGGCTCATTTGCAGTGTAGAAAGGCCTCTTGTTTAGAGTATTATCAAAGCGAAGACACAGCTCTGTAAGAGGTGTGAAATTGACAAAAGGCAGACAACTCTCAACATGTTCACCTTACTTTAACACCGCGCTCTCTTTACCTACACGGTCTCCTCTGCAGGTCAGTCACTAAAGCTTTCATTAGATGTTAAACAATTTTCTCAGGAGCACGTGTTGTGGTTCGGTCTTCTGTTTTTGGTTGATGATACATTTTTGATTTCATCCCCAGAAGTTTTATCTCATGTAAGAGCACTTCAACTCTTATATAATAAAAAATAATTTGATTTCTCAATTATGTTTTTGAAAATGGTTCAGCACAATAAGGATGTTATTTTTAAGGATTTTTTTTAGGTTTGGTCAGCTGTTTAACCTAAATTAATTGAATTTCAAGATTTCTGTAACTCCGAATAAGCCACAAATACTGCACCCTGACTGGCTGACAACCCCAGCTTCTCCATGTCAAATGCTGAGAGGAGGATTTCCACGTATATTGCAGTTTCATAGATAAATTGTAGAAATGGTTCAGAGAGGTAGGCCAGTCAAGACCAAGTCTGCTTTGAATACGTTAAATAAAGTTGTATCTGGAAAAAAAGAGTGGATTTGGAAAAAAAGCAGTAACATTACATTTAATGAAAGAAAATCAAATTTCATCTTGTTAAGCATCATATTGTCATGTCCCGTTAGTCCTTGTGTGTATTTTATTTTGTAATCACTTCCTGTCGTGTCAGTTCAGTTCCAGACCTCAGAGCTGCTTGATTAGGCACACCTGTTCCCCGTAACGCACCTGCCCCAGATTCCCTCAGCAGCCACTTCCCTACTTAAAGCAGTCTCCTTCCTTTGTTTATTGTCAGATTGTCTTGTGTTTTCTGCCAAGCTTTCAAGTCTTTACTCAAGCTCTGTTTTTGGCCCACTGTGACCTTTTCATAGACGACCCGGATTCTGCCTAGCCCTTGCCTGTACCTTTGCCTTGCTGCAGGATGTTTTGGATTTTGACCACGGACTGTTTCTGGAACTCTGCCTAGACCTTGCCTGTACCTCTGCCACGCTGCCTGATCTTTTGGACTTTCGACCTCGGCCTGCCTTTACTTCTGTGTTTTGTCCAGACTTTTGTGTGTGTTACTTTTGCTATTAAAGCTTCCTCATAAAACTTCCTCGCTGTCTGCTACTGAGTCCACTCCATGGTGTCTGACACATATATATTTAAAATGTCATGAACTGGAAGATTTAAAGTCCTTTAATGGGAAACATTTATATTTATCACCACTCTGCTCCACAATAAATACCATTAAATTCAATATTTTAGGAAAGTAATGTTAAAATACTGGTAATTGACTTTCTGAAAGGATATGACCCACTGTTCTGATATCCCAGGTTCTCCTGGGACAAAGCTGACAAACACAACGGTTTCTTTTTTCTGATACGATAACCCCACCAGAGTAACATAAATTATTGTGCCTGAAATTTTGTGTTGTAAATTACTGTTACAGCTGAGTTTCATGAAAACAGACCATTGCATCTTGTCTTGGTTGTGCACAAGAGAGTAACTTCGCATCACTCTTTCTTGTTAGACAGCAGAAGTTGACTGTTGGTATCAGGTTGCAATTTGTGTCTCTGCTCAGCGTATTTTTAGCTCTGTTTAGACCCACTGCTATAAGAAGTGTTCTCAGGTTTTGTATGGTGTACACAGGCTGTACAGAGATGTCTGGAAAAGCTATTGTTTAACAGGAGCCCCATCATTAAGAATGAGATTCTCAGCATGTTTTGTGCTGCTCTCGCTCACAGATAATTTGACAGTAGAAACTATAAAAACAGCAAAGCCTAAAGAGGAGATGTCTTGTTTCTTTTCTTTGTACAAGCCTGATGGTACTGACAGTATTGACAGGCCGGACAGCATGACAGTATTGTGAAATCTAACAGTGATCTTCAGGCGGTTCACTGAGCCATAACAAGTCATGTCGGAAATACCTAATCCTTCTAGTGAGATGTGAGAAACTATCCCGGGCTCTGTCTTCACTCTTTGAATATCAGTCAGTGCATTAGATGACGAGTGGCTGCTGCCATTCTGATTCAGTCATTAACAGGTCAATAATTGCAACGGTTTCCTTCCTGTTGACTAATGCATAAGAAATATGTCATCGCTTGAAGAAATTATATCCAGCCAGGCATCCCCTGGCTTGTAAGAACCAGTGACTGTGAGGAGGACAGATGTTTGTATTTTTTGTTTTTTTAAAGGATTTTCACATTAGTCTGCCTCAAACACAAACACAACATTGTGAATACATACTGCAATACTCTGGGATTATCTCTGAACTCTCTCACACGTCACAGCTACAGGGCTTTTCAGAGTTCTACAGTGGTCTATTGAATCACACTTAGATTTATAGGGCCCTGCATTGTAAAATCTATGGATAAACTAATTGTATATGTGCTTTTTGTCAGTGTGTTTTACTAAGGCACATTGTCTGTTTATAGACATATTTGGCAGTGAATTCGGATGTCAGCATGAGATGTAGTGTTTGTTTAAACACATCACATCCATTCCAAATTCTTCTATACTGTTATTATTACAAAAGATGAAACATAAACAGCACTATAAACGAGGAATTATTACAGATTGTGAAACATCATCTTGTTATGATGTCTTGAGGAAGCTTGAGAAGATGGCCAAAAGGTGACAATCATGTTGCTACGTCATTAAATCAGTTTTCTATATTCTGTAGGAATGCAAAGCTTAAAATGAATCAGCCTAATGTTGAATTCTACCTACCTGCCACTTGAAAATAAAGCAATTTCACCATGACCTTTATCACCATTGTAGCTGATATGCTAGTGTGGCATAGGATGTGCTGTGGGATTAAGTTCCTCAGAAAATCTCTGCTCTGCCACAGTTTAATATTTTACGATACGATCCTAGAAAAGAAAACTGAAATTCTTGCTTTCTATGGATGAGCCAGTCTGTAACTTGCAGGAGGTATTAGTGGTGCAGAACTGGAGACTTGGTCAGGCTGCAGACAGTCAGATGTATTCAGTGAAAGTGTCAAGTGGAATCATTTACATCAGGGATGCTGCAGTGGAAGATATGATATAAAATGTCTTATAAGAGAAATAAAAGTTGCGAGAAATATCTGGAAAAATATAGCTAAACTGAATTAACACCAATCTGGAAGTAACAGGCATCCCATTGGAGTTTCTCCTCATTTGTCAAATCTACGTCTGGTATTCACTGGTGCTTTACCTTGATTTCATTCAACAACTATGAAAAACAGATAGCTAAGGCTCTTTAGCTTGCTAGATTGCTTGCTGGGTATGTAGCATACAGTTAGCTTGTGTGAGCCACTGGGACTAAACCAAAAAGACCTTTAGACTTCAAAGGATCTGCAATACCAGCATTCTCCAACATTACAGGGAGACATTGGATTCAATGTCAATATCAAAAACCTAGTGGAGCTTTAAACGGTAACTCCAGTGATGCAGAGTTGCCATTCCATATATTTAGGGGACTCCATAGAGACAGATTAAAAGAAGAATTGTCAAAATAGGAGCAGCAGAGGCCGAGATATCCTGACTTTTAGTGTCTGGTGTGGGTCAAGCTCCAGAAATGCCAGATGTGTCATTTCCCATAATGCAACTCCAAAACATCTTTCATTAGCCCCCCTCTGCCTTCTAAATGCCCACTTCTTTCAAACCCCACATGTCCAGTCCAGGCTTTCTGAGTCCAAGCCGTGATAATAAAAAAAACAAGACAAACAAAAAAAACCCAACCCTGATGATGTCATCAAGAAAATAATAATAATAAACCACCACATACACAATCAGCCCTCAGGAGAAGCCGCTTTATTGCTGTGTGTACATGAACGTACATTTTGTGTGTATATTTATGTGTGCATGCAACAAGTTCCATGCATTGATCGTGAACAACATTTAACAAGGCCTCCTTATCTTCCTTATTCTGCCTTTAACCTGTATTTTAAATGAACTACTATTTTGCGTGCAATTAACTTCCCCACAGCAAAGTATGTGACTGAGGGGAAGACTGGTGGGTTTGATGAGAGGCAGTAATTGAATGGGTGAGTAAAAATGGGTAAGGAGTCGGTGAGTGAGGGAAACAAAGAAGCGGGTCAGGGAAAGTCAGCAAATGTCAGCACATCCAAATCAGATGCCGGGCCCTCACCCATGACCTTGGCACAGTTAGATTTGCAGCTCTGAAAACAGTAAGTATGTTGGTGAGAGAAGAGAGATGGTCTGTCCTAAAACCATACTATGAGTCACTATGATTTATGTTGTTGCTCTTGATTTTTTTTTTTTTCCAGCGCAAAGAATCCCGAAGAAATTTAAACTCTGCCCTCCTGTTTAATTATAACACAAATACAGATGTTATATTCGTGTTCATATTTCAAAGCAAATGAGTGAAGTTGATTTTGGATATATTTAAATGAGCTACAGTGCATTTAGCTACTTAGCTTCTTTTTCTGCAATGTAACTGCTTATTTTGGCACTCCTCTCACCCTGTGTTGCATGGGTGAATGTGTGTGAGCTTTGTTGTTCTTCATTTGTCTTCCCTGTGGTTTGAGTTTGAAGTATTTATTGATGTTGGGTGTTGATTGTAGTGTGTTTTTAGATTTAAACCTGTCAGAGAGTAACATATTTCTGTTGATATTTCTAGACATTCATTGTTATTGTTAGTTGTGACTATTGAGCTCTGGAAGATTTTTTCAGCTCTGAGGACTGATTGTTAAGGTTTTTGTGAGAGGCCCGATGACTACTTCTGTGTGAATGTTTGGCCACTTTGTGGCTGTCAGCTTGTTATCATGCTACATTGGACCACATCTTTATAGAGACTTTATAGTCACAATGAAATCAAAAAAGACTTTTTTACCATGTCCACCCAATTTTCAGCTTTTACACCCCTCTCACCCAACAATGGATCCATCTTTACGATTGCATATTGTGCTGCCAAGCATTGTTCAAACCCACATAACTTTATTTTAAGATCTTTAACTTTTTAATGAATTCTATAGAAAAGTGCATCAAACAATACACAGCACATCTATATTTCATCTGATGAGATATTTTAGCTTCAGAGAATGAAACAGATACAGAATATACCTCTACTATATGATGCACTGCTCAAAAGTATGTGCCACGTTTTTCTATCTTTAATGATATGTAAATGCCCTCTAAGTAGTTTTTGACCATTTAAATTACAGGTATATTCATCTATAATTGCACAGTTTGAAAAAAATAAGGGAAAATTATTATTTTTATAGATATGAGAGTGGTATCGATCTTCTCACGTAACTCTGCAAGAAAGCGAAAAAGGGTATTTCCCAAAATGTTGAACAATGCAAAAAATGATGCAAATTTAACACAATCAAATCACTTCCCCTACGCATAGAGCCGAAAAAGCTGTTGAAATGCAGCTACTGCCATCTGTCTCATGTCTGTCTAACACAGTTATTGTACAATGCAAATGAAGCGTAATTCCATTTGAGCTTTGTGGCCATACTATATCCATGACCAATTCTGGAAATGCTTTGAGCAATGCTTTGGTGCCTTTCCACCTGGGTTTTGATGTGGTTAAGCACTGATTGTAATTAAATCATTTAAGCCAAGTGATATTACCAGTTGTGAATGGTGTATTTAACTTGATACTTATTAAAGCAAATATTGTAAAATACCAACAAATTGTTCAGATGAATAAACAGAGTGTTTCCAGATTGCAAATAGATTTTCAATACTGAATCCAATTTTGCATCGTTCCAAACATTTTGATGAGCTCCCAGGAAAATGTTTGAGTAAATAAAGAAATCATTTCTAATCGAAATATGGTACCATTTACACTGATCGAACAATGCAGCAGCAAACAAAGGGCTCATTGAGAAACGTTGAAAAGGCTTTAAAAAATAAAAAAAATCATTCAGAACTTGAAATGAAAGAAACTGTTAAATTATAGCAATCAGGCAAACTATTAGATATTTTGTTAATTTTGGCTTTGCTGCAAGGTTTTGCTTCAACATTTTGTTGCAACCTTCTCATAATGTATTCCTCAATTTGGAAGCTGATAGTCCACTGCCACTGCTGCTCTTCCACACTTAAGGAGCAGAGTCCATGTGACCAAACTTTCCAATTTATTGCTTATATTTTACATCCTTATTGAAGCCCTTGGAGAGGCATATTCATGGTTCTGTGCAGAGGTCAGGTTTCAGCCTTTATTGCCTAGGTAAAGAAAACACACTGAAGAATGTTTCAGGCCTCAATGATTGTCAGCTCTTACAGCAGCATGAAGACAAAACAGGAAGGCCCCTGATGGTTTTTTATTAGCAGGAATCACTAACAGTGCCAGAGACTCTCTCTTATAAAACAGTATAGCTGTATAGCCCTGCTGGATCCTCTGCTCTGATTGGCTGGCATGTTGTCATCACCAATCTAATGCTCTGTGGTTTAACTCTTCATATGAATGGGGCCCTATGCTACTGTTCATATCACAGAGATTGAGGTGATGTGTGATCCTCCACTGACTACTGGTAACTGTTTCGCCAGTCCTTGCATTTCAAGGTGGTATTATTTTACAGTGTGTGCTGCTGTTTGTTTTGGCAAAGGTTTTCCAGTTGATTCCTCTGTGCATGTTGCTGCCTGCTGCCAGGTGATGCTAAAACAAGTACAAGCTAAACAAAGAAGCTAAATAAGGCCAACATGGGCAGCTTCCCACACCACAGCTTGGGGGGGGGGGGGGGGACATGGACATGGTGCACAGCACAGCCTGGCACCGATGATGAGGTATAGGAACATTACAGAGATGTTCAAGCACAACGATGAGCTCAAGTTGCCAGTATGTCTCTGCTATCCCTTCATTTTTTCTAGTGGTCAAGACTATTTAGAATTAATAAGGGGTATTGAAAGGATAATAGTTATGTCTGTACAGCCAAAATGTAACCGCTACTACGGCAGCATAAAATGGCTGTTCGGTGCAATCATCAAAAAGGATTCCTTTGATAAATGTTGACCGTATTTTGTATGCATTTCTTGAACTAATGTACACAAGTTATTGACATTTCAAATTTCAAATTTTCCAGTAGTGTGCAACAGGAAAATTTCCAAGGAAGGCACAAAAGCACATAGGCACACAGTGCTCTCCTAAAATGTGGGACGTCTTACTTAAAGCCAGTTGTGTCAAAAACGCAAAATGCAAAATCCCATATTTCCTCTGACAAGTATTGTTACATCTGTTGAACACTTGACAACAGTGACATGACTTTTCCAAGAAGGATGGAATTCATTATGCAACCTCAGTCACATGATATCCTTATGTTTTAATTATTGTCAGTAATTTAATGTGGGTCATATTAGTCATAATCAATGAACTATAGAGCTTTGACCGCTCAACGACTGGTGAGCTACATAAAGATCATCATCTCACTGAAGAGAGATTGATTTAAATGTCATTAGTTGTATTTAATCTAATTTGCAGTCATTTGTTGAATTTAAACTCTGGGTATGTGGAAAGAAAATATTTAAAGTGATAACAGGTAGCCTGCTGTCTCTCCTCATTTTTCAGCTCAATTTCACTGGGGGTAGAGCCAAGACACACATCAGCCTGACTGAATAAGACATACACCCAGACCTGAATGCACTACCAGGATTCCCACACTCCTGGAAAATCAGGAAAAGTCATGTAATTTTAAAATGACATTTTCCAGGTCTGGAAAGGTTATGAAAAATGATCAAATGTAGAAAGGTTTCAGAAAGGCCTTAATAAAAAGAATTTAATTGTATTCTCTTTTTGAATGCTGTTCAATTTGGAAGAAACATTTAGCTTATTTTGAAATAGTCCAGACCTGTTGGAGTGAAATACAGTTGGTTGCACAAGTTCTTTTTGACAAAAGTAAAATAATGTACTGTATAACACATACACACAACAAATCAAGGCCTTCTTACTAATGCAATCCTACCAGAGTGCCATGAGTAGGTGGTGAAATCCCATGTTAGGAGGCAGGAGGTCATGCTTGTTATTTTTGAGAGGATCAGTCTCAGTGTTATTGAGGCCTTACTGATGTCTTTTATATAGTGCAGACAGGTCCCCCTGGTTTTACAAGAGCCCTAAGCACCAAGACTGCAGTTGTCAGCGCAACCCCTCCAGAGCTGTGGGCCTCTGAGACGGGGCTGTGAAGGCCGCACAGGTCGCTGAAGTTGAAAGTGAAGGGAAAGATTTGTTTTTCAAATAACTGGAATGATTTATGCCTCTTTGTCAGTTTGATGGCATAATGGACAGTGACTAGATTCACTGTTAACAAAGAGCTTATCTCAAACACCCAGTCCACATGTGTCCAGAGCCATGTTGGTGGAAACAGTTTAAAATCATTACAGGCTTATAAGTACAAAGCAGTAAACCCTCTGTGTTGGAGAAGGTGGGCTTCCCTAACTTTGAGCAGAGCTGCCACTGATCCCATAAACATCTATTAATTAAGATCAACTGCACACAAAAACAGAACAAAGACAATCATTTGATTTTCTAACTCTGGGAAGTATTATGTGTCAGTAAGTAACAAAAGTGGCACTATAAATTTTGGACGAACGTTGGACTTAAAATTTTACAGTGAGCAAATCAGATGTCTTACAGGTTGTTCAATGATTTAATCCTACATAGGCCTTTTTCACAGCAGACATTTTGGACGTGTCATAGTAGGAAAAGCACAGGTGTTACTAAGAACATTAATGATGGCTCTGTTCTGTTCAAGTGTCCCAGTAAGTGTGACAGTGAGCCAGCATGCACAATACCAGGACCCTGAAGCTGAAGCAACTAAATGGAGTTCCACCATTATTCATTTTATTATTCCACCTGTGTTTTTCAACTGTTTCATGTCAAAATGTCTTCTATGCAAAGGTCTAGTGCCAGCTTCTTCTCTGAACAAGTGACATGAGAAATAAATCCTTTGTTTATACACCTGTTTCAAGCTGTGTTTTAGTGTCTATATCATGATCTGTTTTTGTGGCAGCATTTTACTTTCTCCAACTACATCTTCCACTAAAGTATAATTTCCTCATATTATTGTTCAGCAGTAGAAATAACGTGCGTCGACACTGTACAGTAAGCCGTTTACTTTGGAGTATCATACTAGAAATGTCAGTAAATTTCAGTGCTGCAGTATGTGGTTACTTTGTATATTAAAATGACTCAAAAGATTGAAGAAACATTGAATTCAGGGAAAGGAATGAATAACCTGCTTTAATCAAACAGGACGTGTTCAGCTGGAAGCAAAGAAAAAGAAAATAAAGCTGAAACGCAACCTCCTCTCAGTTCCAGGAATTAAACTGACAGTCTACCGTTATTAGTTAGCTACTCTACATCTCAGCCAAGCTGCTGCCGAGCTGTTGACGTGGAGGAGGGGCTAGACATAGATGACAATGACGACATGACTAATGATTAGATTAGATGACTAGATTAGATGACTAGATTAATCCAGTGAGATGCATTATCAAGATGACTGGCTTGTCCTGCTGCGACCGATCACATGCTGGCGGTGGCATTATGCTCAGACGGATTGATTGCATTTAACAGTCCTCAAATCATCTTAATTACAGCCTGGCATGACGCACAGTGGCAAGACACTACAAACAGCTCTAACTCTACTGCGGGGTGAAGAGCTGATTAAATGGGATTTGAGCTCAGTTTATCTTCTTTAATTACTTCTAGCACTTACCTGTCGCCGCTTCATAAGAAATGTGATAGATAAGATCATGTAGCTTCTGCCGCAACACCTGAGTGTACATGACAACCAAAGGCAGCAATGCTATCAGGTGCTGCAGTGGAGACGACTATATACTTTGGCAAATGTTGAGAGGATATGTGGCCGACAAGCAGCATGTCCTGTCTCTCTCTCTCGCATACACACCTGCTCATCAGCTATTTTAATCCCTTTAGTTTGTTAAATGAACACACATGCCTGCATATGCACTACCATGCACGTCCTCATGTGAATGCACACAGAAACACACACACACACACACACACAATAAGTCCTGGTTGATTACAGTGTGCTGAATGTGGCAGAGGTGGTAGTTGTCGGTCTTTGTCCTGCTTTGAGGTAGCGGCATCGCTGGAGTTGTGGGTGGGCTTGCAAGATTGTCATGCTTGGCAGATGGTAATTTGGGGTTGAGTCTGTGGTTAGTATTGGGGTAAGGATATAAGTTATGGCTGGTGCTGGTTTGACTAGGCTGAAGTCAGCAGTAGGGAACAGTAGCTCAGGCCCTCTCTCTGACTGTCTACTGCAGATTAGAAAGCTCAGCGGTTTCCTCCTCTTGTCACTCTTTACTTTCTTCATTCTTCCTGTTTTAGTTTGTTTTCGTACGCTTCTTTGGAGGAAAAAGGAAAATGAGAAGGACATAGAACAAATAATAGGGGGTACTGAGAAACAGACAGAGAGTGAGACAGAGGGGTAGAAAGGAGGGAACAGGACAGGGCAGGAACTTGGGAGAGGCAGTGTTTGAAGTTAAACAAAACGGGTCCGTATCCTGAGGAAGTGACTGTTGCCAAAGACAGGGATAAAGACGGGACTGTTCCTCATGGTCTGCGAGTGCACATGATTACATGTGTACTCTGTGTGTGTGTGTGTGTGTGCTCACGTGCATTAGAGTGTTTCTGTTTGATAATACCACCGTCCTACAACCCAAACCCCATATTTCAGCGTGCAGCCATGGCTCATTTTCACTTGTCATGCTTCCCTTCACCGTCGCGTCACATCGTGCCCTCTGCTTAGCCCTCCACTTAGCCCTAAGAGTAATAAATTAAGCTCTCTAAAGGTGTGCATTCACTGCACGTCTGCTCAAAGCCCAGAGGGGTGTTTTTCTTTTTCCTGGTTCCATAAATGAGGAGTTGATTGGGTGCTAACAAGGAGTACTTTATGGATTTCAGATAATATCGTTGTGCCTGAGTAATAGTGGTTCAGGGTCTCCAGGGCCATATTAGTTTGAATAATCTGAGATGGTGTGTGTGTGGGGGGGGTCTCTTGTACTTCTATCTCTGTGAAAACCATTTTTAGGTGTTGAAAGTGAGGACATGGTTTTAGGTTTACGATTGGAATTAGGTTTTGGTTAAGGTGAGACCAAAGGTTTGGGTTAAGTATGTAGTTGTTGTAGGCTAAAGTTAGCATGGGGGGCTAAGGAATGGGTTATGTCATCAAGGGTCCTCACAAGTATAGCAACATGTGTGTGTCTTGGTGTGTCTGAATGGTAGTATAAGGTCAGGGAGTTCAAAGCTTTCCTCTTCTGTGCACCCTAACAAGATGGATGAGCTTAAATGTAAATGCATGCTTGTGGTTTGAGGTGTATTTGCATGCATGTGTGTATGTATACAAATACTTGGTGGGACACTGAGGTTGTGCAGAGTGGTATTAGCTTTGCTGTTATGACACACATCGGTGGAATACCACAGCCGCCTAGACAAAACTCGCCCAGTGTAGCTGCTCGGGGCACAACATGCTCAGAGATTACACATTAGTGTGAGTGTGGTTGTTGGGTGTGTATGCACTCCCACCTCAGTCTACTGTAGTCTAGACTCTGTAACAGCCCCGTTGTGGAACGGCTAATCAACACAGCTGATGAAGCGGTGAAAATAAAAGAGAGCAGGGAGGATAAAGGTCACACAGGAGATTTAAGAATGAGAGACAAAAACATGACTCCTGAAAGAAAGAGCTGTGGAGAGGCCAATGAGGCATGCAACGACTGGCAACATTACGTATGCGCTAAAGATGATCTGTCTTGGAACTATTATCGACTTCCCTGTAGATATTCAAATAGGGATCAGTGCGGTTTGAGTATGATATGAGTGGTGAAACCGGCAAGATGGCTGTCCAACAGGGACGTGGCTTTCAAACAACCAGCAAAAACATTTTACAACTGAATTAAAGGGCTTTGACTGTCTCAGCAGATAGCATGATGAATATGCCCTAGGCCAACTGCCAATCAGTACTGACTCCCCTCCCTCTTGTTCTGAAAAGTCCTTTGTTTTCTGGGAGCTGTAAGACCGACTTCATGCAGGTTTTGGAGGGCTTTCAAACCTAGGACCACATGCCTGACAGGCTGGATAAGAGGAAAATGATTTCTCAAAACCACATCTGATAGCGGAATGCACATCTGTTTAATAGCAAGAATATTGCATGTGTAATGTGTGTGTGTGTATGGATACTATATGTATGAGTGTATTTCTCTCTCTCTGCCTCTATAATGTGTCTGTGTGGGCAACTATATAAGGGCTAACTTGGGTTTAACCTTTCTCTCAGCATGTTTTTCCCTCTCTGTAGAGGCTGTCTGTTGTGACTCAGAGACTTGGAGAAGACCATAGATAATGTCCTGTGTGTTTAGTAATTATGTAGTCCAGCCAAACTGTTGCTCATTCATAGAAAAGTTGCTGTCCGACCTATTTCTTGGTTAGCGTGTTTAATCTTCTCGGGCACTTACCGTATTTATGGGCACAGACATTTTCTTTGGCACTGGATAACTATAATGTTTTTAGTGTGTGTGTGTTTTGTTTAGGAAATAACTTTTCATTCTCATGTGCCCTCAGAGATTCATCTGTTTTACTATTTGTCTGACAGACACAAGATCTCTGCCTGATTCTCTGGCTCATATGGAGAGCTCAGCTGTTCATGAGCTGAGTGTAAAGCAATCACACACACCTGTTAAGATGCATGGATGTCTATTGATGTCTTGGGGAATGGTTAGCACAGAGATAGATGGACAATGACATCGAGGGACTGGGCGATGACGAATGGACAACATCAGTATTTTTGTTCTGGTCTGAGCCTGGCTAGGGCAGTAGTGCAGTCTGGTTTTTACTCTGTGTTTATGATTTTGGCTGTGTGGGTTGTGTGTTTGTGTCTGGACAACAGCAGGGCCCAGAGGCTTGAGCGTGATAGAGAGGTTAACCAAAGCATAGCCAGAGGGCTGGAGTCTGGGTTTGTGTTCTAGAGTGATTTGATGGTTTGTTTTATCTGGACTGAGAGCCCGAAAGCTCACAAGATGCAGCCAGAGCCCTTGAGGGACTGAGAGATGTGTGTGCTGTGAGGCTTGTTTGCTTATATATATGACATGGGGAAGTGTCGTGGACAGTTAAAAGGTGTTGGGGATCTCCAGATGAAAAAGCTCAAGAAACATTATCGAATACTGTCCTGGAACTGTTTAGATTTCCGTCTGTTTTCTCTCTGTGCAATAAGCAGAAACACACAGAAACAGACATGCAGTGGCGTGAATATGCGTAGCAAGGCAAGGGCATCACACTGTCTGAATTAAAGGTATAATGAGATGTATGTGTAAAAGTTTCCAGAAAGAATATTGGTCGACAAAGTCGAGAATGGCATCAGTGGTCCATGCAACTAATTCTATTAGTCCACATGGGGTGCTAATGCAACAGAAAGGTCATGGCTAGATCATGCTGATGGAAAACCTGCAGGCCATTAAAAGCCTGAAATTCTCCAGACAAATGAGTCACTGGTGGTTGATTTGAAGGTTAACAGTAACCATTCCTTGTGAGTCAAACATTTCTGGTTTTGCTTGGGTGAGAGTTTTGCTAGTTATGTGATAGATTTGTTGGGAAAGTCTGTAAGTGGTAGTTTGTGCCTTTTGATATGTGCCTTTGTCTGCATCCTGTTTTGTTTGATTCATCCTCCATTTGTTTTTGATGCTGTAGTTGACTGGGAAAGGCACAGATTATACAGGTTCGGCTTTCTGCTCTGGATGAGAGAACAGAGGGAGGGTGGGACTGAAAAACTGGCATGGTGAATGAGAAGTGGAGACATCTGGTGTGGCTGTTTATTTACGAGGAATCAACGAGGAAGTGACAAAACAGTTTTCTTTCATCTGTTGGCTCTACTGGTTTATTTGTTCAATCAATACTTTAATCCCATTCCTCTTTTTTTGTACCACTGTTTTCCTTTTCCCATTCCAGTTAGTTTTTGACAGTTGGAAGCTGAATAAAGATGCTGCACATACATACGGAGACAGCATATAGTGTCAGTCTTTTGGGACTGTGTAAAGGGCTGATACCTTTTAATGAATCACTTCCCATTAGAGATGAGCCACGGACCTGAAACATCTTCCGGATTAATTATGTGAAAGAGACATAATTACTGTATCAGTGGCAGGTTCTTTAATGACCCTGATTCACTTGCTAAATCGTGTCAGCAAGTGAGTAAATGTTTTCCTTATTACCAAATCCTTACCCGAGGCTTCATCACATTTTTGGTTGCCGAACTTTAAAGAATTAGTTGAACATTTTGGGAAATAGGCTTATCAGCTTTCTTTACAAGAGTTAGATTAGTAGATTGATACCACTGTCAGGTCTATACAGGAAGTATGAGTAAGTATGGAGCTAGAGCCGGGAGGCGATTAGCGTAGCTTAGCATAAAGACTGGAAGCAGGGGGAAACAGCTAGCCTGGTGCTCTGCAAAGTTCAGAAATACATTAATACCAACTCTACGACATATTTCGTTTGTTTAAAAAAGAAATTATTGTAGAAACAATAATTGGTTTGTTTATGGGGACTCGTGCTATAATTAAAACTTCTCAATCTTGTCATCTCACTCACGGAAAAGAAGGTGAACAAAGGCATTTCACAGAACTTTGAACTATGCCTTAACTCTAGTTTTCGTTAACCAAACCAGCAGCTCTACCTGGGGGTTGCAACCACCAAGGGGACACAAGATAAATCTGAGGAGTCTTAGGGGCGGAAGGGAACATCGCTCTTTAGTTGAACTGCTCACAACTCATAGACCAACCATGACGAGGGGTCACAAGTAGACACTGGTTGGCTGTAAAAGGTCATAAGCCAGTAAGTTTAATAACAACTGACTTAATCCTTAAAGCCCTGATATATTCCAAAACATACATGGATGTGGACAGCAGGGCAAACAGTGGACACACACGTGGTTCTGTTTATACTACATTGTGTGTCTGCATAGCCGTGTCCACACATGTGCACACATGCAGTCATACATTCTGCGCAGACCATGGAGCACATGGGGGGATGACAACATTTTGAATCATTTTACCTTTACCCAAAACTAAAATGTTTTATTTTTTGTTGCCTCACCTAGTGTAACCTTAGTCTGGTTCCAGACCTCTGAATCGTTGCCCACAATTCTGATTTGTTCAGCGATTCAAATAGGTCTGGTATAGACCAACCAATCAGAGCGTAGTAGGTGGGATAAGAATGAGGATGTCATTTTCTTACATAGCTAGCTTCCTAGCTACATTCATAAAAAAAATAACATTAAAATGATGAAAAGCCTGAATGAGATTGACGTATCTGTACAACTTGTTGTAAGCCCACATACAGAAATAACTATTCTTAAACTAACTTTTCAAAAAATGTGAAAACGTTAACTGGTTCTAACAACTACTACCACAGCCTGGGTATTGACTGACAAAGACATTGGTTGGATGGATATGTCACTTACTCCTTATTGATTGGGGAAAAACAAAACAAAATAACCTCCTCCCAACAAGACATGGCTAACATGAACACACCGTGCGGCTGAATGAATCAAATAAAATGAAATGGCAGTTCAGCAGGCTATGATTATGAGGCTGCTGTAATCGTTTCACTTGACCAAGACGTGAAAATTGTATGTTCATTTTATGCTATAGGCCTTTTTTGCTGCAGACATTTTGAGTTTTCGTAGTGGGAAAAGCACAGGTGGAACTAATAAGATTAATGATGGCCCTGTTCCATCGTTGTGTCCCAGTTAGCCATGTCAGTGAGCAAGCATGCACAGATCCAGGGCTCTGACACTGACACACCTAAATGGAGTACATGGCATGTCAGTCTGTCTTGTGTGAAAAAGGCATTAACTCGCATAATCCTGTTGTGGTGGAAAAACCTAATGTTGGCATAATATCTCTCCGCAACATGACATACGACTTTCATAGTTCATGCTCTTTCATAATGAGAGTGACTGTGTTTCCACACAGAATCATAAATCTAGTACAACATGAGATAAAGAAGAGTAATTAGACTCTTCTGAATAGAAATGTTATCCAAATCTTCTTTGCATGATATCAGCTGAGAGAAAAACATGTGCAGCTGTTACACAGCCTGTTGATCTATTATTTCCCCCTTTTTTTCCTGGGTTCTACATCTCTGTGTTGAACCGTGAACTCTGAGAGTCCCCCAGCTCTCTGTTTAGATTGAGTATAGCACTATTTGGCCTCCACAATGCAGCCACACTCCTGCAGGGCTTTCCCCTGCCGAATTCATTGAGAAATGTTTACCTTCACACTCTAACATCCTGGGGTGCTCCCAGACCATGAGGTTAAAGGACATAAGTTGCAAGTGCTCAGCTGTGTGTATACTCAGATGTAAAAACACAGAAGTGCAGAGGTGTGATATCAAATTCATGTGCCAAATAAAATTACTGCCTGGCTATTAGTGTGCACTGTTTTACTTTCCACTGTGAAGATGGTTATAAGTCACATGGAACCTTTGTTATGTGACACAATATGTGACACAGATGTTGATGATCTCCTTTCGAACACGAACAAAACCATTTCTTATGTCTTATTGTGGGAGTGCTTGGCTCATATGTCTGAGAATGTATTTTAGTACACAGAATAACTACACAGAATACATCCCCTTTTATGATTTAACCTTTTGTTGTACTTTTTTGATTTACTCTTCATACAGGATAATCATTTTTATACATGCTCAATCTATCTATCAATCTATCAATCTATACATGATTTCATTTCTGGTTTGTTGTGTACACTCTGATATTTATGGGATATAATTCTGCCCTTGCACAACAGGGTACTTTTTAAAACATCTTTATGCTTGTCTTCTTGTTAGTAGTTATGATCTTATCTAAAGCTAAAACAGTATACATGACCTGGTGGAGGATCTAGATCTTTCTAAAGGACAATTAAATGGGACACAAACTGTAGCTTTTGTCAACCTTGAACTTTCCATATTGTGGTCTCACTTAGTACGTACATGTGCTTTTAAAACATTTGCGATAACAGTTTCTCTTTTACAGTGGGAATGATCATAAAGGTCTGTAGTTGTCGCATGGTGCATTTAATGGATGAATAGGGTTGGACTCATGCTTTTCTTTAGGAGATAAATACTTTGTGACTACTTTGTGAGGAGTCCGTGGCAGTGGGTTTACTTGGTTCATGTCCGAGATAAAATAAATGTCTGTTTGTGTGTATGCACATTTGCATGTCTGACTTCGATGTTTTTTCTAAATCAGTGTGACTGCCTCCACACTGACTGTTTGGTCTTAGTAAGCGTCCTGCATTGGTGGATGATCCACTCTTTGATGAGTCTCATGGGGGGGATGTAGCTGTGTGAGTCATGGGAATGAACTGGATGCCCAATCTTAGTCAGCAATCACTGACAAAAAAAGAGTCTGTTATTCTCTGCAGGGTTGCTGAGCTCACCTACACCCACCAATGAAATGTAAATTATATTACCATAGCAAATACACACAAACATACACATATGGCTGGTAAAAATAAGCAGTCTTGCAATTTCCAGAGACACAGCACACATCAATACCTTACTCACAGTCCTCTCTCTGCTAAATTCTTTTGTTCTTTGGGGTTTTTTCTTTTATCCTCTTTAACTCTGTTCAGGTTGATGCCACATGTGCATTGGCGGAGCTTTGAACCTGTGTAGGATTAAGCGTGTCTGTCTGGCTGGATTCATCTGAAAACAGAGCATGGCGCTGCTGGGGAACTTGACTTGTTCTGCTCTTTAGTCAAAAGCTGTTTTTCCATTCAAAATGTTCATGCAAATAAAAATATCTTTTGTAAAAAAAAAAAAAAAAAACATGAATGGAGTTGAAACATTTAGAAAACATTTTCATACATTGAAACATCTAAGAAACTCGAGTTTTTCTGGTGATAATTAGTAATGGAAATACAGGGTGAATTAGCAACATTTCTCACATCAACCCGGATATTCATATTCCCAGCATGCTGTTAAAAATGCCAGATGGTAAACAGCACTGCATGCATGTTTATGAAGCACTGTTGTGTTTTAATTTGAGCATTACAATATTTCTAAATGTATTGCTTTATTTTTGCCTTCAGACAACATGAAATGTGACTAATACCATCTGAGTCCTTATTTGTCCATAACTAATCAATTCTGTGTGTGTTTTCTATTTTCTGACATGTTGCCGCTTTATTTATTTCAACAGATATGATGGAAACACACCTAATTTTAATTTTTTTTTTTTTTTTTTACTGTTTCACCATTTCCATTCACTTTATATAGCAATCTCCCTGTCCTTTAACCAAGTTGCCAGGTTTAGGCGAACTCAGTAAGAAATCCAAGCTTTTCTGCTTAATTCTTTCCAGGAGGTGAAAGAAGGCCTGTGGTGGTAAACCCCTCATAGTTTAAGAAAGAATAAACAGTAAACATTGTGAAGAAATAAATAAAACTGTAATAAAAGCGCTATAGAGGAAGTTTTAATTATGCACTGGTTGTTATTTTTTATTTCCAATGAAAGTGGAAAACTGCTCCAATATCAAAGGCAATCACAAAGGAAAACAAAAATATAGAGTTCACAAAATAACCTCAGAAATACCCCGATTCCTTTTTCCAAGACCACAGATCGACATTTTATGAACCGTATTTACCAAAATCTACTCTCTCTTTTGTTTGTAGGTGGCATTTGCTTTCACACAAAGGTTGACTGACAAATGACGCCATCAATAGTAAGTACAACACACACCTGGTCTAATCCTTATAAGTTTATAACTACTGGTGACTCACAAAGAAACAGTACACGCGACATGACAATAGGAGGAATAGTGTGACACAGACCCTGGTACAGAATGGTGTGGCATTTGTTTTTTTATTTTGCATGTATTTTCAAGTTATGAGATTCCCCAGTGTTTGATATAAAAATGTCTCCCATGGGTGAAAATTGGTCTGCATCTTTTCTTATACCTATCCCACACGTTAACGCCCATCCCTGACCACAGCCAATAGGGGATAATGCATGGTTGACACTTTGCCCCTCCCTGTGAGATGTAAATCTTGTTTTTCTCTGCTGACCACCGCGCTCCCAGGAAAAGACAACAGTCTTCCAAATGACACGGTTGTAGACTTCCGATTACAGACCTGTCACTTACTCTACCGACGTGTAAACACATGATGGCGAGAGAGACAGAGTGAGAGAGAGAGAGAGAGAGAGAGACGTGCTGGGGTGCGTGGGCTTCTTCTTGCCTCCAGAGGTCAGACCTTTGGTTAGAACGGTTAACATAAAACAGTTAAACCGACATGATGCCTTTAGTTAAGCTGTCTCACTGCACAAGCTCTGGCCCTTGGGTATTCTTCATCTTTTTGTCTTGTTAAAGTAGCAGCAGCGGCATCTATGTATAGCTGTAATACAGTATGTAAACATTTTGATCCCTGTGTTACATTTTATCACACATTCATAGTCACATATACTACAGTACCTCCTTCAAAGATGTTTAAAATGTTACATTTCTGAATTATGGCAATACAAATGATTATTACAATAGGTTGAGCCATCCACAGCATCTTTGTGATCCTGTGGCCTGTGAGAAGACAGTCCTAACGCTGGCTTCATCTTGGCCTCCTGACCAAAAGTGTGATAATTTTAGATTCAAGTCTCTCACATGGTCTGGAGCAAGGACGGCATTTGGAAATAAACTTGGAATTTAGCTTAATTGCAGTTTACAGATTTAGGAGGGGCAGCGTTCTCTTCTTTATTTTCTTGCATAAATAGAGAGTGACTGGAGGCCAAAGACATGAGGTTTCAAAGCCACAAAAGAGGTTAAAGAACGTCAGAGGCTGTGAGGACACTTTTGAGCCTGGCTTCTTAGCTCTCCCTAAGGCTTAGCCATGCTCTGCCCCTAATGTGAGATCCTTCTCCCCACTCACCAAATCCATCAGATTTATTATTCCACCCAGACCATTAGTTCTCCGCAGTAAAACTCGACTGTTAGTTTTTAACTGCTTTATGCACAGCCAAGTTACAATGTTTGCTTTTTCAGATGATAATTTTTGTTGTAGGAGGTGCAGGAGGTTTCAGCTGGGAATTTTCCCCAAAGTTATTTTTCCCGCTTGTTCATATCTGTGTGATGAAATAGTGATAAACATAAAAAACATTTGAGGTTGTGTTGAATGGTGTGACAGCGCGTTGTGATTAATAGTTTTTGAAATTGATATCATGGAATTGTTGCCAGGATTTAGCAAACAGGCATGATGTAATGGATGTGTTTCAGGTGGAGTACCAGGGGACAGGACAGCAACAGATTAAGAGTCTCCTCACTGCCTCTCTTGCTGCTTTGTCTCTGGGTGTGAATGATTGAGTATCTGGGCCTCCCTCATGGTCAAGATTGCTTGGATGATAGGGCTTAGGTCAAGATAAATCTAAACACACAAGGCACTCAAAAAACATGTGTACCCTTGGATTAATGTAAACCTTTACAGATGCAAAGACACACCCAAATACATATGCACACTTGCATGTATGCACACACACGGTGCATGTTGGAAGGAATGCCTTGTGCAACTAAGATAAAAGCCATATTCTGGAGACAAAAGATGAGAAAAATGGCCGTTAGTAGTGTGCTCTGCTGGAAAGTATGCCATCCAAACTGCAGTATGTCTACATTAGCTAGAAGCCATCACTGCCCCAGACCTGTAAAAGTAGTCACTTCAAAGAGGAGGTAGATCAAACTCAAGAAAACAAGACCTTGACATGGGGTATACCATGGGGGTATATCATCATCAGAAAATGGGCTGGTAGACGCGTATGTGGGTGATGAAGAGGCTCGCTGGGAAAAATAAATAAGATTCAAGGAATGAGACCATGGGTCTTGAGATAGGATGAGCATGTAAGCTTTTGAATAGTCCCAAGGGATAAGCGTAAGACAGTGTGTGATTTGGGAGTGAAGTGATTCAGGGAGGAATGGACCTATGGAAAAATGTGTTTAGTAGAAAAACAGGAAGAAAGGGAGGAAAGATGGAAAGAATTAATAGTCACTAGACACTATTAATTTCACTGGTGGCTGATAATGTGCCGGGTTAAAGGTTCATAGCTAGAATAGTAGATTTGTTTGAATGATTTGAGCATAAATCATTGAGTGGTGTGAATAAAATAATATTGTCCAAGTGCAGGTGTGAATGAGTCATCATAGCGGTTCTCACCAGCACAAATTGTCATTTGTGTCAACATTGGCACACATTTTTTAATTGTCCCAATTCTTTAATGGCTGATACTGATTTATAATTCACTCTGTTCATCTGCAGCTCTGCCCCACTCAAACTCAGATTTGGCTGAAACTTAAAGGGAAGTTGGAGAGTTAACAGCTTCTCCTGCTGTGTTTAATCACCAATGTCTTTGCTTCAATGGATTTATTATTGTTCACAAGAAAAAAGGACCAATGAATAACCATTCCTTTCTTTATGGAATAGGCAGATAACACTTGGAATTACATTCATGTTCAACAAATTTACAATAAAGATTTATGGTCACTGGTCAATGGCCTGGCCTGTGGATACATTTCAACACTCTTTGTCTTGTGCCTCGAGTCAGTGTCGACCATTTCACTATTTAACCTAAGACCCTGATCTTTCCCTAACCTTAATCATTCATAATCTTAATCATTAATCATTAATTGACAGGACCAGATGTTGTAGGAAAAAAATTTGTGCCAATACATTAAATATGGAAATTTTTCACTTGCATTCAATATAAACATTTTGTCAGTATTTTGATAAAGATATAATCCAGGTAGCATTACATTTCATGTAAAACATAATAGCCAATGTATTCAGTTGTTAAGATCAGCCATAGTGAAAATGATACTTCTCTCTATGTGCACTTATCATTAGGCCTTTGTAACAATTTTCGAGGGCAGTTTACATTCTAATCCTTACCTGTCCTCATTTTGACATCTGTAACTGCAGACTAAGCGTCTGACAATCCAACATTTCTTCTGTAGTATTTAATGTTTACTATCCAGAGGAGGCCCTTTTAGTGGAGTCTGTTTAACCTGTCAGTGTGAATGGTTGGAGAAAACCTTGCAGAAGGATTGGTGTGAGCCAGTTTTGATACTGTGTTTGTTCTTCCTGTTCACTAACCCTCCCCTCCTTGAGAGTATGCTGGGTGATTGACAGGTGAGAGTGATTCTTGGGGTCACGAGGCGTGCAGACCTGAGAGTAGGACCCAGTTTCATGACCAGACATGCTGACACTCCAGTAAAATCTTTTTCATAGTTGCTAGTTTTTTTTATGGAAATTGTGTTATTATTATTTTACAGCCATATATGAACATAAATCCTGCTTTTTGGTTGTGTTTGCAATTAAAATTAAGCCCAGCCTGTGTTTTAAACACTGTTGTAGGCTAATTGAGGAGTGTGTATCCCAGAGATGACCCCTCCGGCTCTGCCCTCACCCCCACCCCAACCCTAACCCAACAATGTTCAAAATACTGCCACTGCATTACTCAGAGCAGAAAGTTAACTCATGCATAGTTTTACACCAAGGGTTAACCTTTAGCTATAAACTTAAACAGGTAAATTATATGTCTCCAAAATTACAGCCTTTATGCAGCTTTGATTTTACGAACTGCATGATGACCACAGTGAGTAATACAACAATGAGAGCTGCGTTCTAGTGAGCTGAATGTAGCTCTGGATTCAAAGTCTAGTACATTTGAAGAGGAATATAATGACTAGCTAGACATACATTACTGACTTTGGTGACATTTTGTTTAGATATTTGAATGAATGTCATGTATGCTATGCTACAGTATATAAAGCCCTCAAGTTTAGTCACTTGAAGTTAGTGACTCAAAGTCAGTACAAGCCCCTGCAAGACAGTACCTTCAAAACCTACTGTCGCACCATGACCCTGACCCTTCATTGCACATGTTTAACCACTGAAAATGTCATTGTAGTACATACAGTACAGCACCTCCTGTCTGAGTTTGTTCACGTTGGTAATCATTAATTTCTGTCTTCAGTGACCAGAAAGTAGAAAGTTAGTGTAATGGGTCTGTAGAATGAATCTGTATTGATGTATGAATTTAAAACTCCATAGCGAATGAGCTAGAAAGGATGTAAGTGGTAGCAGTGATATCAATATTGATTTCCTATGCATTTGGCATCATTTTCTTAGCAAGACAGCTCTAATATAAAGCTCTAGATCAGGTTTAGACAAACATGGTACGAGTGTCAGTTTTGTATTTCTGGCCGATAGAGACCTTTCAGGGTTTTATTAGAACTGTAGTAGATTATCTTGTTAAAAATGCTGTGGCCAAAAGTGAGAGAAGTACAGCATTTGTTTAAAAAAAAAAATCTATTAAAAGGTAAAAAGTCAAGTTTGTAAAACATTCAACTGGATAATTTCCAATGACCCGTGCTCAGATTACTTTCCTTGAAAAACATACTCTCAAGCCCATAGCTACTGTTTTGCCCCCAGACCCTACACATTACCAACTGCAAATGTGTTTCTTTTGGTTCTGTGGTCACTGATTGGGATTACATAATGCCCTTCTAAAAGTTAAATTTTTATATGTAAGCAGTTGATTGTGATGTAAGTTCTCATATTTATGGATTTATTCATGGCTATTTAATTTGTATATGTGATATTTAATTTTAAAATGTTGTTTCCACTACCTATCACTACTTATACTATCAATTACCACGACCTTCAAACCCTCTTCATCAGGTTCCCCTTTCCTTGTGTTTTTTTGCTGTCACTCATCTCCTCAGATGACACGATGTCAATGATACCATCAAGTTCAAGCTAGAGCTTGTTGAGATATCCCTATTTAACACAGAGTTTTACCCCCAGTCACTCCATATTGCCTCCAGGGAGAAGTGAGATCATCACCACTTTCTGCACATATTCAGTGACATACATTTAGACACACAACCACAGATACAGTACATGCACACACTTACAACCACAGTTATTCACACTGGCTCATTGTACTGTCCATACATCCAATACTGTATTAATGAAATAATTATGTGTTACAGGCAAAGGCCCATTATCTGTCAAACAAAGCATTCACATGACATGTCTCTCTCTCACCCTCTTCATTTCAATGTACCCTCAAGCACTGTGATGACAGTAAGTTATTCAACACACAAGAAAGCTAAAGATAGTTTTTTCTAAAGGAAACCGTGGAGAAACAAAATGAGAAAAAAAGAAAAGCTTTGTTTGTTTTTTTTGCAAAATACGATGAACCTGAACAAAAAGATGACACAATGAATGCTGAACAAGACTAAGGGGGATAGGGGGTTATACGCAGGTAAAGTGGAAGCAAAGCGGCACAGCTGAAAATTGCATGCTTGGTCTCATGCAATATATATTTTAAGGCATTCCTGTTTTTTTATACAGATGCACTAGTCTGATGTTGATATCATTCTCAAGCTTAATATACTCCATATGGAGAAAATGTCTTGATAGGAGGGTGACAATACATTGTTTTCAATATCATGTCAGCAAATTTATACAAATGATTAATTACTTCTTGACTCATTTACCCAAAAAGTTGTCATTATTGACCAATTTAATTATCAACTACACCCTCACTGCCACTGCCAGTAAAGGTTCCCAAAACTTAAACAAAAACTAAACACCGTACAGTCTGAACAGGCCCCTCAGGTCTGCCAGTCTGGGTCTTCTAACTATTCCAGAGTCCAGGTTAAAAACAAAGGGTGGTGGAACACTTGCAGTACTGGCTCCTCGGCTCTGGAACAGCCTTCCACTGAGCATTAGATCAGCTGACTCTGTTGCAAGATTTCATTATCTTGGAAAGCACTTTTGCTTGAAAAGTGCTCTATAAATAAAACTATTATTATTATTATTATTATTATTATTCTTTATATCCACAGTATTGTGCCTAGAACTCAATACATTATATAACCCCAGATGGTTCTCTGGCGCCTCTGCTCATCTGTAACATGTTCATGGGTCCAGCCGGCATACACACTAGAGCATGCCGACGGGCCTTTGATCTCTCTCCCCTCCTGGGCCTCCTCATAAGGGTGAGCCTCCGCAAGCTTGTCCTGCCTGGATACATCTAGATGGATCTCCTTCAGGTCTGTTGGGGATTGGAACACTATTGATCTAATTCACTATATCTATGCAAACCGTATGTCACCTCAGGGATAAGTTATGGCACTCGTGTGGGCTTCTCAGGTACAGCTGCAAGCATCCATGAGCACTTGTGCGCTGCAGGTCCAGGTATTGTCTCCCTCTGTAGGCCCCCCGTCCTAAGGAATGCCAGTGGCTGCCACTTCCAGCATTTTGACTCCCAGTAATTCACTCCTAAATCAGAGGAGCCCTCATATCTGTGCCATATGCTACACTATGGAAAGTGCCTGCTCAGATGTTTAAGCAAGGTTTTATTGGAGTTTAGCTATTGCCTGAGGCGGGCCGTAATGATAAGACATTTGTGAGATGCATTTAGCTGTGCTGATAGACATTTACATAGAATACCTGCCAAGTGCTAAATGAGAGGTAAATGTTAGGGCACATTGCAATGTGGCACCATACAAACTCTGAGAATATGCAGTGGATTGTCGTGTGTGTATATACATCTGTGTCTGTTTATATGTGCATGCATACATCTGTATATGCGTGTGCATATTTGCACATATCTGTGTATGTGATGTAAGGACAGTGAAATATCGTGTTGGCTTTACTCTGTTATACTCTTGTCGTGAGTCTCAGTGAGTGGAGGTTGGCTTGACTCTTGTTTTGGATAATTGTACGCTGCCGAGGTCTGTGGTCCCCTTCTCTGTCTCCCTGTGGCCTAGGCTGCAAGAGCCATATTTAGGTTGCACATCCTCCTCATCCTATCCTGTCTCATCCCCATCCTGTCCGACACACCCCCACAACGCAGTAGGGGGCAGATAAAGGGACAGCGAGTGGTCCGGAGGCCAGGCTGTAGGTGCCTTAGGAAACTGTGCTACGTTACTACAAGACTTGTCTTGACTTCTCAGTAGTGTTCAGAATCTTTGTTTTGGACCTGTTTTGTGGACATAAAGTTGCATGGTTTGGTAACATAAATGTTTTTTAGGGAATTTATGTAACCAAAAATATTTGAAACTATGCTGTAGCTGTACTAGTGTTGTTTTATTTTTACAGGTTGTGCTCTACTTTTTTGTGGTATTATAGGGCATTGCAGTGTGTTTATGAAATGAGAGTAAGTCGCACTTTAGACTTGAGTGCAACTTACGTTCTGTGCTATGTACTTTCCATTTAGTGAAAATCATGAACTGGAACTCTGAGAGGAAAAAAAAACAACAAAAACAAAAAATAAACACAAAGGGCTGCATTTGTGGGGGCGTGTCGCTTCAGAAACCAGTGAAACCATGACATACAATACATGAAGGCTGGTTTTTGAGTTGTAGACCCATAGGTTTGAAGGCTCATCAGACTCTAAAACACTGAATAGCAAACAATAATACTTCACAATTCTGATAAGTTGTTTTATCCTCCATAGCAACAATCAGCAAGTAAACAGTCGATATACTGTATGTCGTTAACTTTGGTCAACTATTTTGCTGGATGTCCCTTTTGAATGAAGGGAAACGCAGGGCTAATGTCTGTCTGATTCATGTTGTCCAGTGACGTGCGAAGGCAAACGGCAAAAGTGTGTTCATAGCTGCTCCGACTGGCTACATTTGAAGGGGCAATACACAGTAATCGTGCATACTGGATTTTGTTCTCCTGTTGTGTAACTCTTCATTCTTATCAGAGGCGTAAGCATAAGCAAAAGTTGCTCTTTCATGTGGTGCTCAAATCTAGGGTGGGCCAAGGGAATTATGATTACAGTAACGACCATGGCTAATATAGTTTTCCATAGGCTGTCTCTTTTTTTTTTTATCACATTCTTCTATGTCTATAATAAATACAATGAGCATGTGTGTATTACTTATCCATAGGACTTGGGTCTCTTTGATGATAACTTATAAGATATATATCTAATCAGAAGCACAAAGCTCTAGCCTCAGGGAATGTGACTGTTTTGGAAAGAAAGATCTGTACATACTTCTTTATTTATTATTTAATATTTTACTCGCTGTTCTCTTGACACTGCTGTGCTTTTTTCAGGTCATTCATGAGTCATAAAGATGGATATTGAAGGCACTGTTTATGAACTGTCAGTCAAGTGAAGTCATGGCTATAACATGGCTAACCACGCTTAAAATTAAAATCTGTCAGTGCTGTACATACAGTAGATTCTTGTGTGGGCTACAATGTGGTGTATGCTGGAGTGTGATCGTGCGTGGTTCTCAAGCACTGCCTGCATCAACTCGTATACCTGTCTCCTGCGGCGAATGATAGTAGGAGCAGGTGTTACTGCAAACAAAGGCCCACGGGAGAACTCTTGATTTCTCTGGCTCAACCTCTCTTTTTCCTTTGCTCTCTCCTTGTCTCTCACATATGCCCTTTCGCACCCAACTTGAATTCCAATCCTTATCTGCTGAAATCACCCATGTAATGCATATGCATGTGTTATAGCTAGAGGGCTACATTTTTATTTTTCTTTACCTATAGACTCTTTACCAGGGAGGACTTGTAGTAACTGATTAAAAATGAGACTTTTAATCATCGTTTAAGTGAGCCCCGTGACCCTGTTATGCAGAGTTTTTTTGAGTATATCCTAATCTGACAGTACTGTACCCATATGAACTGATGGGCTTATATGATTCACTGTTAGTATGGGGTATATAATAAGGTCAGAAGCATTATGTAACCTTTTATCCACAGAAGCACCTGCCCGTGGTTTGTGTTATTTAGACTGTGAAAAATGACAGAGCAGGTATTCATCAGTATTAGACTGGGGGAGATGCTGCCAGCCAACTAGGTGCTCTAGACAACCTTAGACAGAGGATAGAGAAGATCTGGATATTATGTGGGTTTTTGGAGACTTGGGATGTGACTCAAATGCTCATTGGTCATCTGTAAAGAAGCCATAAAATGCTTGTTTTGTCGTTAAATATTTTAAAATCACTGACATATCTCAAGGCACATGCCAGGCTGATTCACTTTCCAGTGATTTCATTTCATTGTCTTTACAGAAATGCATTTCTGCCCTTTGCCATTTTACAGCAAACCTTACTGGTGATGACTAAATGATTCTGGTTATTGTGAATGTTTCCAAACCTCAACTCCATGAAATAAAAAAAACACAATTTTCCTAATTTTCCAGTCACCACCGTCATCTTTTATATTCCTTGTCATGCCCCCTGTAGATGCTCGTAAGCCCTACTCTTAACTGGAATTGGGATGCAGAGTTTCCAGTGTGTGTGTGTGTGTGTGTGTGTGTGTGTGGAGTACCATTCATCATGGTATTCATTCCACCATTTCCTATCCCTTCAAGTCCTCTGGGATCACATCCATTAGAGTAAAAATAATGACGCGCTTAGTTAGAGATCCTCTGACGTCCCAGGTTAGGGGTCATAATAGAGCCCCCACTCATGACTTTAGGAGATGTTGTTTGTTTATTAATCATCAGGCATCACATATATGTCTGTCCAGTTGGTCACTATCTCAGATTAGGTGATCATGGTCCCTGAAATTCCAGATGCGATTTGTATAAGAAACATGTCAGACTGTAAGTTGAACCACATAACCCAATAGGTTTGCCTGCACTTTTTAGCCACTCTAGCGCCGTGGCTTAAGGGACGGCAATGATGGTTTGTCAGTTAATTCCTCTAACCATGAGGTTTTGGTTAAGAGTGAAGTGTTTCGACAACTATTGCATGGATTGCCATAAAATTTTGTAAAGATATTTATGGTTCCCAGAAGATGTATCCTGATGAATTTGATGATCCCCTGACTTTCCATTGAGCGCCACCAGCACGTCAAAGTTATTACTTAAATATCTCATTATCTTCCAGCTGGATAGGCACATCATTTTGTACAATGTCATGGGAAACAGGGTTAGGGTTAGAGTTGGGGTTTGGGTTAGGGGTAAGGATCAGGAATGCCAAAAACCATGGCATTCAAAGTGTCACCAAACACATCATAGACGTTTTCAAACTAGGCAAGAAAAGGCAAAAAAGTCAGACATGCTAGTTTTTCTTTTGAGGCCTTGTGAGACGTCCTAGAGGCCAGAGTTGGTATGACAGACTATTATTGGATTGGACCATTATCGGGCAAATATCTTGGAGTCTGATCCCTGCATGTAAACTTTCACCACCAGTGCTGTGTGAGCAGCCCATGACAGCCTAGTACTGGTATTGATTTGCATACACACATTCTAATGCATATTATATTTACATTTGCATATGCAGACATGCAAGCAAACACAGACAATCACACAAAACCATGAAGACTGAGAGACACAGCCACATACTGTACATGCAGACATTTGGGATACTGGCCTAAATATGTGAACAGTTGTTAGGTCTTAGCACATTAGGATCCATGACAGAGCTGAACCCCTCTTTTGTGAAATTCTGCTGAATGAGGGAGAGAGAAATGCAAATGTTTTAAACTAGACAAGCGGGAATTGGGGAAACTATGAGGGACTGAGGGATGACCATCCAGCAGAGAGAGGAAACTGTGCCAGATTCTCAAAGACTACACTATGACTCATGGGTCAAGGCCCCCGTGCCTGTAAACAGGATTTTTCTCATAAGCTGAGCACTGATTCACATGCTGCACCCATACACTCTGTTCTGCTTTTCTGTTTTACTGTTATCTCCATCACTTTGATTCAAGTAGTACTACTCTCCCAAGGAGTAGGGGAGAGAATCAGAAATGAAGCAATGGATAGTAAGCCAGTTATCAGTGAAGAGGGGGAGTACGTGTGAAAAAAGTCAAAGGCATGTTGAGGATGTGGCTGATCATTACGATATCCCATTTGTGGTGATAAAGCTAGGGCTAACTTGATGACTGGGCTCATGATGACTCTTTAGTATAACCTGGTTTTCCAGTGCAACTCCCACAGAACTGGGATGTGTTGTGAAAGCTGTTGTATGTCAAGGTCATGGTTGGGGTGTCAGCACTGCTCTGGTCTGGTTTATCTCTTGATCAGGTTACAAGATGACCGAAGAGCTGGACTGGATATACTCTCCTCCTCTTGACCCTGTCACTTTTGTCTCTACAAAGTTAGGTGTCCCTGCAGTAAAAAAAAGACGATGAGGATATTCTCGTTAATTTAGGACAGGCTTTTGCTGGCCTCTTGGTTATTTCTCACAGTTAAAAATTTAGCCACACTTCTCTTCTTTTCTTTTCACTCCCTTCCTTTCCTTCATTGAGGTCATGACCTCTGAAGAGACTACCCAATAAGCATAGTGCATTCCTCACATTCTGGAAAGACAGTGTCAACGCTATTAAAACCTTAAAGTAAAAGGTGTGTGTGTGTGTGTGTGTGTGTAGGTGTGTGCGTGTATTGCAGCTGGGAAGGCCATATTACACTATGTCACATGCAGCGGTCAGGCATCCATGAGCCGACCTGTGCATGTCTCAGAATCATCTATTAAATAGCTTCAGTAGACCATAGATTTATAGTCTCAGTTTAACAGTTCCTGAAACCAGACTACAGTTGAAGCAGTATGGACCGCAAACTCCAAAAAGATTCCTTCTTCTGCCTTACAGTGAGCTCCCTACCACACACACACACACACACATACACACATGCATACACACTTTAATAATAGCAGGTGTGTCTCCCTCATCATACAGCTGCACACCAGAGCACAAGAGTGAGGTAGAGCTATACGGATAGAAAGGCACCTACTGTAAGCAGAGAGCGAGAGAGAGAATATCTGTCATTGTTAATAATTTTTTGTACTGCTTTGGCAATATAGGTTTCTGATCTGCCATGCCAATCAAGCTTATTTGAATTTACATTTGAGAGAGAGGATTCAGACAAATTTAGATAAACAGCAACAGACTGCAGCAGGGAGAGAGGGAACTACAGAAGAATATTTTTGCGAGTGGAGAAAGAAAGCAGATAGGTTGGAGGTTGGTTTACTGATTGGCAGAACCTCAAGAAAGTAAAAGTGGTTTTAGGAAAACTTGAGAAAAAGGAACGGAAGAGAAAATAGTCTGGTAAAAAGAACTCAGTGGAAACAGTGCAGTGGTGAGAAAGTTAAAATTTTAGTGGTGCGAAGTGTTCTAATCTTTTTTCTCCTGAAGGCATTTTTGGAAGCCTCTCTCATCAGTCTGGGCAGGACTGAGGTTGTCCCTCTATCTCTCCCTCCCTCCTCCGTTTTCCCTCTGCCTTAGTTCACTGCAGTAGAGCGTAACTGGAGCCACGCGATGACTACAGGTTGAGAAGTGAGTGAGAGAAAGGGAGACAGAGATAAAGGAGAGGAGAGACTGACACACACCTCACACATTGGAGTTTGGAGACACTGTGCAGCCCACAAAGGTGAGGTGAGGGGAGAATATCTTACCAGTTTGTGAGCTTTCCCTGTGCATGAGTGTGTGCATGTATATTTGTGTGTCTACTTGTAAACCTGTCTGCAGGTGAGAGTGCGACCACGATTATGGTTGAAGCAAGCGGCTGCATGCAGTGGATCTGTTTGAGCAGAGAGTTTTCTTTGAATCCACCTCAATGAAGGCTGCTATTCATATTACTGTGTGTAAACCATCCTCACGTCAGTGATCAGACTGAAGCGTGTGTGACAAGGTTTGCCTTTCCAAGATCACAGTTTGGTGTGTGTATGAATCACCCTGAGAAGCGGAGCAAAAGACGCGTTGTGAAAGTCACAATGTATGTATGTGCACGTGTGTTTGTTTCTCTTTGATTTAGCTTCAATGCGGGTTCCTGATAGATCTATGAACAGCAACGAATTGTTCAGCTGTGTCAGCAGTGGGCACCTAGTGAAGGACAGACAGACCATAGAGAGTGAAGAACTCATCTGGCCACAATATGGGCTGCCTGCACATTTTTCTGTCACATTTAAAATAGCTGGATTCCTTTGGTAAAAGATTTGTATTTGCAACAGACATCAGATGTTTTGACAGTGATGAGAAGCAGAAAGCAGATGTAGCAAATTGATGTAAGAGCATCGCTGTAGAATCTGCAAGCATGCATGCATAATAATATACTTTCAAATGCTAAGAAGTAGCTGCAGTGGTGATATAGTCCTGCCCATACCTGCATGCTATAATGATGCATAATAATACTGTTTATACTTTGGTTGTACATGCTCTTACAATACGTTCAAACCTCAGAAGATTTTTTCTCTTCTTTTCTTTCTCATTCACCCTCAGATTGATTTATCTGTGCATACTTGCTTTGCTTCCAGCACACCAGTGACGGCTCAGAGTTAAGAGCTTCAAGAGTGTGCCTGAGTGACCTGTGGGTGGGGCTCAGGTAGAGCAGATAGCGAGGTCACTGAGGAATGTTTGAGATTCCTCATCAGCGCTGCTCCTGCAGTGAATACACCCAGCTCCCAACCTGAGTGCCCCCACCCAACCTCTGTTCCCTTGCCTCCCACCAGGCACTCCACGTCCCCTCCCCTCGCTCCCCACACCCACTTTATCCTCTCTGCCCTGCGAGTGGAACCTGCTCGGTCATGCCAGTCTGCCTTCTTGTGCCAGCCTAACTACCACACACATTTAAAAGGTGGAAAATCCTCCTCAGAGCTGCCAGGTGTGGCATTCGCGCCTGTGAGTGTAATGTTGTATTTTGCCAGGGGTGCCATCAGCATGTCTGAGTTAAGGAGACAACAATATTACAGAATGTGAGTGGGACTTGGTCAGGGGAGTCTTTGTTTTCTGATCTTGAATCTCTGAGTTAGTGATGAATAACACAAATCAAACAGCTGCCAATACTGATATCTTTTTCTTGTGATGTGTGTGTATATTACATACGTTCTTTCAGTGTTTGAGATAATTAGCTTAGATTACTATGTACCATTCCCAAGAGAAATGGGAAGTGTAGGTGTGTGTGTGTGTGTATGTGTATGTATGACAGATTTAGCAGCACCAGCAAGGCTATAAACCTTGTTGTTTTATTGCTTGCAATCACCAAGACATAAATAAAAAGTTTTGTGTACATGCATGCAACTATGTGTCTTTCAGATTGCAGAGGACGGCACAATACAGATTCTGATGTCTGTTTTTTTATTTTTGGAGTGCCAAGCTACCCTCAAGAACCCATACAAATGGCCATCACCATTCAGACTTACTTGATTAGAGTGATGGTGGCAGCACAATTACAATGTCACGGAAAACAAAATTATAACAAATTGCCAGATTTGTCCATCAGTCAGCAATCAGAATCCTGTGCCCATGATCAAGGGACTATCCAGGTATTCCCTTGAAACCTTTATGGGTGAACTGATTGATTTATGAGATTAGAGGCGGCGGTGAGGTCAGGAATCCAGGTGTACAACGTTGCGAGCTGAAGGTGCCAGACGCAGATTCCACTGAGAACAATAGAATGGACGAGGGATGTTTGACATAAAGTTAGTGTGCACTGGAAACATTGGTTGAGAGAAACAGAAAGCCAAAGGTGTCATTGATAGCCAAGAGAATAAAACCTGGGGCCATTAGCGAAAGGAGTGGGAAAGATGGAAAGAGAAGGGCGTGACAAAAGAGGGAGACAGCAAAGAAGTGAGAGAGAGTCCCTGTCCAGCTGTAAGACAGCAGTGTTGGCCTGGCACATAGAGCTCTTCAATGGCCCAGTAAATGCTGCTGGAATGAAAACCATATCAGCGCTGCAGACTTTTTACCTCACGTTACCTCTCCCCTTCCTTCTCCTGTCCCTCTAACCCATACTGCCTCCTCCCTCCTCCCTGCCTTAGGGCCTCTGTGGGTCTGTTCTGGCAATGGTATGGTTTTCATTAGTCAATTACAACCTCTGAAGCTTTTCTGTAACACTCTTCTTTCCTATTTTTGCTTCTTTTTTTCTCTCTGAGGTCTCCTTTCACTCTGCTCAGTACCACCTTCCTCTTAGATTTTTTCCCTCTCTCTAAATTTCACTGAAAATCAAAGCTCAACCTATGACTCATCACAGTATGTTATGATCTCAGTGTTCCCTTCTATATTCTAGCAGTCACTATGACAACCTTTTGTCAACCTGCCTATTTTAATTTGATGTGTTTTTAATTTGAAAGGTAAGTCAGTTTCAGAAAATATTTTCCAAGTATAGCACAAGCTGCGTTTGTAGGTGCATGTAGAGATATATGCACAGAGCAAGATACACAGTGCATTCTCACATGTAGGAAAAGCCAACACATGCAAGCCCTCACTTGCTCCCCTGCATTTATCAATGCATGCAACAATAAGACACCTCAATATACCTTCAGGGATTAAAGTTGTCCCACTGTGACCCTCAAAACATTTCAAAAGACAAATTGAGGGTGTTTCTTTAAGATTCCTGTAGGATTCTCTTGGTGCTGTAAAAAGTGCAGTAATCAGACCATGTCCATGGGTTCAGTCAAATAAGTCAAAGAGGAAATGTCTGCCCCATGACATGAGAACAAACCAAGACAAAAATCAGCTAATCCTAGGCTTGCAAGTACTTGCTGATTAGTTTCTCACTACCAATTATTGTAATATCTGAAGATTGTCAGGTGCCATTTTGCAGGTAGGCACTGGCCTGTTACAATGTAAATGATTTAATTCACAGTAATAAATTACTGTGACATATTAGCAGCCAAAAGCAGGGAAATATTACATGAATTAATTTTTCACTGCTAATAGCTCAGACTTAACACCCTGTGTGTTTAGCTGTATAAAAACACTGGCCCACAATAACAGCCAGAGTGTGTGGTGGAGCCGGGGTTTTGTAGGATAAACAGCTGTAGGCAATTTAGCTCATTGGATGTAAAGCACGGGGCATGGGATGTCAGGTTGTGTGTTCGCTGCGGCGTTGTACGCTCTGGCTGAGATGATGGACGTTTTTTCCTGTTTTCCTCACTGACGGACATCAGAGCATCAGGCTATGGTAGACCAAATAAAGTGCTAATCTAGTAGGAAATATTGCAGGAAATAAAAAACAAATGGCATCAGAGCCCACAGACATAGCTGGAGTGCTGCTGAATTATAACACCACAAAGTCTCACATAGACCTCGGCTAAGCATTTCCTCCCAGCTAAGTGTTTCCTCTACTCAAAAGCTCTGAAGCCATTTACTTTGCTCAGGTTCTGGCTGCCTAAATCCATTCAACAAGCATTTTTTTATTTGCTGTTAATGACAACCTCAGCTTTCATCAGTTAACATTTTGTTGTGAATGGGCTATAGTTTACTAATGTGTATGAAGAATGTTGATGTTTCTACCAGACCTGAGTTTCTGTGCATTTCCTCTCATGAGCTCTTACTCAGCTTGTCATAAATCTCCCCCAGTAATCTTTGTTTGGAGCTGTTTAATGTCTCATTGCTTTGGTTTGAGTATAGATGACTGGTAGTGCTATAGAAGGGATACTCAGTTTCATTCTTTCCTTTTATGTTATGGCTACTTCACATGGCAAGGAATGATTTAAAACCGTTCAAAAAAGAAAAAAGTTCATTTTCTGAAAAGAAAAATGCCTCTCTAATGTCAGAGTTGGTTTTATGTGTTCTGCCCATGTCCATGTGAGTTCAAAGCATAAATAATAAATGAATGTTTATCTTTTCACATGCTCATATTTTAATGATGATATAGCTTCAGAGTCATTGATTTTTTTTTTTTTTAGCACATGGATACAGCAATATTATGTGTAAGTAATAATATAATACATGTTGTATGTTATAAAAACATTATAGAGCATAGACTGGCATCCCCAGGGGGGTTCCAAACAGTTTCAGGGGAGGCTCAGTGAATGGAAGTGAAAAAATATTACATTAGTTATCAAAAGGAGATCACATAGAATAACCTAAATGTGAGATACATTAGTTTAGGGGAACATTACTGTTTTTCCCACCCAGAGTCAGAAACTAATAAATGCCTTAAGACAGACCATTTATATTTGTATCTGAAGTTATGTCAAACAGCAATATTAAGCTATCTTGGCTCAAGTGTTGAGTGTCTATGGGATCAAATAACATATTCATGATCCCTATAGACATCCAGGAATTGTGCGAAACTAAGCAAGTATTCTAACGGGGGGTGAGGGGGCTCCTTTTTCCAAGCTTTGTCTGAGGGGAGGCCCACAGTCTCAGACTGAAAACCCCTGTTCTAGAGTATGCACCTCAGGCACCTCAGCTTTTAAATCTGCGGCACCAAACTGTCAACTGTGGCCTGTAACATGTAACCCATCTCAGCACTTTCTCTGAGACCTTAGCAGAGAACCAGGGCGTAAGTTTCCTTCCTTGTGTGTATGAGTGCATGTGTAAATGTGTGGGTGTGTGTATGCGTTTGTCACAATAGTAAAAGTCCTTAACTCCTTGTGGTCGGAGCTCTGTGGTCTCATGGACTAGATGAACTGAAACGTCACACACACACACGACTCAGAACACCTCGAGGTGACTCCTCATGGCAGGGGGCCCAGTGTGTCATTTAACCACACAGCTGTACATTCCCAGACTCTGAGAGTGCCGTTAGATTAGCAAAGTGGAACACTTGAATCTGTAGGCGATGGATGTGTGTTTGTCTGATTGCATCTGTGTGTTTATCTGCATCTCCACATAAACAGGGTCTGTGAGACTCATGCCAACTCAAGGTGTGTGGGAGGGAACACTCAGCACTGGCTGCATTTTGTTAAGTTATGTGAATGGCTGCGTAAATGGCTCTGTGTGCCACATGCCCATTTTAGCTTGTATATAATTTGATGTCTTTACACTGAATGGCCTCTTTGATTGGCAGTAAATTATGTATGGCTCAATGCTACCTTAGTGGCCACGGAATAGACATTTTTTCTGCTTTAATTATTTTAACTATTGACATTATGGATAGTTTGCTTGCTTGCTGTTTTGTAAAAACACTTTTTTAAAGTAGTTTTAAGCTCTGTACAGTGTTGGAGCAGGTCCGTGTCTCCTCTACTGTGTGATACGCGTGTGTGCCAGATTTTTGGGCTTTGGCATCTGATGTGAAAACTAAATCAGAGTCAGCAGCCTCACTTTTATTCTTCAGGACCATCCTGCCTAATGTGAGTGTTTTGATAAAAGAGCGAAACAAATGGAGAGTGTCATCCCAGGCTGAGTGTTTTTCTGCGTCACTGCTTGGTATCAATTTGTCCCATAAAGTGCATGTCAAACATGGTTGGCAGTAGCTGTGTAGAGGCTGTAGATTTAGAAATTATACCGCAGTTGCTTTCAGTGGCATTGTGATTGAGGCTGACAGGCTTTCTAATGAGAGCCAATGTCTCCCACAGCTTCAGGCAAAGCTTCTGAGTGTGGAGGAGGGCCATGGTGCAACACAGAAGTAGTAGTATATACTATGTTGTATGTATACTGTATATTATATATGCTATATTATATATAGCAGTACATTCTGCCGTATTTTGGTGAAGCAATGACTGCTTGGAACATACTGAGCATTGAGAAGTTTCCTTGAGCATTTTGTTACTTTATTCCTACCACAGCCACCTTTCAAGCCTACGGGAGGTGAGTGTTAATGTACTCAAAAGATAGATTTTGGATGGAGTATTACTTTGAGCACATCATGGAGAAAGAAGGATAGGCTGCAAAGTTTAGAGGGTTTGAGAGTTAGTATCTGGTGTGTGTGTGTGTGTGTGTGTGTGTGTGTGTGTGTGTGTGTGTGTGTGTGTGTGTTGTTTCAGCTTGGATACTGTTGAGTGTCAGTTAAAGTGGTGTTGAATGGATAGTGTAGAGGGTGGTGAGAGTGGGTGTATTGAGGATGAGTGTAGTGTTGATAACCCAGTGAGCAATTGCAAGGCCCCAATAACTGTTGATAACTACAACTGACCATGAAAGTGTTGAATTCAAGTTTGAAGCATTGAAGTGACAGAGAGCAAATCGTGGCAGATGCAACAGAGGAAAAGAACAACAGATAGGGACAGGTTGGGGGGGACTGAGTAAGCAGTGAGGTGCCGAGGGAGGAAAGAGGAGCAGGATGACACCATCTGTCAGCCACATGCACACCCCACAGCAGTCACATAAATCTCAGCCAAGCTCAGCAATGCAAGGCTGCATTCCGCCAGGCTAAACATGCACTGGCTAGCTACCGCAACAGAAATGTGCAGCTCATGTGACATACATACATACATACATACAGCATATATACTGTAGCAAAAAATGGAAATGAAATGAAAGACAATGGATAGACCAGGACACTGGATTGACCTGGGAGAAGTGTGAGAAACTGTATTGGGAACCATTTCTCCAGTGGGGAATTGTGATAATGATGGATGCCAGCGTGTAGATAATTAAGTAAGACTTGGTAGAACAGTTACACAATCTTTTTAAATGTGCTACTGTCACAGTAGATCCATGAATTATAGCTCCTAACTATTGGCTAGAAATCTGTAGGAAAAATACTGCAACTAGGCAATGGTTGATTTAAAAGTTGTTTATAAAGGCAAAGTTCTTCTGTTCTTCTGGTGTGGTCCCTTGGCCTTCTACTACACTAGGTACAGTGGATGTGCAAATACACAGGGCACACACACACACCAACAGGTCACCAGGGTGAAGTCAAGCTCAAGCATGGGAATGTGTGGATGAGTTGGGTGTTCCTGTGCTGTACAGATAGGCTGGAGAGTTGCAGTGTCGATTCTTCCCACCAGCCTCGATTTTTGACAGTTACTATGCTATAATGCCGGTGTGTGTGTGGCAGCTTCCATGTCACATCTCGTGCCTTTGCCCCCTACTGTCGATTGTAACACACCATACTCTATTACAAAGGCATCATTTCAACACCTGCATAGCCCATAGAAGTGTACCTTGTGTGTGTTGTGTCAGTGCGTGAGATTGAAGTGAATAAAATAAATCAATAGCACCTGACTGCGGATATTTCAGACACAGGAGAAATAGCTGTGAAATAGGTGTTTTTAAGATGTTTTCCTGGGAAAGTGATGTAACAGTTTTCATCTCTTTATTGGTGACTCTTTGTATTTTGTAGATAAGCAATGGACTACACATTAAAATATATTTTAGCAGTATGTATGTATAGTATATATATTAGCAGTAGTTTATTCTACAGTTGTACATTTCACTTAAAATGAGTAGTGCAAAAATTACACACAATAAATGCACAGACTTGAAGTAGTCCTCTGCACTTCTCCTCTCTTCGTGATCTCGTGATGAGGCATTTTTATAGTGATCCTCAGACATCTGATCTGACTTGTAGTAGTGTAGTGTAGTGATTGTGACCTTTGAACTCCAGCTGCTCTCTGAAGGTTCAACATTCAAAGACATTCTCTTCCCCTCCTTCATAAAACTGGCCAAATGGTGTTGTAAAACCAGTAGTTTTACACATTAGTTTGCACTTTGTCAATAACTATGAAATGTCCTTGTCATGTCACCTCATTATATATTTATTACATACATATTATATAAGTATTACAAATTACAGTGTTACAGTGTGAAATAGTCATTTGAGGGGCAGAAGGTATTATCTTTTGGTTGTAGTGTAAAGAGGCATTTTATTCTGTGAAATGTCTTACATGTGTGAAGCTTGTCTCCATGTTAGACCTTTTGTACCCACTTAAAATTGTCTAAGATCTATAGAACCTGAAAGAAACGTGGTCTTTAAAAAAAACATTTTTTTCCATCTTTTGGATACAGACACATATTTTTGGTATTGGTCTGATTTCATGGAACTTTAGATCGATTGAAATCATTGCTGGTGAAGAAATTATATAATAACATAGTGGCCAGAGATGAGTCACCACTAATTTCATTTTTTCCCTTTCAAACCCGCTGTTCAATTGTACCATTCACCCGCAAAGCTTGAACGGTACAATTGAAAGCCCAGCCAATTAGAAAGCCCAGTCATGACATCACAGTCATGCAGTGCGGCAGATGGATGGGGAAGAACGTTCCAGAAAAAACATCAGAAACACTGCAGCAGAAGCAGGAGTTAAACTCTGGTATCATTAGTTGCCCAGCAATGATCAGCAGATTTGGTTAGAGGATGGCATCCAGCCAGAGGTCTGGCTTACAAGGCACTCTACGGTTACTTTAGGATAAGGAAACCATAAATGAATCACAGCCCTGGAGAGTGCCATTGCTGTACGTCCATCATCAGTCCTTCATCAGCATGCTTCTGCTATGAGGCTACAAGAAACACAGCCAAAGTGGCTGCTTGCCTTATCCTCTGTATATGAAGTAAATTAAGGAACGTCCTTCGGAATATAATTGAGGACTATGGGGAACACTGCACAGGGACTATGGATCTGAGGTATTGTTCCAGAAACTATTGGGAGACAGCTGATTAATCTCCAATTTTCCAAATACATTAACAAAATGGCCAGCTGATGAAAGCTTCGGCATGCAAGGTTACTATTGTTCCAGCTGGCTTTGCTCCAACAACAAAGCCAGCCAGCTGCCCAGTTGCCAGTTAATCTGTGGTTTTAGCTTCTTCCTGCTAACTTAAATCTGGTTTGCCATTATCAGAGCACGTATCAGAAATACTATAGCAAGACGCTTTTCTCTGAATGCTGTACAGATTTATAGCGATGCGTATCATCAGGATGGGCTGATTATGCAGCCAGTCACATGTTCAGTCAGCAGCTGCAGGACAGTGACAGCTGTGACTTCCTGAATCCCAACTACTGAAACTGTTGCCAAGCCAGACTAATCACAGCTGGAGCAATCTCATTCTGATATGATATGATGCAGCTTACATTAAATTCTTGAACTCCAGAAACATTTTATGATCAGGGGTCTTTTCTTGAAAACGGCTGAAAAAGAAAAATGCTCAAGGTTATATGGAGCATCTTTAAACATGTACTGCACAGCTGGTTGAATCTGTTCCAAGTATTTTAGGATTCAGAGCGCCTGCCTAGTAGCAACAGAAGGCTGCTTAGGGGTTTATTTAAATTATTCAACATCACTTGGTGACATAAAAATGATGAATGGATGAGCAAGAGTGTGTAAATCTATCCACTCTGTGCATAACATGAAACTAACCACGAAAGGATTGGAGAGAAGACCACAAAGCACACATTTCCCCCCACCTTATCAAATAAGCCTTTCAGTCAATTAGATCCTTAAGCATTTTAGGTAATGATCAAAAGAAGTGTCATACTGCTACTGGCTATCCCGTGTGTCTGCCTCACAAAGCATAAAACTTGTTCATCTTTCCTCTGTCTATGTCTCTCTTTTGCTCTCTTCTACTTCTTCCTTTCATCCTCAGCCAGACGTTTTTGGAGATGTAAGATGTAAAAAAAAAAAATGCAGGAAGGAGAAGAAGAAAGAAAGGACAGTTCTGAAGGAATATGGCTCGTATTAATCTGAAAATATTACTTTACCTCATCTGAACTAAATTACTGGTCTGAACTCACTGTCCTCACAGAGCAGGCAGAGCGCCACCGGCAGCACAGATGGGCAAGGAGTGGTCGGCAGATCTGTCACCGTGACCACGGTGAGCACATGAACCCCTGGTCTGTCGAGCTCTGTAGCTTTCCTTTTATACAGCGGATCAAAAGTGTTTCTTTGTTATTGTTGGGCTCGGATTTTATACTCAGAGGCAGTGTCTCTGGAGGAGAATCCAGAATTTTTGAGACTCTCTCTCTTTCTCTATCCTGTTTCCTGCTATCTTTGTGACTTTGTGCATGTGTATTGTAAAGAGACCAAAAGACCCTGTAAACAAAGATGTGAAGATAATAAGAGCTGATCTGTTATTGTAAAATATTGAGGATATCATTTTAGTTTATGACAGCATTTGAACAATTCTATGGATGATTTGTGGACACAGTCATACTAGTGCTTGGTTCCAAGTGCACGTTGCTGAAAGCCATGAAATCTATAGTTAGATGAGTGGAGCTGGCTGGTGTGGCTAAAGCTTGCCAAGGCTTGTGGTTTCCACTGGTATGGAGCAGAGGCAGACGCAAGTGACTGCAACCTCTCTCACTGCTACTGCGAGGAATTTAAAGGTGTGATTGCACGCGCTACGAGTAAACACTGGCCCATCTGCTCTCTTTCACACATAACTGAGCAGAACTGACACACAAAAATTAGACAGGAGCCTCAGAGAGACAAGAGATAGATATATGACTATTACATCAATGGCCAGTGGCACTGAGTCACTGAGCAGTACTTGTTGCTACGATTGCTCATAACTCCACCTGTCAGTGATGAGGGCCACTCTGTTGTTATTGGAATGGTTTATAACTGTGAAAAGTGAATAAACGACGCGCTGGCATCAGATGAAAGACTTCATTGCATCACACCACTGTCCTCAGATGTGTAACAGTGCTTGACTCCAGAGATGCAGAGAGGCTTTCTGTCACAGTGTCAAACACATACAGTATATACCACACTGTACACTGTACTTACATATTACAATTATGGGCAACAAGATGACATAGTATAACATATAAACAAAATGAATTGAACAATGGATTAAGAACTGATAATGAAGCCAATCAATCATAAAAGTGAGTAATAAAGATGACAAACGAAGTATTAGTAATATTTATTCTCATTATCTTATGATCTTAAGTGTTGGTGTTAGTGTTTGTGTTAAACAAATAGAAATTATTATTAAAATAAAAAAAGGCTCAGCAAAGAAGGAATACCAGAATCGATATAACAAATTGCATTACTCCTGATCCCAGTCTCTTTATATTGAGTATGTGCATATATACAGTTTGATCTCATATTAATATTTTCCTATATAATACAGCTGCACAGTGCATAGCCTAAAGTAGACAGTTCATCAAGCAATTTACATATGTTTGACAGCTGAATAGCTCTGCATTATGACAAGATAGCCTGCATCACAGCTTTCCTTTGATGGTTTCCCATGCCTATAATATTTAGTATAATGTCCATATGTTTTGTATAATACTTTTGGAGACAGGAGTGTCAGTGTTGATCTGTTGTGGCAGGAATGTTTGGACAGGATTTGGACAGCATGATCAAAATATTGAAGTTCAAATGCAGTTTTCACCAACAGCAGCACTTAAGAGGCATGAAACTCTTTCTTTGTTTTAAAACTCAAGACGTTAAGATGCGATCAAGCATTTTTGACAGTTGTTGGATGTGTACAAATGGTTACACTAACCTAAAGATCAGATATGGATTGGGTATTATAGAGCCTATATGTAGCCTATATGGATCAAGTGAAAATGCCTTGATTTGTTTGGATGCTGATCCTGCAGACCAGATGCTCAATATCCTTTAAGTGCAACACATGAGTCACGCCAATGACACGCATCATACCTGTAGCACACACTGGCAGGAGTGGCAAGGAGTAGTCAAGATGCAGTAGCTGGCATGTGACAGTCTGGGCTAGGACCGAATTTGTTAAAATTGCTGAAGAGTTGATGTGCGTTGATGCTCAGATACAAAGACAATGCTGTATCGTGAGGAGTACACATGTAATTGCAGGCTGATGTGCATCTAGGCGCCTCTGGTGTGTGTTGCCCTTCAGACTTCTCATCATCAAATTTGCAATAATGTGTGAAGATTACATTTCACTCTTTCACCTTTCATCATTTTCTTTCTTCTAGTTCTACATTTTGCCCCTGATGGATTTGATCATTTTGTGATCTAATAACTTTAACAATATTCTATTTTCATGGAACCCTCAACTTTGTGTCACATTATCATCAAATACCATAGTTTTTCATTGTTGAACTACATCCACTTGCAAATGCTCAACTCACAAACTGTGAGCATCTTAGGTCAGCTAGCCAGAGCGGATCAGTGCAATCTGAGCTAAATTGTGGGAGGTGTGTGGTGAGGTATGAGCATTGATTTATCTATAAATTAAATGGAGGCATTGGACACCTCTCAGACAGAGATGTGGCATCAGATACATTTATCAGGGGGGTTTTCTCCCTCCTTTTTTGAGCCCCTCCACCCATTCTGCCTGGTGGCAGTCATGTTGACGAAATGGCGATGCACACCGGCGTTGTCTTGACACATGTCTTTGCGGGTTGACACATGTCAACTCGTCAGGATGCATCACTGTCATAGTTCCCAGCATCGATGCACATAAACTCTTTAAAAAGCCAGCAATTTGATCACATTAGTTCCCCTGATTGGCAAATCCGAGCTACTGTGCACTAATTCTGTCTGTATCACCTGGTGCCTACAACATCAATTGATGCAATGTGACGCCACAGATGTGTGTTCCTCCTTTATAGGAGAGGTAGATTCCAGTCATTGTCTCCCATGTGTGTGCATTCACCTGGCTTGCATATAACCAACCTCTGACCTCAGGAAACACATCCCCGTGGGAGAGGGAAATGTGCCTGTGAGAGGCCCGCTCGTGGGCGGCGGAGTGGTTTTATACACATACTGGCATTATCTGCATCTCCTGCTCCACTCAAAGGACAGGGCCACTAAATATACCCTGTGAGGCCTTCCCAGGCTCCTCTGGGCTGGGGAGATGTGGCCGCTGCTTGGGCCGAAGGCCAATGACATGGCTGCCGACCTCCACGGAAAGTATTTTTAAGGTCAATTACAGGGTACAGTGCCTTTAGATGGCCGACTGGTGCTGAGGAGGCCTCATATTAAAGGTTTATGTGGAGAAGGACCAGAGAAGTCTGCCTTAGCTCACCCCAGCTCCCATTGTTACCACACACCCACTGAGACAGTGCACTCTGAAGGATTCATGGGGTGATGCGTGCAGCGTGTGTGTGTGTGTGTGTGTGTGTGTGTGTGTGTGTGTACTGAAAGAGAGATTGACATACAGTCAATAGATGTAGAGAGTTAAAAAAAAAAAAGTATGTTCTTCCAAATATGATTCATTTAAAGATGAATCATTTATGTATTTGTTACGATAAAAATCAGTGTATGCCATTTATCTAGAAATGTTTGTGAATTCTGCTGTTATTTAAGGTTATGTTGTGGTGAACCCTTCTTCAAGAGATTAGGGGAGCTTATCTAGCTCGTTAAGCAGGTTCAGTGCACAACAATTTATAAATAGAATCTACAGAAACACTTCTCGTCTCAAATTAGATGAGTCACAACCATTTGCTTAAAGTCTGTGACCTTTTTTGACCTAAGCTTACAATGCTTATAATTAAAGGATAGGTTCACATTTTTCCCAAGTCTGTCTTACAACAACACTCGCAGGCCCATATGTTCATTGAACATATGAAAAAGTTATTTGTCACGTAATTATTCATCAAAATCCTGGGAAGATCCCTTCCTAACCAATGGAAAAGATTGAGTCCTCAGTCCTTCTAAAAACGCAATTCTGAAGTTCAGCTGACGCTAATAAAAGTCTGAGTTAGTTCAACTTTTCCAAAGGTACAGTTGTTTTAGTACACAATTCCCCTCTTTGTGTTACTATCCCTCCACCACAGCCCAGCAAGGAAACATTGTCCAGGAAAGCACGAAGATGAAATTCTGCAATAGATAGATTATAAATTTGGGAGACATCCTTGATTTGAATACCTCAGTCTGCTGAAGCCTCATATTAGCTTTGACTGAACTTCAAAATGCAATTTTGTGGATTTTGACCCCCCATCTCTTACACTGGAATGAGATGAGGAAGGGATGTATTCACAGCCATTATGAAAAAGATGAATGATTACAGCAACCAGTAACTTTTTCCACGTACATATGGGCAAGTGAGTATTGTTGTAAGATAGACATTTAAAATTTAGCCTATCTTTAAATACCATAGTATTGATTATGGCGGTTTATATGGTCATACTTACAAAATCACTTTTCAGAAAGCAGGCAGGCTTCATAAAGTTGGACAGGAACACATACTCAACAGAGAAAGCATGTAACGTTTTCATCCATACAGACACAGACAGATAATAAACACAGAATAACAAACACATCGCTCATTAGAGGGCTTATCTTAATCCTCCGCACACATTCAGTCTCACACTCACACAAGCCTCATTCTCTCTACATAGGCCACACACACAGACCCACACAGCTGACCAGCTCTCAATATAAATGAACATCCAGCGAGATGATTTTGGTCCCTTTCATGATTCATTCCAACACGACTCCAGTCGGCCATAAATACAGGCCTGTCAAAATGTGTTCTACCCCACAGAGAGGGGAGTGGTGGAAGGTACAGTAGACACCATTCACCTCTCTGTGTGTTTGGAGGGGGCAGAGGGAAGGTTGGAGTTGGTGGCTTTCGTCTCCATGAAGAGTGAAGTATTGATGGGACAAAAGTGAGGGGAAGGATTGAAAGGCCTATTTGTGCAGATGAGGGCTCTGTGTTTGGTTTGCTGTGGCTCTGCTACAGTTCAATGGCAGCTCTATCCACCCTACTCTATTTCAACCCAGACGCTTTAATCTGACAAAATAAAGGCACCGGAAGATGAAACCCAAAGAGGAAACATTGATATGTGTTTTAGTATTTAACTCTATCTCTTTTATCACTGTGCTCCAGACATAAATGACATTTTGAGTCAGTTACCCTTCAATTAGCTACACTTTAGCCTGAGACACCAGTCTAGAGAGGCACAGCATAGTGATTATCTTGTTTTCACTGTGTGAACATGATTAGCAAATGGGTTGAGTTTTTAAGTGCCCTAAGATAAAAACTCCTTATTTCTCCCATGCCAGGTAAATAAAGAAATATTTGACAAAAATAATTAGAAATACATAAAGCATAAAAGGAAGCTCCTATAGATATTCTTCAAAAGTGCAAATATGCAAGCAACACATTTTGCCGCAGGATTCATCAGGTTCAACCACAATATTTATTGTTCTATGTGAAAGATAATTGTAAGGAAAACCTAAGGTTCATGTGTGTGATGATACACTTTAGATTTTTTTGTCATGTAATTCTTGCCTTGATCAGTACCGGGAAAGGTAGTCTTGTGAGTGCCGTGCTCGAAGCAGCATCCCTAGGAATTACATCCATATTGGATGATTTACAAGCTTTAGTAGTGTGTTCTATATGTAGCGAGGCCGAAAGTGAGGGTGTGGAGGTCCGGCTGGTTGATGGGCATGAGCTATGTTCAACTTTCACACAGGAGACCGGAGTTCGCCTCCCATCACAGACCTACAATTAATGTTTGCAGTTTTATTAACCTTAACCAGGTGTTTTAGTTGCCAACCATACCTATGGATTCTCCAATCGGCACAGATACTGACCTTGTTAAGCGGATCGGGTATCAGCCAGGACATGACCAGTCCACATTTAATTTAATTCTGGTAAATAGTCAAATTGGTGCGTCCCTAAACATAACCAACTAACCTCAACCAAGTGTTTTAGTTGTCTAACCCTAACCATACCTCAACCATAATTTATTTGTCCTGACCCCAATCTTGATCTAACCTTCACCATACCCTAGTTGCCATGTGCAGATATTTTAGAAATCGATAATTTTAAAAATGTTGTCACTGAACATAATGCAAGGTTTTGTAAAATCATCCAATAAAGATGTTCTTGCTGGTAATAAGTTTGACTTTTTTAGAACAGGAAAATAGTTTGTCTACACTCCTCCAAGAACACGAAGCACTTAAGGTGGACCTTTCCCCTTTCTTCAACTCTTCCTCTTTCCCCTCTAACCCCCTGGTCCCACCCCACCTCCTTCCAGCCCAAAACCCCACACCTTGTCTCCCTGGGAACATCATCACTCCTGGTCCACATGGCGGGGCGAGTACACATCGCCGAGCTGCTAAGTCTACAATGGCTGGGGTGCCCCGTGTTTGCCCTGGGGGAGAGCATGTGTTCGTGGCAGCTGGGCTTTCTGGGTCAAAAAAGGCACACCAGGGTGTGATGGGCTTTGCTCTGCTGGTCATGGCCATCGTAGGTGTGAAATTCCCAGAGCTGAGGCTGGCCACTCAGCCCGGCAGCACCAGAGCCCAAAAGCTGCACAGACAGAGGGAGGGAATGGATGTGTTGGACCTTTTGGTTAGCCACCATCACCTGTGTCTGAGTTGAAACCCACAGTCTCATTTTCCTGGGGCCCTTTCTTGTCTCAGTGCACAAACACACAATACACCCATAGAACTAGTCATTGTTTTTGTAAAATACTGTATATTCCTGATGTAAAGTCTTAATATTATTGTTTTTATTGGACATTTCAGGTGTGTAGCCGTCAGTGAGTCATGGAATACACCACCACATGTAGTCAACCTCAGTGCCCTTAATTGAAAGTTACAGGAGTGTTGGTGGCGATGGGGAGGCCTTTCATTGGGGCTATAGGCGTGTCAGCCACATAACCTGGAATGACCCTGGTACTGTACATCCTCACTGTAACTGTGGCAAAATCAGCTTGCAGATATCATTATACATCTGGGATGAAAAACAGTACGCTTACTGTACTTTACAGGCTCTAATACAATGTAGCTGCATGCATGCCAAGCTGTAGTAATTATTGAATGAAACACAGACCTAAGGCTTGAACCTTTCTTTAGCAGCTAAGACACTTCCTTGTCAAGTCTTGTTCAAGCTGCAGTCCTGGTTACCACACAGTAATGACTGTGTGTGCTTCAGAGTGCACTAACTGCCAGGTTACAACACTTGATTCCACTGTCATCTTGCCTTTGCTACATTGATTCATCCAGAATGAGTTCCTAAATGTTGTCGCCCTATATTTTTCAGAAGAAAAGACAAGCTTCTGTATAGATTTAGGGAGGGCAGATGTCAGAACGTTTTTTGTCATTGCTATATTTAGCTTTAGAAATGTATATTTAGTAATAACTGTACAGTAGGTCAGATAGTGTCTACCTGCACGTTGTTTATGACCCAGGTGTTACTCCTTTAGGGGAGGTTAGAATACTCTAAGGTCATTAAAACACTTTATATATTTAGCATTGGTGTTTTATATGACTTTTTCTGCCACAGAGAAAGAGAGAGAGCGAGACCATTTACCCACCCTAGACGGCTGACAGAGTGAGGTTATGGGTTTAAGGGTAAAGTATAAAACAGTGTTTCTTTAATGCCCTGTATGAACTAAAATACTTGTTTAGACTAGTATAATACAAGCCAGTGGTGTCCTGATATGCACAGGCCCCACGGCTGGGTTTCAACAATCTCCATATTCATCCTGGAAATGCTGAGGAGTCTATCTCACTTCACTATGATACATCTCACAAAGGTTTTCTGTGTTAACAACACAGAAAGTCCCCTCTCTTTCCATCTGCCTTGACTCTGTTTTCAATTCCGGTCGTTAAGAGTGAAATTTTAATTTCACAACAACATATGATTGAATTCTGAAGTCTAATATGATTCCAGCTGCCATCCAATGACAAGTCACCTCTGATGCGCTACATAAACTTTAAGTCCTATTGTATGTTCTTGTTGCATTTATCCAGTTTAGTTCACTTGCATGCATATATGATCTTATCACTTGGAGTTATTGCCGTTAAGAAGTTAAACTATAATGTTTTGCCCTTTGGCCCGTCCCAGCCTGGTTGTTTTGCCAAATGTGTGTGATGCCTGACAGTCAGACCTTTTCCTGTGGCTTTTGAAATCCAATCACAGAGGCAGCCTGTTTTGGCTTTTCTGTAACCTAAGTTCCTGTGAGCTGGTGGTGTTGTTCCTCCTCCAGCCTGCTCTGTATGAAGGGTGTTTTTACCCCAGTGGTGTTACTCATCCATATACATCCTCTAACTTAGATATTTAATGTTGTCATAATAAGTGTGTCATAATCGATGCTTTCATGTGCAATCAGGAAGACATCTGAGGTTTTCTGGTGTGATACACCTCTCTTTTTCAAGCCTGAAGACCTCTTGTTGAAATCTGTTGTTTGTAATAAGCAGTTTTTGCGCCAAGAAGCACGTGGCATTCTCATTACACATGCAGCCTGTGTTTGTTTGGGTCTTTGGACGGAATTCAGTTTACAGTACAGGATTCAACAGAAATAACAATATCTGCTCTTCCTAATGAGCTGTTGCTCAGTATGCGTGTTGCACTGGATAAAATGAATGATTGAAATAAATTTGGGGAGGAATTGCTCTTGAAAACAAGGCAGCCTAAAAACTAGCAAGGTACAGTAATGAAGTCAAGAGGTGCAAAGGTTCATCCTCCCAAAAGCAGACACAGATAGCAGGGTGAGAGAGATGTTATGTTGTGTAAAATGGTTAGTGCCAAACTTTGCCTCATCCATGTCTGTAAATGGACTGTATGCACATTACAGCTCACCTCAGCCCCTAGTGGCTGGATAAAATATGGTGTCCTTTCATTAAATTCCACCTCAGTCCTAAATCCCAGTTTAAGATCTTGAAGCACAATCACATTTTTCTTGCTCCAAAGTGTGGCTGACAGCCTGTCATTACTGTTCTAATTTTCCTTATTATATTGCCACTTTGGGCTATTTTTATCTATTTTCTATCGTTATGGTAATGACAATACTTGATTACATAGCAGACAGTAAACAAACAACAGCTTTCAGATGTTGGATTAGTTTTTTCTCTGTGACTAAAGCCCCAGATTAAACACATAAAACACCACATAAGGGCTGTCCGTGTCTCTGGTTTTGGAGGATTAGTGTTTCTTAGCAATAAAGTGCACTGAAATGGGTTTGTCTCCTATTTCTCTGTTGTCCCTCGACTAACTCACTCCAATGGACTCAAACCCCAACCCCAAGCCTGCGCTTTCACAGCCTACAATGAAGGCAGCCATAACCTTAAGTACTGTTTTGTGGACCCGTGTAAATTTAACACCATTATACCACAGAGAGGGTCTGTGTAGGTGTTAATGCTAGTGTGGGAGATCACCAGAGATCTGTATAATCCCTGCTTACCTCATCATGTGCTGCCAAAAACTGTCCTCCCTTTTTTATTACATCATGCAGACTTTTTGGCATTTTGTTCCCTTCTGTGATCTTTTGAATCACTTTAATTTTTTTTCCTGCAATCCTCTAGCTCTTCACGTTGTTCTGGAATACAGTATTTGTGTTTCCACTTGCTGTTCTTTCACTTATTGCTGTTGAGCAATCAAGAAAGTACTACTGGATCTTAGATTTGTGTAACTTTATTTAAAGTCAGTGGTGTCTTTTACTGTGAAAGCTCTTCAAACGGGACACCATATGCAGGAGTGTCGGTCCTGATGGATGTAGGGATGTGTAGTGTCTCTTTCTAATTTTCAACAGGATCAAAGCTCAGCTGTCATTCTATGAACTGGAGCCTGACTTACAGCAGTTACCATCAAATGAGCTCCGATTCTTGGGTAATCACTACTTTGAACTTTTGTTATTTCATGTCAAGGACCTACAGTACAGTTTGGCCTCCAGTGAACCCTTAACTGTAAGCTGTTTAGAATATACTGTACTGTGTCTGTTTTCAGTGAATTACCCAGTTCAGTGAATTATCCTTTGCCAACACATTTTTCCAACTTAGTTGTAGCTGAAACATTAAACTTCCCTGTTTTTACGCTTCTTTTCTTTTACTTTGCACCTCCCTGTGTCATGGCCTGGTTTAAACTGGCAGACTCGCTAGAGCTAGGTTTGTGTGTGGTGGCACTGGCAGGGTGCAGAGCTTGCTTGGGTTGAGTGTACCCAGCCCCTCATAATTACAGACAGTAAACAGCTAGTGCTTTTAGGCCTATTTTCGCCGTCTAATGGGGAGAGAGTCACTTTGGCATAAGAAGAAAAGACAGCAAGGATGAGAAGGAGTGGGAAGACGGACTGAAGATGGACAAAAACTGTCATCCTTATTTTGGGTGTTGACAATGGAAGCAGTTTGCGTTGGTGAGACTTAGAGACAGGTTTATAGACACACAAACACACAGACAGACATTGTCCCCACCCCCTAGAACCCAACACACACTCACACTTTTTCTTGAGCGACAGTCTTTTGATGTGATCTTTCTTACAGTAAGTATTAATTAGAGCTTCCAACAACCCCTGGTTATATATGTCTCTTCAAGTTTTACTTTTTTCCCTATAACTGTCAAAGTGATCACCCATCTTACTCTATGTCTCTCTCTGAGTGTGCTGTGTTCTTTTTTCCGTCTGCCTCCCTGTCTATGTCCTTGCCTCTGTCTCTCTCCCTCCCTCTTTCAAGTAAATCTCTGCTGCCTCACACTTTTCACTTGGTCCAAATGTCTTCTGCTTTCATTTTTTGTTTTACTTCATACTCATTTGCATTTTTCAAGTGCTCCACTGGCAAAACTGTTAAGCTAAAACAACTCTGAAGCAGTGTACTCAATGTAATATTTCAAAACAAACAAGTAACAGTTTGTGGATTCCAACCATATGCTATATTCCATCTCTCTGTCTCTTCCTTCCTCATCTCTCTCTGTCCCTCTCTCTCTGTGCACTGCACAGCACAGGCAGGCGGTGGGATGGGAGGTTTTCTTTGGCAGTCTGCTCCCCCTCTCTTGGCTGGGACAGACCCTGGAGCGTGCTACTGGCTGGGAGTGTGGAAGGGAAGCGGGGAGGTAGTGAAGGAGGAGGGGAGGGAGGGAGGGAGGGAGAAAGGGCTTGGGAGGAGGGAGACTGGAGGGTTGGAGGCGTGGTCTACAGCTGGTAATGAAGTCTTCTCTTTTCATCCTCAGAAGGCAGAGTGTGAGCGGACGGGCCCGGGGTCTGCGCGGCTCCACTGCTTTCTTTGCCTGTAAAGTGTGCCGAGCACCGCTCTGCTCTGCACTGTGTCTCAGCGCTCGTCTCCCACAGCTGAGAGATACAAAGAGACCGAGGCTGAGAGAGACCGCTACAGTCATGAGGCTTTCCCCTGTATCGGCTCCACAGCATTACACTTGAGGTAAGACTTCAGACTGTCTCCTCCTTGTGTGCCTGTCTCTCTCTCACTACTCTCCTTTACTGTCTGTCTCTCTCTGTTGATTGTTGTGGTGGGGGGGGGTGTAATGGGGGCTGTCCATTTTAGGTCCCTCCCACTTTAAATGTGTGTGTGTGTGTGTCTGCACGTTTCCTGCACTGTTTATGTATGAACATAGACTGAGTCAGCATTCAGTGAAAGGTTTATGTTAATGGTGATAAATTGCTCCTACCGGTCAGACAAGGAAGAGGGTCAGACTGGGGCTGAGACATTCTGGAAAAAGGAAGATGGGACATCCTTTATTGGATGGGAACTGTAGTAACAGTTGACTGGAAGTGGACAGTCAGTGATACTTAGGTAAATTTAATATTACTCTTTTGACTTTTTTGACTTTTACTGTTGGTCTGGGCTGTTGCTAGTGTAATATACAGCCATACAGTGATACTACCCTCTAATTTTAAATGAGCTGTTAAATGTCGTACAGGGAGGTGTTACTGCACCTGAGTGTGTGTGGGCATGTGTGGAGATATTTATTTGCACTGCTGATTGCTGTTTAAGGCAGAGGGATGCAACAGGCTATTGGGTCTCATCTCTGTAAATAAAAAAGGACAGGAGACAGTCTGTACTCATCTGCAGTCCAGTGACACCAGGCTTTGAAGTGATTTCAGTGGATCTGTCCTCCTCCCCGCTGGGCAATTCAGATCCGGCCTGCGACTCACTCACTTTCATCCACATTCCCTTGGAAATCCATCCATCTGTATTCTTTCACTCACCTCCTTCCTGCTCCCATTCACCCTATGAGTTCTTGCACCCTGATACCCCTTAGTGAGGCCTTCACCTCTTATCAACACCTCCAGTATTCTCATAGACAGTATTCCTATGGTTATATTCTCCATCCCCACTAGTCAGACATGCTTCTAGGGAACGGGTCTTTCCGATACCTCTCCCGGAAAAAAAAAAACCTAAGCGACTTTCCATTTGTTTCTGCTGGGCCATGAGAATTATGGTTTCCCAAATGAATAGTATACAGGAGCCCAGCTTAATTGAAAAAACACAAGCATGGTCTGCCATGAAGGAGACGGTCCTTGTATCACTGTTGAACTGTGCGAATGTACTTTCCAGAGCTGGCGAGGAGAAGAGAAAGAGAGAGGAAAATACAAAAAGAGCACGAGATAGGACAGACAGAAAGCTGAGGCAAATATAATTATCAAATGAAAGTGTGGCGGAAAAAGCTGATTGAAAACATTGTGGGTGTTATACAATGTAGATTTGGAGGTGAATGAAGAGGGATCATCAGAGGACACAGAAAATGATATTAAAATTCTTATGAAGGAACCCAGAAGAAAAAGAAAGCAGTGCTGTGTGTGTGAACTTCCAGTTTGTCTTCATCTGGTCTGTCGGTCAGGACAGTGTGTATAAGAAAGGGTTTTAGTAGGACAGAATGGCAGAAGGAGGTCATCATGAGACTGTTTGCTGGTCATTAAGCCCCAAAGGACAACAATAGAACCCACAGTAAAACCTGCTTGATTGCAGTCCAGCTAACAGCAGCAACTCTCAGATTTTCTCAGATTTTCCCACAGGGAGTCATCATAACATTTAACCCTACTGACGCAGTCTGCTCAGCTGTGAGAGTGTCTGTATTGTAAACAGACCACCAGTGAGCCCTTAGGGAAGTTTGTTCTACGTTGCTGCATTTCCCAAATGAACAACACTTTACATATCCCATCAATATCTGCCTTGTTATCTTTTATTGTGTCTGCTGTCTCTGCTGCCTCCCCCACCCCTATGTCTCTCTTCGCCCCCTGCAGTCTAGCTCCCACCCTCTCTGCTGTGTTTGTGTGACATGTTTGTGTGGCAACCCCATATGGTGATGATTGAGATCCTGTCATTGGTTCAGATGGCACATTTGTCACACACATGTTTGCCAGCAGCTGCTGTTGCTAGGGCTTGCAAGGCTGCAGGGGAAAGCATCTCTTGTTGACTTCCTCACTGGGTGGCTCATTTGTTTGTGAGGGCGTGACCCCTGACCCAGCCACCACCTCCTGCTTCTCACACTGTCCGTTAATGTAACTCTAGACTCCCTGACAGCCCCAGTGCCCCCATCTTCCACCACCACACTCATGCATGATTACCGGGAGAGAGAAGTATGGAAAGATCAACACTTGCAACAGTAGGTCTTAGTTAAAGTAAGTCTTCTAAGGAAACATCCACAGAGGTTTTGAAAATGAATTCAGGCAGGATGACTTCACTGTAACCAGAGAGAGTGTGCGGAGATTGAAGTGTGAACAGAAACCTCAGGAAGTGTGATTCAGCATTCCAAGGAGAGACACTTTATTTTCTTTTTATGATGAATACATATTTGCATTTTCATCTAACCTTACTATTTATCATAATCCCCCAACCAGATACTGTGACTATATGAGACTACTCACTCTAGGTTTTAAATCCAGTTCAGTGAATAAGGGGCATGATAATGACTATAAGGCTGGTTTATTATCAGCTCTGCAGGTACTGTCCAGACCAGTCACTAAGGTTACATAAGACCGGGGAGGTTATTCATCCCTTAATTCCCACATTGAGTGATCCAGTCACAACTTCTGACATCTCTGCCTCATTCCTGACAGGCCTGAGCTGACTTTCATTAGGCTTCAATAGTGAAAGCTAAACATAAACCGCAACCTCAGAAGCAAATGTTCATGTCAGTGGTTTAATCTGCCCTTCATCACCAGTGCTCTTGTGTTAAATAACTAAATTTAACTAACTAAATTTGTGACTCTAGTAAACTGTGAAGACACTGCCATACCATACTGTTTTCTTTTAACTTTTACTGACAGCTGGCATCAACACTGCCCTATCATTGTGAATTGCAAAAAGATACATTTTGTGGACCCTGGGAACGGCACTCCTCTCTCTCCATCTTTTGAATTAGAAAAAGAACAGTTTGAAAGTGTTGCTACGTTAATGTGAGAAAAAGACACAGCATCAGCTAAGAGAAAAAGAAAGAAAAGAAATGATTGGACATAACTGAATGACATGAGTTATGAAGTAAATAATCGTATTTAGATTTCATTTGGCAGGCACCCCAGATTTGCTCCCAGTCGCTAAAAGTTTGAGAACATCGGAGTTGGTGGAAAAAACTTTTTTTTCCAATAAACACATAAGAAACATAAACACACAGAAAGCCAAACCTTAATTTCTTTGCCCATATAATTTTCAGCTAAATTTAAATTCATAATTGAAGAGCTGCCTTCATGATTAAATATCAACATTTTGTGTGTCAACTGATCATAACTGAAAATATAGGCCTGTGTTAATTCTTGATTTACCATCACGGATCATGCCTCGAACATTAATGATCTATAGTGCAGTTGCTACAGTAAAATAAATCTGAGAGCTGAAGATGGAAACCATAGTGTTAGCTGGAGCGTTCTTTCTCATCATGATTTTCATGACCTATGCTATCATGGTTGGCAAATGTCTCTATACAGTTTGAATAGTCTGATGTTTTTTATTATTTGGGCTGTAGATATTAAAGGTATGACAGCATGATTAACTTAATTCTGACTCAGCTCCCATGGCTGTCTAGATACAGACAGTAAAATCAGCTTTTACTGACAAAATGTGCATTAATTATAATACCTACATTTTTTACTTTTACCCTCCTTTTCTTGTATTTTATGTAATGCACCTTTGCTCTTTGTTTTGCTCATTTCATTGTATAAAATCAGTACTATGAAAATAAAGATTTGTCGCAAGGGCCTGCAGGCCTGTCTCCATGAGCTCAGCTCTACTGTCACCCTCTCAGCTTGGCAGCTACCTGAGCACCTGTTTACCTACAGCATAAATGGTCTCATCTGGCACGACTTTGAAGGGCCTTTAAAATGAGAAGGTGCATCAGAGTTGCCAGTTCCTTTGTCTTCCATCCTCACTGGTGCCCTCTCCAGCTGGTGGCTCTCTTACTGACCACCTAGTTTTGCATATTTTGGGGTCTAAATGACTAATAGAAAACCAGAAACAGAAGTCTCGCTCAAGGAGACGTCTCACTCTGAAATTTTGCGAGAGGTGAGTTGTTGCAGGAAGATGAGGATGTTTTTGGTTAAACAAAAAGGATCTTACTCTTTAACAAAATGGTCTGTCTCTGTAGGGATCCTTTCCACTTATTGATAATACGTGAACGTACTTTGGTGGGCGCAGTTGCCCACAAGGATTACGTTGCAGCCATTGCAACCCATTTCGTGCCTGATGGCTGAGGCGATCTACTGGTCCAATTCCAAAGATTTTGTACCTATTAGTCATTTAGACCCAGGGCCCAGGTTTAGAAATACCGGAATTACCCTTTAAGCTGAGCACACTCAGTGCATTGCAGATGTAAAACACATGACTTGTGGGAGAGGAGAGTCCCTCAGGTTCCATTATTTCAGCTCTCTCCCCACCTTCCTCCTCTCCTCCTATTCCACCATATCTGTGTCCACCTCTTCAAACAGGACACATTCAGCATATTTTCCATCCTACCGTACGTCTCTGTTTGTCAGGTCACACCTTCAATCTAAGGGGCCCCCTGAGCTCCCACACAAATCCACTCAGACTTGAGGCTGATGTGTTTGTGTGTTTCTGTGTGCATGTACATATATGTGGTTGTGTATTGCATAGAGTGTATCGTACATTCTATGCATTCGTACATATCTCTGTCAGGTGGAAGGCAGTATACTATGTCCCTACTGACAAATAACTGTTGGATCAGCCATCATGTGTTTAATAGACACTTTATCCAGCAGGCATAAAATTGGCCTGAATATTTGCCTGCTCCTCCGCTCCTTCTGCTGCGTGAATGCAGACCCAGCAGCTCTGATTGCTTCTGACAGTGACAACAAGAACAGGCTGCCTGAGAAGACTTTCTGAAGACCTCCTCCTGCATCTGCACAGAAAAGTCAGGAGAAGGAGCCAAATCAAACAAGAAATTGCTTTTCTCTCTGAACTTCTTTGCAAACTTTATGCAACTTAGAGGTTACAGTGTTAAAGTTGGATTAAAACCATACATGTAACACAGTGGTTGGCCGCTGTCTGCAGGAGTTATTTGATATTAATCAGTATTGGTGGACTGTAGTGGACTTTTAAATGTACTGAGATTAAAATAGACAAGAACAGACATAGCACCCTTTAAATTTTCATTCTGCCTAATGCTTCGCAGTATGACATCAGGTCTTTGGGGGGAGTGAAGCAAGGGGAATCACCAGTAAATTATAGCTCAGGCACATCCCTAGACGCCTTGGCCAGGGTCCTAGAGCTAAACAGCTTTAGGACCGCTTTCCCTTTTTCAACCCCTTTTCCGCTACATTCCTGCTCTTCCCCTCTCACTCCTGCGTTTTGCTCCAGATGTGGCATTGTTTGGACACATTTGTTTTGGGCCCGGGCCGGTAGACCTGCACATAGTCTGATGTCATGCTCTATTTAAAGAGAAAGCCATGAGAACTGGGTGGAAAGGAGTGCACTGTGGTCTCACTTCAAAGCTTCTGTCTAGGACTACTGATGACTGTCATCTGTGCACAGCAATCTGTGTCATGGACAGATGACCACATTCATTTTACATGTTGACAGACATGTCATTTTGAAAATGTTCAAAGAGGAGAAAAAAAAATAATTTTCTGGCTTTTGTGTAAAGCCAGAAAAAAAATTTATTTTTCTTTTGGTTTGTTTTATCTCACATCGCCTACTGAGTTTACTGAAATTATCTCAGTTTCACTATTATTTGGAATAATCTGCCATTCATACGAAGAAACAATAGTGGGTTTTATTTGAAGCTTGCACTATGGCTGTTTATGGTATAACTGACTGAAACTTGATACCATAGTTAGAGAAAATGAAAAGATGATGCCCCCAATTGAACCAACAAACATGACAGGTTTTTTATGGGTCAGAGGAGTCACATGCTGCCTAAACTTTCATGCCTCTCTAATTAGCTCTATCAGTCAATGAACCTGGCACCTCATTCCATTGAAGAATGGGATAATGAATCTCTTTCTCTCTCTGTCTCTCAGTGTGTGGGGTATATGTTTGTACAGTATGTGTATAGTGTATTCTGCACCACTCTAAATACGAAAGAATCCATTGTTTTCCAGCTATAGGGGAGTTAGGAATGGCACCTTTTTTTCATATAGGAGATGAGGGTGTCTTTTCCTACATGACTGAGCTTATTGTGCCTTCTTATTTAAACTGTCGAGAGTTAGCAGCAGCTGACTATCAGGCTCTACTGTCAGATTCCCCATGGGAGCTCTGCCTTCAACACTGTTCAAACACACATATACTTGCCAGGTCCTCTCTAGTGTCCCCGATTCAAACAGCTATAAGCTCTAACCCCGCTGAATGTTTCCGGTTCAAACGGGCATGTTTGCTAGATCTTCCTCCACCACCGTTCCCTCTCCTTGCTCCAGAGTGTTTGCTCAGGGAGGTCACAGTGGCTTCCTTGCCCTTCAGGAGTTGAAGGCTGGAATGACATGTACTGTTAGCAGACAATGGCCGTATTCCCACTCAGGCATGTGCATATACTCACACACGTACAGGAAAAGAGAAAGGGAAAGCAGCATTTGCATAGTATAGTCATCAGACAGTCTCTCTCTCTATATATATACTGTGTGGCCTCCCAGTGACCCATGACATACTGCATCAGTGCAAAAGGTCCACATCCCGACAATGCTTAGCATTTCATCACTTGTTTGTCAAAAGTTTTGTTGCTCTTAGACATTTGGCCGTGGGTGTTTTAAGGGTATAGATCCCTCAGGTTAGAAGGTAAAACTGTCATCCTATGAAAACAGGGTCTTGAATGTTTTTAAAAGCATTGCTTGCCTCACCTGTGTGGTATGACGGCCTTGAAAATCCAGGTGAGCTGTTCATTTGTTCTCTCAGGTGTTTGGCCATAGCTGTTGTTGTTTTATTCCAAGGATATTTAAGGATCTCCCTCCAAACAAGTTGGCAATGCAGATTCCGTTTTCCCACTTTTGCAGCACACATATAATTCTGTTCTTGTGTTTTCAGAGTAGTTAAATTTAAATGCAGATGGTTTTTACACAAAAATGTGAGTCTCTGTGGGTCTCTCTGTCTCTCAGCTTGAAGTTCACTACAGCGCAATGCCACTATAGTCAACATCAAAGACTTGGACACAGATATGTTTACACACTTGCATGCGCAGACACACAAACATACTTTGGGATAATTTAATTTACTTTAAACACTTAAATTTAAACAATAAAGATGAAATCAGGAAAATTCTCTAGCACGTGTGTCCTGTCACACATACACACTTGCAAACAGTTTCTCTGGCTGTGGTCCAGTGCAGCACCCAGTGACTTACTGGCCAAGTATTACACATAGTTAAAGCATAACAGTTCAGCCCCAAGGTCATAAGGTCAAGCACATCTAGGTGATTAGTGCTTCCGCTCCAGATTCTGTTTATGAATATGCGTATACACACCATGCAGTCTGTCAGACAATTGTATACACCCCACACCCAGCCTCAAGCTCACACAGCTGGCACAGCCAAACATTCACAGAGTCTGTTTTAGGGGGAGGGTGGGTGTGTGTGCGCGCGTGTGTGTGTGTGAATTCCCTCAACTTAAAGGATCTTCAACTGCCACCTACACACTAAAATGAATGCGAAGAAGCATACACACTTACGCAGAGATTGACATGTAGGCTAACACTGCGAGGGAATGTAAGCTCATAGAATTAATTATTAATTCTGGAAACAAATTTAGCCAGACTGGTTTTGATTTATTTATTTTGATTGCTTCATATTTCTTCAGTCAGCGCCAGAAGAGCCATAGAAATTTTCTCTATCTTGATCTATGACAGCTTGTATCTCTTTAAAAAGCGCCTAACTGGCTACGTTCCCCTCACATTCGTCCATTTCGTCCATTACATGAGAGTGGCTGGACTTGTGCTGCAAAGTTGCAGGAATTATGTATACAGTCACACAGTGGGGAAAAGATGTGGTTTGTTCACACAAACTCTTCGAGTGCTAAACACTCACTTTTCAAGGGTAATACTCTCACTTTTTATCGGGATAAACAGGTGGCTGGGCTGTAGAAATGGGAGGTACAGATGGGTGAAGTGACGGGGTGGAGTAATGACAAACCTCAGTATAAATTAAAGTTAAACATTGTCATTTGAGGGGAGTGTCAGTTGAAATGTACCTTTAATTTGCCTGATTCTTTTTTATGTTCAGTTTTGCTGTTTGTATCCCAGATTCTCCTTTTGCTTTTACATTTAGGAAAGTTGTAAATCTAAAGGGATCAAAAAGGGAAATCTAAATCAGTTTATGCATGTAAATTTACCATTCTTTGTCGGTGGACAGTCACATTTGCCAAACCATAAATAAATATTTCACTGATCTCAAAAACAGGAAATCTGTCTATCCAAAAAGAAAGTCTCATTTAAACATAAAAACAGCCCTGGAAGCAAAGTTTGGCTTCCTGTCACAGTGGCAACAATCCTATTTCATGTAGCATCTTTTACTCTGCCTGAACCCATTTGACTTTATGGACTTTAAAGAATGGTAATCCCCATCAACACAGCTGACTGACTGAGTCTGTGTGTGTGTTGGTATGTATGTGTGAGAGAATTTATATTTATTTATGTGTGCCTCTCTCTCTATGTGTGTGTGTGTGTGTGTGTGTGTGTGTGTGTGTGTGTGTGTGTGTGTGTGTGTGTGTGTGCAGCCATGTATACACTCACCTACATGTGTTTTTGTTTAAAATGGCCCCTTGTGGTTTCTCATGGCTATCTGTTGGTTATAGCTCTGCAGTAGAAAGTTGGTGCCCACCCCTCAAGATTCAGCCTCAGCACAGTAGTGTATATCTCATTTCCATGTTTGCATGTAGTTTTAAACTGCCAAGGACAAGAAAGGGATTTGTTATTTGAACCATGTGTGACTGCTGACGCAGATGGGAGAAGTTAAAACAACAGGGAACTCAAAAGAGTGTGGCTTCATCTGCCAATCTTCATCTCTCGATCTAATGTCAGACATAAGATTGACAGTCTATGAGATGCTATCAGCTCCTAGACAACCACTGAGGCCGAAAATGACAGCTGATACTAGAGATAAGAGTGTCTCTTAGCTCTATTAGCCTGCTAGGTTCTCCTTGAGGCCTGGATAGCAAAAAATAGTCATAAACCAAGTGATGTACATCATGTCATACTGCATAGTCCCACTTTGCTCATCAGGTGGTAAGAAATCAAACTTTTTTTAGAGGGGTGACTTTCAAAAGCTTCCATCTTTAGCCAGATCTAGTGAGTGGGCTTGTGCAGCTGGGCTAAACTAACAGAGCTTCTCTCTGTGAACCACAGTGGTGTTTCAAGTAAATACAACAGATACAGATAGTGTACCGTGGAGGCGGATGTATTCACAGATCATGGGAGTGATCCACTCGCAGTTGGCTAACAATGGCCTCATCGGTATGAGGTGCAATGGGTTGGTGCTGCTTTGGTTTGTGCGGTGTTTATACAGCCCTGGGAAGGCTGTTCTGCTACATGTTAACTCAGTATTAAATCATCTCATGCCGACAGCATTATCATAAGGATGTTGACTCTGGAAATCTATGTATGGCTCAGATTCTTGAAAAAGTGTCATCATGCCTTAGTTGTGTATGAATGGAGTAATATTAAACAGTTTTAAAGGTTTATATTTTGTTACATATATTTGGTAGGGCGGCACGGTGGTGCAGTGGTTCGCACTGTTGCCTCACAGCAAGAGGGTTGTTGGTTCGACCCCACTGGTCGGCTGGAGCCTTTCTGTGTCGAGTTTGCATGTTCTCCCTGTGTCTGCGTGGGTTCTCTCCGGGTACTCTGGCTTCCTCCCACCATCCAAAGGTTAAGTTCATTTATGATTCTAGATTGCCCGTAGGTATGAGTGTGAATCTTTATTTGTCTGTCTCTATGTGTCAGCCCTGTAATTGACTGGCGACCAGTCCAGGGTGTACCCCGCCTCTCGCCCAATGTCAGCTGGGATAGGCTCCAGCCCCCCCTCTGAGGATAAGTGGTATAGATAATGGATGGATGGATGTTGAGTAGCACTATCTAAGAGGACATTACACCTGAGACCATCAACATTGCTGTATTAAGCAGGTCAAGTCATTAACTTTTTCAGCTGTCATTGTATGTGGCAGCCAGGCCCACAGAAGGAATATTTCTGCTCATAATTTCCAAAGACCCTGGGCTAAATGAAAATGTTTTCTGCAGGAGGCACAGCTCCAGGTATGCTAACAACATAAATGCTCTTTAGCCCTGGAGCAGAAAGGCTTTTCCTGCTGCAGGTCTGGGCTTTCAGATTTCTTCTAACAATAGAAAGCCTAATAGGCAGATCATCGCTCAGACCACAAATGCCTCTTTCTTTCAGCTACTTTTATTTGAGAAGCTTAAACACATCTAAGGAGCTTAGCTGTCTTGTAGACACAGACGTACACCTGGGAGAGGGGCTAGGGAATCCCCGCTGTGTCATTATCAACAGAGAACATTGATGTTATCTGCTTCACTCTCATCTCCTTTTCTGCCTTTCCACCTCTGCCACTCTTTCTCTCTTGTATCCAGACATAAACGCAGACCCCCAGCCTCTGATGCTCCAGGGAAAGCTACTGATGCTGCAGGGAAAGCCACCTCCATCTGGTCCCATGGCTCTGTGAGATGCTAGACTGCCACTGAGGTCCAGGCACCTCCTTTGACTAGAATGACAGACTCAGAGGGGACCAGAGAAGGAGAAAGAGGGTGGGCAGAGCAGGGGTATTACTATCAGGTTTCCCTCTAACTACAGCAAAGACTGGGCCTGAGCCAGAGCTGCCACAGGGTTCTTCATATTCTCAGAGGCACTTGTGTGCATTCTGCTTATGAAATAACATGCTTGGCCTCAGCCATTCTACTTCACGGAAGAAGTTCACTATTATTGCTGACATTTTGTTTTCCATGATTTTCCTAGTGAGTGAGATGAAGGGAAGGATAAGAAATAGCGGGGGTGGCAGTGTTTTGGTAAAGCAGTTGGATACATCTATTTCTGTTGGAGAGCAGCTTCTCTCAGTGGCGCCATGTGTTTTGGATAAAGTAACATATCCCACATATATATTTTTACATGTGATCGACAATTAGCCCAAATGTGTTCCTTGTTTTCTGACTGCAAATCCCAGAGCATCAATAAAATATGCTTGAGAAGGAGCAATGTGAAGTGGTTTGATGTGCTGTAACTCACCAAAGTGCTCTGTGATTAGACTTCATTTTCTCCTTTGGTTTGTCTTTATCACTTTTCCTCCTCATTTTTCACTCTTTTACAACAGCTAGCTCAAACTCTTCGTTCTTTGTTCTGGTTCCATTGTGAGAATATCATGAAAGTTCATGGGCAAAAAGTCTTTGATCAAGCACACACAGGCCTGCAGGCAACTTCAAACACAGCTGTCAATCAGAAGCTTAAAACTTTAGTCCTTAATCTATGACTCATCTAGACTGCTGGTTTTCAACTTGGTTCCCAGGGTTCATTGGTCAGACTGTGATGGAGGGCATTATAAACCCTTCAACAGAGTTGCTTTATGTCACTTATTATTCAATATCTAACACAGAGCTTCAAGTCATGATGGACATTGAGTGAGCTTTAATGAAAGATTTCCTGCTTGGTCCCTGCCAGGCTGTCTACCACGCAATATCACCCTCTCCTTAAGAGCTCACTCCTTCAAATTAAGGGTGAGGGAAAAGCTGCAATGCTAAAAACAGAATATTTTCAAAGGAACGGGGCCATATTCAAGGAAAGTAACAGGAGCTGCATCCGACTTTAGACCCCGGCATGGGTCAGTGAGAGTAGGACTAGTAAAACTCAGAGGGCCATGTCTCCCCCTCTCACTTCACCAGTTCAGGCCAGAGATGAGGTGATCCACATGGTGGGGGAAGTGTGTGTATCTGTGTGCGTGTGTTTATGTGTGTGCAGAGTAAGGAGGAAAAAGTTTTGGTCCAAGACAGGAAAACGCTGAAGTAAGCTCACCCGTCACCTCCCAGACTCCTGGATAAAGCACTGGCCTAATTGTACCTAATGTAGTTGTGTGACTTATTCTTTTAACACCCTTTTAACAGTGTATGTGTGTGCGTGTGTGTATCAGCGTGTCTGCGTAGAAGCCACCACACTAATGTGGTAGTGTTGCTGAGGAAAAGGTCATGTGGGGAGAACTGCACAGAGGATGTAATGATATATCAGGCTCTTTTTCCAGCAGCAGATGTGTGTTTTCTGACAGCTTGTTTTTTTCTCCCGTTCCTTGATTTGTGTCAGGAGCTAGGACTCACCCATTTCATGCTGTACAGACAGAACAGAACATAACAGCCCCCACAGGCAGAGGAAGGAGTTTGGTCTGTCAAATGATGTCAGTGTTTGGAGAGGATGAGTGTGTTGGTGGTGGGGGGTTGGTTAGATGAGTTTGGCGGAGAGGAATAGAAGAGTATGTGTGGGGGAGGTAATATGAGATCCCCCACAGAGATGCTAAACTCCATTACAGACTGAAAGAGAGGGAAGAGGACTCTTTACAAGGATGAAGAAAAACGTTCCACTTTTAATCTGTGTGCAATCTAAAAATAACCTCCCCTCTCTGTCTACTGCCCACTGGGACAGGCTTGTTAAAGAGTCTGTCTCCAAAGAGAGAGAATCAAAGTGCTGTAAAGGACCGAAAAGAAGAGAGAAAAGGGATACGAAAAGGGGGAGGGATTAAAATGGAAAATGGAGCTCAAGTGGGTGGGCAGCGACAGAGTAAGAGCAAAAAAGGCGAAGAAGGAAGCTTGCTGGGAAGATGTGGGACAGATGAATCTTCCAGGCTGTAGAGACTGCTGCGTGGATCAGACTCCTATGTGGTCAAAGGTTCCCTCTCGCCACGCCAGTCAGCCTCAATGCAATGCCATTACACACCTATTTGACCCCAAGGCTTTTGTGAGTCTTGGTGCCGTAATAAAAGCACCTAGTGCTTGGAAATGTGAAATAACAGACAAGCTTTTACAGGGCCCGGTGGCATGGCCCTTCTCGGAGAGGTTCACCACACAAGCAGTGAATCACACACACCACATAGTCACCCATTCTTCAAATGCTTCCCTGCTTTCCAGTCTCAGCGTCTGACTCACAACTTGCTACTGTACCAGTTCAGCCAGCCACCCAGCCTGATGTGTCATCCTCATCTCTTACGTTGTTCTTTTTCCCCTGACTTCCAGGAAAATGAATGGAACAGGTGAGTGTTGGTTTGTTTTCACTGGGGAATGGGATTTGCTGATTTGTGCCAGAGACTTATGAGAAGCGTCTAACAAAGAGGGGAATGAGTTCTAAAAATACTAGACACTGTCTCTGGGATGTTGAGATCCTCCCTCGGAAACTAAAACAATCTTTGACCTTATTCACTAACATCCATCTGCCCAATGCTAAGAGACTTCTCTAGACTGCACACACCCATGGTTTTGTCTTTCTGAACAATTTGAAGCAAATCTGGCACAGTTTTGACCAGGTGGATTCACCGTGCTCATCACATGGGGAATATACTGTATCTCGCAGCACCCTTCCTCTGACCTAAGACTCTCTGACCGGCTCTCAGCTTCTTTGAATTCAACATTCCAGCTTAAACAGGGGCTAGTAAAGACATCACGTCATCCTTACTGCATCCTCAGTTCCTTTTCTTTTCAAACACACTCTCACACTGCGATTGCCAGCAATTACATATTGTTCAGATATTCACTCAGTCGACATAAAGAGCAGACCGTTGGCTGCCAAATACGCAATCACAGCGGAGCAAACATAGCTGATAAACGACATATGGAGCCTTCAAGTCCAGAGCAAGATCACGCAAATATACTGCAGTCACGTACCTTATCAGGGGTGCCTTTTTACTACTGTGATGTCATTTTTCCCTACTTAAAGCAGGGGCGCTCACCACCTACCACCATTTCTTTTTTCTTTTTTTTAACAGTGGAACATCACTGAGGTTATTCAAGAAGTCTGAGAGAATGACACACCACAGAACTAGCTAAACCCCTGACCAACCAGGCACCATTCATAAATTCTTCCTAGATTGTAGCTAAGTGAACAAGACCTGGTAAAGTGTGGACTTTTTGACTCTGTAGTCATGATTACACACACACACACACACGCACGCTGTTTTCCTCACACATTCTCTGCTGGCTCTCACTGCTGCTTTGAAGGAATGGTGGTCGCCAATCTAGCCATAGAAAGGAAAGTATTTCCAATGTAAGATAAGAGCATTCCATTTCTATCTTTACACAAAGTTTTCACTGACCCTTCAAAACACCACAACAGAGATTCTAGTTTTTGCTCTCTAAGGCTGGTCATTGCTTTTAACATTTCAAATCCTCTCAAAACTTTATGACCTTATATTTCATTTTAATTGCCCTCCGCTCTTTTGTCTGCTAGCATGACAGCGAGGTGGATAAGGGATGCAGAGAATCTACCCTCTGGAGAAAAAACGCCAATCAGATGGGAATATGTTCATTTTTTATTCTTTTCCTGGAACTGTTGCATACATGTACTCCTTCACATAGTTTTCAGTGCATGAACTTTAAATGTGTCTTTTTTGTGAAAACAAAAAGAAGTTAATGTAATTCCTAGTCTTTAAATTTATTTTGTAGCAGTTGAAGAGGACATGATATGACTACCCCTACATTTATGTTATGTCTGTGATGTGCCGTGCTTGCATGCAAAAGCAGGTTTATCCAATGCAATTTAAAATATATCAGACATAGTCAATCCTCAGAGAGTGGAAACAGAAGAGGAAAATAGGATCAAAGTGAAGTCATCACATTTTATGTGAACAGCTCTTATTTATTTAGCATTTCTACAGATTCAAATATTTATACATGTTTCCTAAATTATGGCGCCTATTTCTGACTGCATCTTTGACCAAGATCAGGGTGTGCTTTGGTGACCACTGGTCCTCACATGGCCCCTAAAGACCCACTAGCTCTGGATTAATGGCTTTCCGGCTGCCCCAGAGATGCAAGCTGTGCCAACTCAAATGGTTGCGCATGCAATGCTGGCATGACAAATTGAAGTGAGGGCAAAGGGGCAAAAGGCAGACCGCAGCCCAGACTGGCACTTTTTCCAATGGAGCTGTATGAAGACAACATTAGGACCACAATGCTGAGCTGAGAGGTCAAAGGTGCATGGTTACAGACCCTAGCTTGTCCCTCTGTCTCAGCCTTTTAATGGACTGTGACAGGGCTTCCGATCCCAACAACCTGACCAAATGGTTTATTCATCAGAGCTGCTCATGGGTGCAACACTAGCACATTTCGTGCGTACAGAGGTTGACACATAAATTACAGTCTATCTTTACCTCAGCTTGTGCAAATGGAAATGTTTTCATTTGATTGATGTGCGTAGCTCTGAAAACAAAGAAAGCTGGCAAACTGTATTGTAACAATCACTATAGTAATTTCATTTGGGTTATTGATTGTGAGCTGTCATAAATGTGAAACATCATTAGAACAGTATACAGTGAAAAAGATAAACAGCAGTCCCCAGTTAAAAACATTAACTCCATCTTTCACTTTTGTGTATCTTAGTCCCTGATTTATCCTAATTTTTGATTTCAGATACTACTTCTGGTGATCCCTAATGGTTTCTTAGTCTTTAGTGACTCAGTGTTTGTTCAATGCTTTCCAAGTGTTGATTTTTGTTCACTTTGTGACAGTCTGATATGGAAACACATTCTTGTAGTTTTACCACCTGCGGTTTAAAGTCAATTGGCTAAATCAAAGTAGAAAAACAGAGCCTGTAAATCATTGCTTATTCTCAGATTAGAAATGCATGTGAATGGAGCGTTATGCTCACACACACACACACTCAATGTTTGCGTGCGTTTGTAGGTCAAGGGGGGATCATTGGTGGTTGTTTATGCAGAGACTATGCGGAAGCAAAGTGACTGTGAGAACCTGAGTCTTGAACACTCTGGACTTCTTGTCTTTCTCAGTCACCAAGGAGTAAAGCGTTTGAGCAGATCTAGATGCGCAGCAGCTGTAAAAATAGGAAGGAGAGGGAAAGTATGATTCATGTGATGGAGGACAGGATTACTCCAGGTAGCATGCTGTTTTGCTACATCATGAAGAGGATCCAAATGATGTGCCCAAGTCAGGCCTTATCAGCCAGCTCACACAGTGACTCAGACCAGTTTGATAAGGGGACAGCTGTGATTTAAGACATGTTAAAACTACAATTACAGTCCCAATGATTTTTTTTTCATGATGAATGATGCCCTCAAAGAATTTTTTCTAGTGGTGTGTTTAAGGTTGTGTGAACTCTCACTGGTATCCAGAGGATTTCTTAATCTAACATTGAGGCTGCTGCACTAAGCCACTCTTGTGCCAGAAGCACTTTTGCACTTTCAGTATGTTTTGGGCCTCTAGTATAGCATCGTCTGACGGACTTAGAATAAATCATACTCATTCATCCTATATACTCTCAGAAAAGTTAACATATCACAGGGGCGGAAAAGTTGTGTTGTCTTTGTCAATTTTTACGTAAATACTCTATTAAGTGCTCCTGAACTGGTATATTTTCCATAAGACACGGGTTGAGAAAAATATTCCAAAGTACACAGCATTCTCTTTGGGTCGCTCTTTGGCTTGGCCCAGCCGCCCGCCTCACACGCAGGCATGTGAAGCCAGAGAGGTTGGGCATGGTTGAAGTACAGAAGCCACTTTCTCTATCCCAGCCTCCAGCACTGGTCTCCAGTGAGCCTGAGCAGGTCTGAGGGGAACAACGTGAGCTCTGCCAGGGGCTTTGGTTGTTCCTCAGCCTCGAGTCAGCCACTGACCTATAATAAGGCCTCCTGTTCAACATGGCGAAGGCAATAGGGAGAGGGGAAAGTAATTTACAGTAGTCTGGGTTGACTGAGGTTGTTGATCAACCAGAGATTAGTCCTATAAACACAGGTTTGGTTCCGTTAGATACACTACAATGCCTTAATAGTGCTCAATTAGTAATAGCTATTTTGTTTCTGACAGGCTGTAGTGATTCATTCTTGGAGAGAGTTGAATGTCTTGATGTACCTTCTCGTCCATGCAGGTGTTGACTGAGCCAATTGAGCAGGATCCTGCAGAAGTCTGTCTGTCTGGTGGAATCAGTGGCGGTGTTGTCTATGTTGGTCGGACCTAGCACTGATCCTGCTGAATGAGTGGACATGTTGTCTCAGTAGTGCTGTCCTGTCCAGCATGGATTAGATCAATACTGATGTTGTGTAGCGTTGGGACAGCAGGGACTGGATCAGTACTGGTTCTGTTCCAGCCACCATGGGTCAGTGCTGCACACTCTCTGTGGCTGAGCTGTGGCTGTATGAATGGCTTCTTGCAGTGGCCGTACAGAGCGTCATTCTTCTCACCCTCATCTGAGGCTGACATGTGAGGGGGAAGCCCAGGGAGCCGGCAGGCTAAATGTTTTTCTATCCCCCTGGTAGGAATGGACGTATCAGGTGCTGTTTTAATGCGTTTAAAGTAGAAAAACAAGGCAGTGTCCAGTGACCGAAGGTAGAAACGACAAGGACAGTAGTGAAAACAGACTGTGCCTCCCCTTGCAATATACAGGGGCAAAAGCGAAAACATCCAGTCCAGTGACAGACTCATCATTAATACCCTGGGTTTGTTTGTCTTAAGAGTTATTTGCCCACTTTGCCATTTCCCCAAGAATCTTAAATACCCCTGCCCCCTTAGCCCTCATTGGGTCCCTGCTTAAATAGTCCAACTCAGTGGGAGTCCACTATCCCCAAGCTCTTGTCCTGCCAGGTCTAGCTGGGACAAAGTGAGCATTCCAGGAATAGCAACACGATTCCAACGCTCAAACCGACCTGCTCCCCTCCCCCTCAGACAGGGATTTTTTAACCCTGTACCCATTCTCCTCTACACCTATAACTGTGACTGTGAGGGTTCCCATGCAGAGACAGTTTTTTTCACATGAAACTACAAGACTCATTTACCCATGAAGCATCTCTATAACTCTTTTGCTCAGCTCAAAGTTGTCCTTTTATCTGTGACCCTTGCTCCTCTCTTTCCCTTCTTATTTAACAAGACAGATGCCAGGTGTGGCTGTGCCAGACAGACATCGTACAACACCAGCATGTTTCACCTCCCCACTCTGGGGGCAGCACTGACACAGCTCGTCTGTCAAGCACAACTGACAAGAGGGTATGAGCGTCCAGTTGATTTCGATGCCTCAGAGAGAGGAATATTTGTGAATTTTAAAATAAAGGCATCCTGAGGCTTGTAGGGGAGAAGCAGGGAGGAGCATTGGGGAGAGGATGAATAGGGTCCTGTGCTCAGCCCCTGGGTGGACTGAACCCCTCTGTTTGCGCTTTTTTCGGCCTTGGCACACAGGACTGCCTGTGAGGAGTGGGTCGGAAGCAGGAAGTGGTTGTGTAAGGTGATCTGCAGATGCAGCACAGAGCCGCTTTTCAGCAGCAGACCCCTTGGTCCCGTTCTGCACAGCGACACATCAGGTAGTCCTCCTGCTGCAGCCACAGCAAGACACAGGTCACACACACTTGGAACCAATAGGCAGAGAGAGGGGAGAGATGAGAGGGAAAGATAGAAAAGGGGACAGAAAGAGGGGGGGACAAACATTGGGAATGACATAGAAAGGGGATGGAGTGCAAGGAAAAATGACAGTGTTGGCTCTAGTCACTGATCGCATAGGAAAAGATGTTTAACAGAGCACTGCTGAGGTCTCTGCCAAAATTTGACATGGCTGGATGACAGTCCAAATTGTTATCCATGAAATCTTCTATTATTGCAAAGCAAGAAATAGTGAAAATGATAATGTGGTTACTTTACTGAAATTGGAGATGGAAGATCAAGCTACAGGTGAACAGCAGGTTCATTTTTCCATGGCACATTATGGAGGAACCTGTTGAACTGTATCTGTCTGTTGCAGAAAAGCTGCTGTATTATCCCATCTGATTGGCAGTCGGCACTCGAAGCCCCGGGAGCTCGAATCTGTCTCCTCTCTGCTTGACTTCCTTTCCTCTTCCTCATATCTCCCCTCCCTCCCTCTTTTGGGTTTTTGGATTTCCCAGGCGACTTAATTGTTGTAGGTGAATTGCTTAACTCTGTTATATCTGATTTCAGATCCTGTAACTGCCCAAAGTCACCCCCCCCTCCACACTCAGTATTTATAGATAGTTTTTGCAGCTGCAGATAAAAAGGGCCTCACTCACAAAGGTGGCCCATTGACAAAACACTTAGTTTAAACACGGAGCAGGAATTCGAGGTACTCCAACTAGTCCATCACTTTCCCCTTCATTTTGCTTTAATTGTGTTGGCTATTTCCAAACCATTAACATAAAGTGGTTTGAGCAGGATGCATACCACCTCGTCTCCCACAGTGCTAAATAAACAAACACAGTAAAAGGATAAAGTTAGAATCCTGCTGAAATGTCACTAAATGACAGCTCAACTGAGCTTCACTTGGTATGAATGAGGCTTTTGTTTGAACAGGATTCGTTGTTATTGTTTCCAAGCACTACTTTGGGTGAAACTAAGCTGCTGAAGTGGACCAAAGTGTCGGGGGCCCCAAAATAGAAACAATTATTTAATGGTGTTTGTTCGGGCAGGGCAGCTTTTGTGTGTGAGTGCCCATCAATACCAGAGTGGGAACTTCAGTAGTAGTTTGACTGTACTTGTAGTAATGTAGAATGTATTACTGAAACAGAGTTTGCGGTTTGTATTATTGTGAAATAGATTAAAGTGTGATGAAGTGATCTGGTCAAATCTATGTCTCTGGCAAACAGTTTAGCTCCGTGAGCCTTTGAAGGTCTGCCCAGGCCAGGGAAAGCTTTGAGAGCCGAGACACAACAGAGAGGAACACAGACAGAATCCAGCTCACTGTCCCAGCATAACGCTAATAAAACCAAACAGATGAAAAGCCTGCACTGCCACCAAAGTCCTACTGTTTTGTGACTGTATATTTTCGAATACCATGTCATGCAATGACATGGGCTACTTAGGAAAGCCTGAGTCGTAATTAGGTCATTTGGACATTTCCTTGAACTATTTAAAGGGAGGCAGGCAGGCTGAATTTGGAAAATGCTGTTACTGACTCACGCACACTGTGCCTGGAATTCCCTCTTTACCATTTGCCAGGGGACTACTGATTTTGGCATTGGTGCAAATTGGACTGAAGAATAAAAAAGGGAGAGAAAAATATTACTCAATGTTTTTTTTCTTTGCTACCCTTTCCACCCTTCCCTTACCATACGTACTGGAATAGTGCCGGAGACAGAAACTCACCCTGAAACACTTAACTCCAAATAACCTCGGTTCCTGTGACCTAATGCCAAACTGATCAGATTTGCGTTCATGTGCATGTGGGTTGGAGAAAGAAAGAAAAACAGCAAGGACAGTAAAGAGGCAAGATGATGCATCTGGCTCTGTGGTTTGAAGCAGAGGAACTTAAGAAGGTGGCCTGATTCTTTTCTCCGTCCCACCCTCCTGGTTTTATTTTAGAGCTGTTTCTCTCTGCATACATCACATATTACCTGGTGCCAAGTGTATAGGAAATGAATCACTTCCTGTCACATTTCTCTCCCTTTGATTTAAATGTCTGTGTGCTAGCCTGTGACCCCAGCAAGACAGCATTAAATTGGACTGAAACACGTTGATTCATCTACTGGGGTTTAGAAAAGTAACATTATACCTAGTACTCTATAAAAACCCACTAACAATCTGCATGTCAGTCACACAATATATTCTGAAATTATACATGAAAGCACTTGCATGCTTAAATGCTACACAGCCACACTCACAGAGATGCACATATATACAATTATACCCAACTGAGTGTGCGAATGTACTCACAATGCACTGAGTGCGCATTCGTGTAAAACCTGAAACGCTCTCTTTCTCTCCTAATTGCAAACATGAACTTAGACCAATGGTTCATTCACAAATAGCGCTTTTGTATATCCACCGGCTCTGTATTCTCACAGGGAAACTGTATTTCATGAAAATTAGCTTGTTTCATTTGGCATTGATATGTGGTGCATTTACAGTATGTAGCCTACTTTCCCAAGGTTTAAGGAAAACCCCTTTCACAGTCTCGTGTTGGAACTTGACTGTCGGCCCTCTTGTGTGGAGATATACGTAAAGAAACAATCCTTCTAAGTATTACAAGTAATGGTCTTGCCTGAAGGTGAAAGGTTATGAGAGTGGCCTGCAGGTATGTGGGGTTTAGACCAAACAACCTTTATCATGATATACTCTGATGGATTTCTGCCACTCCCAAACTGCCTGAGTCACACTTCTTAATAATAATAATTCTTTCCAAATGTCACTCCAGAGACAAACAGCCTATCACTCTTTTTCTTCCATATTTGTGGTAAAAAATAAATAAATAAATATTCAGCACAAAGCGATTGTTTGGAGGAGAAAGTAACTGTGTATATGAGAAACAAATCAAGCCAGGATGTCACATTTATTTTAACAATATTAAACTTTATATGGTCTGTACTGTACTTATAACTTATTTATTTCACAAGAACACGTGAAAATTCCAGATGCTGGTAGGTTTGCACTGGTATTTCTTTTTCAGGAGAATATAGAATTTCCTCACTGCTCAAAACATTAGCCCTAACTGTGAAGCACCAGCTTTATGCCGCCTGTGAAAATCATTATCGAGCTTTTGTGACACTGCACCCTTAGTTATGTTGTACAAATAGGAGCTTGTGTATTGCTGAATAGTTTTTTTGACATTTCTGCATTACGTATGAGAATAAAGGAGCTTCTGTCAAAACATGTGGGGTTAGTGACACGAGGACACAGTTATCTACAGCCCTGCCTGCCCGTGCATGCTTATCTTAGATGAGATTCTTCATTGATTCATGGGCGGGAGGGTGAGAGGTCATTTAGACTGAGTCCCCTGAGGCCACTGACACTCAGGTTGTAACTCTGCTTCTGCAGGTCCAGTCCCCTCTCTGAACTTCTTTCACCTGTGTGGTAGTGGGATATGTGAATGTTAATTGAACAAAACATTAAGTTCCTACATAAATAAAAGGCTTCCTCTGTAATACATTCCTAAATTAGCCTGTTTAGTAATGCTCCTAGAAACTACTGAATGTATATAAATCTGCATGCTATTGTAGCTCTTATGTGTGAGTGTACATGAGCTGCTTGCATCTGCCTGTGGGTTTGTATGTTCATGTCCATATAGAACTGAAAGAATGAAGATGAGAGAGGGAGAGAAAAATGTAGCAATGACATTTGTCACATGGCAATATCTGAATGATGAGCACAGATTTCTTCTTTGACTTCTTTGTTTCTTGTTTTTTGCTGGTTTGATTCTCTTTAGTATTTTGAAGCACAATCAAAACTAAAGATGTATGATTTCCCTGTAGTATGTGTAGTGTGGCAGAGAACGTTGAAGTCAAGACTGCCGTATTTCATCCATCACCTCTTGTTTATGTGTGTGGGGGGTCCATCCACTACATCCAGATTCAAAAAACCAGTGACCACCTTAAAACGGCACTCTCGCTGGTTACCTTTTAATTAATTACTGAGAGTTCAAGACATCTCTTAAGGTGTGTGGTTTGATGACGAAAATATTGATTGAGTGTCCCTTACCTTCTAAATATCAAAATATTTGTAGCCAGTACTGGTTATCTTTTTAAGTGGCGACCTCTTTAGTGTGTGCTTTAATATAAACGGTCTCTTTGTTAAATTTTCACCCATTAAAATGCAAGAGTATAGCCTCAGACATAACAATGATAATTAAGTTTGAGGTTACAGAGTTGCTAATAAAACTTTGCTGATTTTGAGAGGTAACCAAATACTTTGGACCAGGCAGAAAAAGGGACAAGCAAACATTGATATGCTGAAAAAAGGAATGCAGGAGGAAAAAAACCTGAAAGAAGGATTTTATCCATTAAGGATAAGGTTATCATAGTTATAACTGAGAAAAGAGTCTGGAAAGTTTGTCTAGCTTGCCCTTTCACTAATATCCTGTTCTACTCAGTCATGTTTTAAAGTATATCACACACTTTACCTGTTTTTCACACAGCCACACAAATAATATTCCATTAGCATGCAGAAATAAGGGAAATTGTGTCAAAAAGAGGAAAAAATAACCTTTAAACACTCTAAAACAAAGATGCCATCATGTTTGTGGAATGCTGTGGTTAGAAATATGGAAACAGACTAGTCCAGAATCCAGTGGTTAGAAAAATAAATAAATAAAAGAAAAAACCCGTCTGAGAAAGAGGAAAAACTTGGGAGGGGGTAAGGGGAGCCTCTGGAATTACACACCAAAACCCCCTTAGACACACACACATGCATGCACACAGACGCATACTGAGACACTCAGACACACACCACACACATACACTCCTTCCATCTTCCCCACTGCGCAGCTAACCACATTGGGTTAAGGGTGGGGTTAGGGGTGGTGGAGGTAGGGAGACACGAGTATAACAAGCCTCCTTCAGTACTGTGCGCACTGTTTCATTTGAAGTGCTCAAACGTTGGTTTCTCCGGCATCTCTCAAATATTCTGAAGGCGGAGGAAGACAGATGACTCATTAATTTCCCAATTTATGTAAATCATAAATTGGGAAATTAAATTTGTAAACTGCTGACAGACCACTACATGCTCACACTTCCACATCCAGAGCTTCTGTATTAATAACTGTGGTGGTATAGTTGTGAAAGCATGCTGGGCTGTCTTCACATCGCTGACATATCTGTCCTCCTAGTCTGCCTTTGAATGGACATACGCGCAGAGATCTTAAAGGAAAATTGCTTGCATAATGGATGTTTCCAAAAATACAGAAGAGTGGGCAGGCACGCTGGCCGAGGTTTTGGCGGCACGCCCCAGCATGGGCCTGGGCCAGCCGTTCTCACTGCACATTCCCTTCGCTGGACCAGTCATGCTGAGAGGGGTGTGAAGAGAGCAGTCAGACAGCCTTTATTCTGCCACCTGATTCTCCTCCCTGCATCCCTCATATTACACAGCCTACTGAGCTATGCAGCACACTGAATATCCCCCCAATCACTTCCTGACACTCATCCCTTTGTATGATTTTCCCTCTCTTTAATGGCTTTCCCTATACTACTCTTGATAGTAGTACTCAAGATTATTCTTCCTCCTCTCCTCTCTATCACCTCTGATCTCATCACCCCTCATCGTCATCTGTCTTGTCTCTCTCAGTGGTCTTTGAGACTACTGTGTGGTGATATTTCAGTGACCAAGCATCTGGAAAAGCTGAACAAGTTGGGAAATTCCTGCTAATGCCAGTTATTAATTTACATTAATATAAAGGGAGCCATTGTTTGTAGAAGTGGATTGCTCTGCCTGCTGCTGCCCCTCTCTTGGCTCTAATAATGCTTTGTGTCTCTGGAGAGTCATTGTCTTCAGGATCTAACTGTTTTGTGTGGTATCTTACGCAAATGTTAAATTGCTTCACTGTTAAGATCGCCTATCTTCGTAGCTATGGTCTGCTTTTACCATTTCTTTTAGCCACCTTTGGGTGCTCTCCCGTTACAGAACACACATCAACAGAAATGTTAAATAGCTCAGAACAAAAGAGACGCTGAGCCTGTAGTCAAATAAGTTAAATGACTTTGAAAGATATGGAGCTTATTGGGGGCTTTGGCCTCTTGGAAAATAGAAATTGCAAAAGCAATTACGAGCTTAAGGTATTGATGTGATGAGTCGACAGAGATTTTCACAGTGCTACCAGCATATTTTCACTCAAGCCAACACTACATTCATCCAGCACCAAAATGACAGGAAAAAGACTTTCAGGAAATTGAGTTTTCATTCAAGCACCTTTTACTCACTCCCTCAACTCTGAGAGAAACCAATACATTCCCTTGTGCAAGTAATGAAAAAAATCCAGTTTCTCCAGTTTAGTTCTAGTTACATATTTGGACACACACAAAAACACGTGCACCTATACCACAAACACACCAGTTCTTCAACACTCAGCAGTCTCAAGCATTAGGGTGGTGTTGTGGTGAAGCCATATGGGGCGCCACTGCTTGAGAAACTTGGTGATTTGACAGAAGGCCTAAACAACACACACACACACACACATGCACACACACACACACACAGAGTCTTAATTGACTTGTAAAACTCCACTGAAACACACTTTTATGGAACAAATTTTAGACCAGTCACACAGGATTTGATATGAACTTGTGCCCAGCTTGCAATTCTGTCACCACCACACTGTCTTTCTATGCAGTTAAAGAGCAATTTATACTTTTTCAAGATAAAACTGAATAAGCCGTTACAAAGACGGCACTAAATTGGCAGATTGATATGAGTAAAAGTCAGTGTGGAAAGTAATTCTGGCTTGCATGTAGGAGATTGGTGCAAGGGAAGAGCTGCTCAGGGCTGTAGGGGAAGTCGACAAGGCATTTGTTTGGATATAAATGACCCCTTACTCTTTGTAAACTGACAGCTCAGGCTTTGGTGTTACTTCTATAAGGCCCCTGTGATCCTCATACTGCTCTTTTTGTTGCTGAAGGCATTCATCGTCAACCCCAAACCTCAACGGCCGGTCTGGGCAAATACAATTGGGTCTATGATGTATGATTGTGACTGTTGACTCTGCGGAGCTAGATCAAGCACTTCCTGGTGGAGATGCTGTCAGGGCCATTCATACCAGTTTCCCCAACCGGTGGCAGAGGTAGCTGCAGACACTCCGGCTTTCAGATTCTGTGGAGCTGTAGAGTGTATGTGATTTTTCACAACCAGGCCTAACTCAGCCAGGTCTCAGCCTCAAGCCTCCCTCCCAACCTGCTAAATACCTCTGGGAGGTTTACTAGAGGATGAGACAAGGAAACACATGGCAGAGAGAGTGATGGGAGGGTCATGTCTCACTATTCCATTTGTCAGATGGCCAAGCCATCTTATCTGATTTCTGCATGTCCAGGTCTTGTCCTCCTCTCTCTGCCTGTGAGTAGGACTTGACTATATGAATAAATGTACCCTCTGGGACCAAATCAGTGGTCCCAAAAGCCTCTTTAGTCCCCTCCTCTGGAGCTGTGAGCTCTCATTTACACTGTAAAGCAGTCAACACACCATGCAGTTTTTAGACTTATACCACATGTCCTTAAGAAATGCTGTGCTTTTAATTGTGAACAGGCCTATGTGTCATCATGATTGTAGGTGGTTTGGTTATTTTACCAGGGTTCACAAAGAATTCATTTGTGTGCAATCTGTCATCGTCTCCCTGATAATCAGAGCTAATGTTGTGTCAAACAATCTTATCATAACCGCAATGCTTAGATGATCAGATAGGATCTCTACAAAAGGAATCTAGGTGTGTTGCAGAAAAAAGAAAAAGTGCAATTTTTTTCTCCATGGAGCCTTCACTATAGAGTTAACTGTACTCGAGGAATATTGCTGTATACAAAGAGAGTATTTCTGCAGCTACTTTGCTCCCAAACCAATGTGCTTAAGCAACAGAAAAAATTGAAAAATTGTATTCAGTTGTAGAACCCAGTCCTTTAATTAAATCAGTGCATTACCGTAAGCTAGCTGATAAAGGGTAAGCCCCAGGACTAGTAGAGAGGCATTCAGGAAATGGATGGAAACATCTGATGCTGATCTTAAAATGACCCTGAGAGGGCCAAACAACAAAATCTGCTGACTGCATCTTTGAATCTTTGCAGAGGGAATATATAATCAAACACATTTGCTTCTTCAACCTAATAACAAGACATTGAAATTATGTATCATTTATTTTATACACTAATTTAAGATGTCAGTATTATCAATCCATTGCATTCATTTTTAGGAGACCTGCTTTAGGAGGCCCATTGCAAAGCTCACATGTGCCACATTCAAACGGCAATACTGGAATGTAATTGTATCATTTTTACTCACTCCTTCCAGGCTAAGACCCTCCTAAGAAAACCACAATAGTGCCACAAAAACTGAATGGGTCATGCTGAAGGACACTTCAGCAGGATGGATGGTAGCCAAAAGAGAGGCTTGAACCCAAATCCTCTGGCTAAATGATGGTCTCGCCAACCTCTTGTCCACCCCCAGCATTGGCTTTGGTAATAGCCAGGGGAAGCAGACAAGAAGGTGGGATGGAAGTTTGGTTACCAGGTGTAGAAATTACATTTTGGTGCTGACTCCAAGTTTCTTCTGGTCTGACCTCAAAAGAAGCAGAAGTAGTGGAGAGCCAAAGTAAACTGGGACCTGAGAAGCTGTGTCTGGGATGCCTGAGGAAAGGCAACAAACGTCAGTATGCCCACAGTTCTCACTGTCTAATGGCTGACTGAGTAATCCCTGATATTCCTCCATGATCTAAACCTGCAGCCTTCTGTAGCAATAGAACACTGTGACATTGTGTCCCTGCTCTCAAGGAGTCGGTGATTCATTTACTGGCAGTGCTTTTTGGATCCATGTACTGTATTTTTCTCATCCTCAGTGCTGTGATGAGCTTCATCATTTCAAGACCCAATTGATTTCTTTGTGTGATTGTTTATGTGCAGGATTTTGACTGTGATACTGTGAACCAACACTTTCAAATTGTATTTACATGTTTGAAATGTATTTTTATTGTTGTCAGGAATAAAGCATTTAAGTGTTAGTAGTATCTCCAAGACTTGGAGTATGAGTTTGGCAGTGTTTTGAAATTCCCCATTGATTACACTGGTTCTTTGTGCAGTGACAGCACCACTGTGAAATGCTGCAATAGTGCTCTCTGCTGGCAGAAACTAGGAATATTGTAATTGTACTTAATCTCACGCATAAAAGTGGATGTTGGAATTGTTTATTTAAGAATGTATCTTCTGAACATACCTTGTAATAACTTTATTTGTTTTATGTAGAAATTCCTCACATTTCAATTTTGCAGACTAATACCTAGGCTAAATATGTTTTTTGCTTATTTCATAGATACATAATTCTTTTATGAATTGTGTTTAATACTTTGCTTGCATGTTTGAATAGTATGCCAGGTTTTATTTGAAAAAGCACATAATATAATCACCTACATCATTTTCTTAAATTAAACAGTAAAAGCTTGCCATCTGATCCTCTCTATTCTCTTTTCCCTCCAGGTCTGCTTTGCTCTGGTGCCAGATCAGCGGTTCACAATGAAAGTAAAGAAATGAGCCTGCAGCGAGCAGCCCTGTCCCTGCAGTTCCTGCCACTGGACGTTTACTGATTCATATTATCTAGAAGACGATGCCCCTGTCTCCCAGATAACACTTCTGAGGACCAGGCCTTCACCGCACGCATTGTGCACCATGGCAGGAGAGACTCAGCGAATGCATGCTGTCAAAGAGCTGGACGCTGAGTCCAAACTGCAGGATGAGGGGACGGCACTGGAACAGCAGAGTGACAAAACCACAAAGGAGTCTTCTGAGCACTTTTCAAGCACAGGCACTGAGGCCACAGCCAGCAGCAGAGGGGCCAAAGTTGAAAAACTAGAGAAAGAAAGGGACTGTTCTCAGCAGCGTGAGGCTGTCATACGGCCACAGCAGGCAGGGAAGATTGACTTCAGGTCACTGCAGAACCGATCAAAATTTGCCACTGACAGGACTTGGTCGAGTGGCAAAGGCAGCCCCCAGTCCCCGAGTGGAAAGGGCCGCAGCCGAGAGAAGGGGAAGCGGTCAGGAAAGACAGAGCGTGGCAACCCGCAGCAGCTGTACAGACTTAGCATTACAAATCCACGCTCCAACCCCAACATTGGTATTGCCTACCCACAGCAGAAGGTTTCGCCACCCAAGAAGTTGGAGACCAATCGTGGCCCAGTCTCGGGCAGCTACAGATTCCACGTTCCCAGTATACCAGAGAGAGAGGCCGAACTACAGCAAGAAGAGCTCAACTATAGCCGCTGCTTCCAGGAGGCCTCCTCTAACCTTACCTCCCCAAGCTATACCTCACAGGCACTGAGTTCCTCAAGTGGAATGTCATCCAACCCACATCCACCCCTGTCACAGCAGCAGCAGCAGCAGCAGCAGCCTGCCTCAATGGAGAACAACAGTGCACAGCATGGCAGCCAGCTGATTCTGTCTGACTTTCAGCTGAGTGGCCCTAATGCATGGCAGTCTCCTGAAAGGACTTTTAATGGTGCTAACTATGGGGTTTCATCACAGAAATCCACTGCCCTTACAGAAGCAAATAAGGCAAGTGCCTTTGTGCCTGGTCCATTTCAATATGGATATCATTTTCTGGAAGAATCAACCTCTGACTCTTTTCCCTGTGAACAGAACCCTCAATCCCAAGACATTACAGACTCCTCCCTAGGTTCTGTTCACGTGACCCACAACTCTTTTTCCTTTACGCCTGGAGAAGGGCAAAACATTGCTCAGAACAGCACTCAGTTCAGTAATGAACAGCAGCCGGAGGATAGAAGCTCTTATCCTCAACCCCCGCAGTCACAGTTTATTCAAGGCATAACATCCTCCATCCAGTGTCCTAGGAATCTGAGTGAAGACTCAACCAGCAGTGACAGCTCTGGCTCCAGCTCACAGCAGTCAGAGCACGGAAAGACTGTCCTGCCTGAGAGCACAGACACTATTGGACAGGCAGACAGTAGGGATGCAGCCATCACCTCGGGAAGTAAGAGGAACTGTCACCCAAAAGACACAGCTGCCAACCAAAGAACACTCATTCAAGGGAGTGTGCACCATGCAAGAAATATTTCACAAGGCCCAGGCTCCCAAATGCACTTTCCAAGCAAAACATTTAACAACCCTCCAGTCAGTAACATTCACACAGGCTCAATGCCCTTTGATAAAAACATCAGTAATAAGGTTCTACATAGGTTACCACACTCATGGGAGGGGCCTAATAAGACATTTTCACTAGCTGATCAAAACACAATTCAGTATACTGATATGAATGACAAGTTCCAGTTTCAGAACCAGCCAGCACTTGACCAAAGACCAAATGCATCTAAAAATAACAGAATGCCCTGGCAGCAGATACGACCAACCTCTGCCATGCCGAACCAAAACAGAATTGAGTTATCTAGGCAAATAAGCAATCAGAAATTGGCTTACATGGTTTCCCCCTCTGACTGGCAGGATGATAGTAAATCACATAAACATAGAACCTTGAAAAACCCCAGCTCATTTCAGAATAGCAGAACTAGTGATGGGTTTTCAAACCAAAGACAGGAGACTGTAAAACATAGCAGTAATACAGTCTCAACTTTTAAAGTAGAGATGAGCCACGCACAAGTATGTGAATCCAAAAATAAGGCGGTATATTTTGGACTCAACCAGTCTCTTCCAGCAGCAGCATCAAGAAACTATAGCTATCCTCCATTACAGGTCCAACCTATGGGACTTATGATGGTGTCACCTTATGAATCTCCTTTGCCCTCACCAGTTCATAACCCTGCATCTAGTAGTACCTGCTCTTCCCTCTCCCCAACATCCACCAGTCCTGTTAACATCAGTTCAGAGGACAGTCAAATGTCAAAGTCAGCACCCCCTCACCCATTTTATCATCAGGCCCAAGCCAAAACACAGTTACCTTCAGATCACCTGAGCTCTCACCCTCACCAGTTTCATTCTGATGCTCCACGAAACCTACCATATGTTCCAGACAGAGGCAAAGACGACATGATGAGCTACCTGCAAAACAGCACACATCCAAAGACTACTTTGGATGGAAACAAAGGTTACATGGACAGTTTTGGGGTGGAACATCACCAGCCTCCACCACCGTACTCTGCTCATCAACTGTTAGCAACCTCATTAGCCGCAGCAAATCTTGACCAGTTAGATGTGCTTCTGACATGCAAGCAGTGTGATCAGAATTTCAGCAACCTGGCTTCATTTCTAGGCCATAAGCAATACTGTGCTCAGCATACATTTGCACAAAATGACGTCAAAGAAATATCAAAGATGGAGGACAGCAGAAAGTTTCATGCAGAACCAGCAAAAGCAGTGTCATCTGTGTCAAATGTTTCTATGTCCAGGTGCCCATCTGACCTTCACCTATCTCTCTTGGGCCTCAATAAAAATGGAGAACTGATATCGGACAGTGAAACAAAAGGAGACAATAAGGATGATCCAATGAAACTCAGCTTGTTCTCTGGTCCAAATAACCTCCCTGTCCCCCTCCCTGAGCTGGAAATGGAGGATGCCAAATTAGACAGCCTAATCACAGAAGCCTTGAATGGACTGGGATATCAATCAGACAATGCAGAGATAGACAGTAGCTTTATCGATGCATTTGCTGATGATGACCTCACCACTGTCAAAGCAACATCAAACAAGCAATGTCTGAAAACCAAAGAATCCATGGTCTTTGAGAGCAAAAATAAACAAGCAGCAGATGATGACGGGTCTTTCACACAGGGAAAGTATTTTTATGACTCTGATGTTGAGAGTCCCGAGACAGAAAAACAGTACACAGAAAGCAAACTTGAGAAAATATCTCTGAATTTGGAACAAGATGAGAAAATTAACATAAAAAAAGTCTCTCAGAAAAATTCAAGAATTGCCTCAAGGGAGAAGACAAGGGAACAAGACAGCAAAGTGAAAGAGGCAAGAAAATTGTGCAAGAGTGAGGATGAAAACACAAGTACACAAAAGTTTCTTTTATCCAGCAAGTTTTCTGAGCGTTGTGGTGTTAAAAGCTTTCAGGACAGCTCTGCACTTCGAGGGTCAACACCCTCACAGGCCTCCACATCTCCAACCTCAAGAACTGCAATGAAAGAGAGCAAGAGGAAAAGCACTGGAGGGGGCACCTGGAGCAAAGAACTTATTCACAAAATAGTTCAACAGAAAAATAAGCTCCATAAGCTCCATGTTAAAGGTACCAAAAACCTCCAGTTTTCCTTAGTGATGGAGAGACTGACTCCCACTGTACAGAACCCTGCATTAGGAGAATACGACTATGTCTCGGACTCAGATGATGAATGTGAGCCCGTAAAGATAGCAAGCCAAGGCCGGCTGAATCAAAGCAGTCGGTGTAAATACACGTACACTAAAGAGTGCAAATGGCGAGCAAGGAGTGAGAGGGACCAGGCAGCATGGAGACATGAGTCGAAGGAGTGTTTTGAGGTGAAAAAGAGCGAGCAGGTTTCTCTCTCACCTGAGAAACATGGTTCTCACCAGAGACTCAGGAGAAGGGGTAGCAGGTCATCCACAAGCAGTGAACTCAGCACATCTGTGAGTGTTTCAAGTGATAGTATCAACAGCCCCAAAAGCACTGACCGCACTGACTCAGACTGTGAGAAAAAGACAGACATCAAAAAGAAAGAGTCTCCTAAAACCTATGAAAGGTCCTCCCCGCAGAAGTTATGTAAAGAGTCCAGCACATTAGCACTGACATTCACTAAATCTGTCAAGAAGTATAATACTGACAAAGCCATTCTCTCTGATAACAAAGACAGTACAGAGGATCCAAAGAAGTATCATTCTAATCCAGAAGTTGCTGATCCAGCATCATCCTCACAAAAAACAAAAGACACAATCAACAACTTTGAAAAAAGCAGAAACTCTCATACAAAATCAAGAGAGAAGCTGGTGTCTCACAGAAAAGAAACTAGCACAACAGTCAGTTCAAACAGAAACACCCTACAGAGAACAGACAATATGTGCCCCAAAGAAGAACCAACACAGTGTAGCAGTACAGATAAGCCACTACAGTTTGATTCACACTCTCCCGTCATCAACAAAGAAACGGATTTCAGTATTGACAGAAACACAAAGGGCAAAAGAAGAGAGGGGCCCCAAGCCACACAGCCAGAGCTATCAGACACTACCACATTTGAAAAACAGAGTGACAGTGTCTGCATAGTGAAAGAGGCTATCACTTTAGTCAATGACCTAGACACACACAAGCCTGCATCTCTCTGCACCTCTTTGATGGATGAGGTATGCCTATCTCCAACTGAAAATGGAGGCCCGTTGATACAAAAAGATACGCTCCACCTCATGCCCTACCCCCTGGATCAGGAACAGGGGCTCATGAAATCCCCACTTTCCTTTGACACCTCGTCAATGTTCGGGGACCTCACAGGATTCGAAAGTGGCCTTTACTCAGATATTCAGAAAGAAGGTTTCCATGAGAACATGGCTGATAAAAAGGAAGAGTTTGTGTCGTCCTTCTCTCCCTTTCTGGAACAAAGAGACTGGAACCTCATAGTTAGTCCTGTGCTACCAGATGAGATATCACAGTACAAAGGCAACTCTGAGAAATCAAATGAAAAGAAATCAGATTACAATCACGTTCCTTTGTCTCTGCCAGAAAAAATAACAGACTACAGTACAAATCTCCACAGCTGCGCATCAGAGGATGAGCTAGAGATAAAAAGAATAGTGAATGAGCTTGAAAACCAGCTGCAAACAACTAAGATTGAAAGCCCACCGTTACTAGCTCAGGATGTCCCCAAGCAGCTGCAAATGAGCAAATTTTCACCTTTACGTTTGGGTGATGAGTCACAGAGTGGAGGCACTGGTCTGAATATGAGGTGCCCTGTCCAAACCATAGGTGTACCAGTCACCAGTTTGCCCTCAGAGCCTTTCACCGAACCATGGGCCAGTCCATTCCAGTTTGAGCTAATGGGTGGCCACCACAGTCCCCACACTCCCATTCACAATGAACCAGGGGCACTTGAACATTTTACTGAAAAAGAAGATGATGCACCAAATTTGATCACCACAGCCTCACATATTGAACACCCACAGCTCCACCATGACCAGAAATCAGAGGAGAGAAACGCTGAAAAAGAGACTCCTGTAGAAACAAAGGAAGATATTTTAGAACAGAAGAGATATACGGAAAACCTCATGAAAAGCCTGGAGGTGATTTCAGACTCTATATTCATAAAAGAACCCATTATATCGGAACACAAGGAGCCAAATGTCACCTCTCTCACAAGTCAACAACATGGAGAAATTGAATGTCAGGCAACTGATGCAGTTGAGAGAGAAGATCACAGTGAAAAGGAAGCAATTACTGGGAAGGAGAATATATTATCACCTCCAAATATCAATGAGCGGAAGGATGATATTGAATTCATTCTGAATGAGTCACAGTCATCTTTCTCTAACAGCACTGACCCCACAGTCGATGGAAACCAGCCAATTTCATCGCAGCCAAGTGAGCCAACAGAAAACAATGGTAACAAGGCTGAGACTAAAGTCACATCAGAAGAGGATATCACTGAGAATAGTCATTTGATTGAATCTGCTCACTGCTCAAGTGTGGTGACACATGAACCACATGTGGTTGAGGAGTCCGGCAGGAACAGTAATGCAGCAGATAATGTGAATCAGTTATTTAAAAGCAGTAGTGACGATCCAGAACCTTTGACCACAGACAGCTATGAGGAAGCAGAGGCAGTGAAGGGAATCACTGGTCAATCTGTTAGCCATCCTTTATCACCAGCTCTACCTGTCGCCAGTCTAGACATTGGCGAAACAATTCAGGATGTGAATAAAACAGCACTCAAAGAACAATCCATTAGACAAGACATTAGTTTATCACATGCTGGTGAATTGAAAGTGGAGTGCTCAGGGAGTGTAATCAAGGAAATAACTGTTGAAACAGCAGAACAGGATCATTTGATTGGACTAGCTCCCTCTAAAATTTGCAGCCCTGCTAAGACTTACAGTACAAGTCCAACAACTGATATGTCAGTGGAGATAATCACCACAGACACACCCTGCAGGCCAATACTGGTGGAAACCAGTACAGAGAGTACTAGTCACTTTTCACACTTCCAAGACACCCAGTCCATAGAGCGACAAAGTAATCACTTGGTTCTTTCACAGTCTGATGGCATCATTGACAGTGATTTCTGCAAAGTTACTCCACTGATTGACTCATCAAAACCTGAAACAGGTCTTGCCTTTGAGACCATTCAGAAACAAGAAGAGATTTTAAATGTTCAGGACATCAAAGAACAACTTCCTCTTGATTTCATGGCAAGTCACCAAAACTCACCATGCAGAGAAGAGGTGGAAGAAAGTCACTGTCTTTTTCTACACGCTGCCCCACCTACCAGTCCTCATTTATCAGCCTCTCATCCAACACCCATGCAGAAATGGGACATAGAAGAGGATTCATGTCAGTCACAAAGCAAATGTAATATGTCTGTTAACCAAGGCTCAATTCAAAATATGAAGTCCTCCATAAACAAAGAAGAAGACAGCAATGTCAAAGAGGCTTTAAACAGCGATGAACAACTGAATACAACAGCTGAGATGGAGCATTCTTTGATAAGCCCACCTCCCCTGGACTTGGGAATCATAGAGTGTAAAATCCCCAGCTCTGAAACCACCATTCCCTCTCCATGTCCGGTGACCAGCTCAGCAGAACTACCAGATGCACCAAATGGCCTTGAAAAGAGAGATCCAATGTATGATTTCAAGCTCAGCCCTCTCAACTACAACAGCATCTCAGATGAACCTCCACAACTGAATCAATATGACTACATACCAATTTCACCAGCCAGTAAACCTGAAGAGATTCCAGAGATCAAGCAGAGTCCCAGAGATGACTGTGGACCATGTGACCTGAGCATTAACCCTGCACTGATTTTTAACAAAACTGAAACGGACACAGAGGTAACACTGAACTCTGCAGCTAAACTGAATTTATCAGATGATCCACTGGCCCTCCAGCAGAGTATGAAATTCACATGTTTTTCATTGGGTCTCCAACCTGAAATCAAAAGCAAAGAATCCTCAGCTGGTAATATAAAGACAGACTTGAAGGTTTGCAATGATCCAGTTGGACCTGTTGAGCATTTGCATATTCATGCCGACTTGCTGAGAAAATTTGAATCAGAGAATTTAGATTCTCACGAGCTTTCTGCTGAGGACAGTACACTTATCAGAAAAGACATTTCAGATGGTCCGCCCACTCCTAAGCCACTCATCATCTGTGAAAATGAACAAATGCCTCATCCATTAGACCCACCAAAGAAGCAACCAACAATAGAGACTGGACAGTGTTCAACAACTCGCCAAGTACACAAAGAAACAACACAAAAAAAGACACAGAACAACATTGCTCAACAGGGGAAAGTGCTCTGTGAAATCTGCTTTATGTGTTTCAGGACTGTGCCAGGGTTAAAGAGACATAAGGCCATGAAACATTTGGTCAGAACTGAAAAACACATTGGCCCGCAGAGCACAACATCAAGCCATCCGGGGACTACGCTTATTTATGAAGCATCACAAACTACAGAGAAAGAACATAAAGATGATTCACAGACCTGTTACCCAACAAAAATAGATGGGCTGCCTGAGTCAAGTAGCACTCTCATATCTAAAGCAGCAGAGACTGAGTCAATCCTGGAGGAAATGGCAGTGACAGTGGATGAAATAGGCCATCAAAACCCTCCGCTGCCAACAAAAGCAAAGAAGAACAACAAAGCTAGAAAGAACAAAAACAGTGAGGTATACATAAAGCCCAACCCTTTCTCTGATGAGCTTCTGAATATATTAAAAACAGACATCCTTCAAGCTATAACTCCTGAATTCCAAAGCAGTGGACTACAAGAGCACCGCAAATCTCTTGTGGACCAGGTGAAAATCAATGACAGAACTGTTACTGGAACAGAGAAATTCCCTCAGCCTGTTACTTCAAACTCGGGCTTTGACAGTACACCCCGATCTCCAACAAAAGAGTCAAATGTACTTAATGAAACTGTGGAGCTAAATCAAATCACTAATATAGAAGAAATTAAAAGTACAAGCATGACAGAGACAACAAATGGGGAAGTATGTACAGATCATAATGTGGAAAGTGCTACATCTGTAGACAAGGATATAATCAGAGAACCTGATGAGTCCAGAAAGACTCTGTCTGCTGTGGAAGAGATGTGTGAACAGAAAAGATCAGAAGAGACCCTTGCCCCAGAGATTCTTAGAAAAGCGGCAGTTGAGATAAAATGTGAGAAAAACAGCAGCCCTTCAGACGAGGTACATCCTCTCTCCTGTTTGAATTCTTCCTCTCTCAGTCCTCCCGGCATGAGTCCCGATCTGAAGGCCTTACTTGACGACGACACCACATTTTCACAGCTGTTCCCCAGAGATCAGGAGGCAAAAAGGAAAAAGTGCCCGAGGGTGTACAGCAAAAGAAACAAAAGACAGAAGCTATCGCCCGATTCAAATGAGACTCAGGACTACCCTAATACAGAAACCTTCAGGCAAAATAAAGATCAGTACATGGAAAACCAAGCAGAGCAGACATTTACTGACAATCAAGCTAACCGCTGTAAATATGAGACAATATCTATTGATGATGCCATCTTGTTGAATATGTGCCACAACAGCACATTAAATACTGATGCCAAACCATTGTCAGATGTTAAACAAAGTGCTCAGCAGAATGTTCATGACAATATTAAAGAACTCAACAACAGCCTCTTGAATCCACTCGAGAGCACCATTAATAAATCTTCAATTGAATGGAGTGGCTCGAGTGACTTCAGTGGCGATGATGGTGGATCAACGGTGACCTCTGACCCCAGCACCTGTAAAGCAGAAGTGCCAACTGCACCCTGCCCTCTGCCCCTGCCCTCTGCCCTGTACACTGTGGAGCCATGTGTCACAGAGAGCGTCCAAACCTTCCACAGCATTGACATCCAAAACATCAACACCACTTTTCAACTTCCTGAGATTCAGTTCTTTGATTCTAATAAAGACATCTCAGTGGCTCCTCCTATTGCAACTGTTAAAGTGGAGAACAGAGATGATGAAAAGTCCAAGAAAGTAACGGAGCGGCGAAGCAGGAAACGGCAAGATGGTGGAATAAAGGTGAAAGACAAGCAGTACAAGTGCAAAGTGTGTTTCACTTGGTTCCTCACCCTAGGCGAGCTGAACTTTCACAAACTCTCCCACAACCCCTCTCCACCTCCAACCTGCTACATGTGTGTCCAGCGTAAGTTCAGCTCCAGGGAGCAACTGAGAGACCATCTGAGGGAGAAACATGCCAAGAACAAGACAGGTATCTGGACCTGTGGAATGTGCTTGAAGGAGATATCAGATGTGTGGATGTACAATGAACATTTACGAGAGCATGCCACTCAGTTTGCCCGGAGGGGTCAGACTCAAGGCTCCATGTTAGGCATTCCAGGCTGCTTCATGCAGGAGACAGCTGTGAAGAACTTTATAACCTCAATCATGCAGCACCGCCCCAGCAAAGCCAACAGAGAGTCCAGCAAAGCCACTAAAGAACAGGAAAAAGTTGTTGCTGGAGACAGCGTTATGGGAGAGGGGAAAACGTCAGAGGGGGCTGAGCCAAAAGTTCACAAAACTAAAAGCAGCGGTGGAGCAGGTGGGAAGCAGAGCACATTAACCCCACTTGAGGTCCTCCACAAAACAGAGACACCTAAAAGTGTAGAGATGCATCCCAACTGCAAAGACCCCTCAAGAGACTGCCACCACTGTGGGAAACAATTCCCCAAACCATTCAAACTCCAGAGACATTTAGTGGTTCACAATTTGGAAAAGATTTTCCTGTGTCACAAATGCCCTGTCTCTTATCAGGAGGCCCAAGAACTTAAAGGTCATCTGAAGAGAGCGCATGAGGAGGTGGATGAGCTGGATTCAAAACACACCACCCTCTACACCTGTGAGCTCTGTGCTGATGTCATGCATGTGATTAAAAAATCCTTCATCTGCAGCACCTGTAACTATACCTTCTCTAAGAAGGAACAGTTTGATCGTCACATGGAAAAGCACCTGTCAGGGGGAAACAAAATTTTCAAATTCCGTGGTGTTCTCAGACCTGTCAAAGCATCTGCGTCCAAAGAAGATGAATGTGATTCGCCTGCAAGTAAGAAGAGGAGAATTCTCTCTGACAGTCTGCAAGAAAATAGCTCAGACAGTGGCATCGCCAGTGTAAGCTCACTGCACTTAAATCAAAACTCTGAAACACAGTCTTCAAAATGCTCCGTGTCCACAGCAGAAGACTCCACACAGACCATCGCAAATGAATACCACAGTGACACAAACAATACAAATGTGAAGACTGAGGACATTGCTGAGGACTACTCTGAACTACTTGTAGAGCTGGAGAAATGTATTGATATGGGCTCTTCAGAGTCTACTACACCCAAGAAAGAGGAAATTGACCCAACCACCTTACCTATTCTTGATAAAGAGGGTAATGGAAAATCAATTACTGAACCATGTGACGTGAAAGAGGAGAATGAGTCAGTCTGCATTAGAGCAGAGACAACCTCATGGTCAGCGTCTAAAGAGAGTAGTAATGCGGGGGAGGAGATTTTTAAAGCTAAGGAAGGCTTTGCTGAGAGTGACACAGCAGAGACTGAAGAAAAAACAGATTCACTTCCACCTAGTGAGGACTCTTTTGTCAGCTTGAGAGAAAATCAAATAATTTCAAAGACACCTGAGTTAGCAAAGCATGAATTAGCTGCTGATGTGATGGACCAACAGAGGGATGGTGAGCAGTGGCATCACACGTCGAAAGCTTCCAATAATGACAGCAAACAGCCGACTTTATCTCATGGTGCTGAACAGGAAGGTAGCAGTCAGATGAAAGACAAAGTTGCCCCAGCAAAAACAACTGACAACACTATAAACAGCACTACAACTAGCAGCACGAAGGCTACAGAGTCCACACCAGTCCTCCACTCCAAGGTTTTCCTCAATGCTTCAGCCTCAAATGAGGACAAAGAATTTGTTAGACCGCAAAAGAAGAGGAAAGACATGAAATCCCCCCACAGCCTGCAAAGGGTTTCCTCTCCAGCCACACAAGAGAACTTTGGTGTTGACTCTAGGGCCAAGAAGAAATTTCGCCCCAGCAAGTGTGCAATTCCCTCTCTGCAAAGAAAGTCAGATGGGCCCAATGACTACCCTGTGCTGTCCTCAGTACGGGACGACGTTGTTAGCAACAAAATCGTTTCCAAGTGCAAGACTTCAAACTTGGCTTTGCAGTCAAAAAGAAACTTGCTTGATAGCTGTACACAAAAGAAAGCTGAGATTGTGACTCCTCTTAATGGGGATTACAAAGCCAAAAAGGGACCTCTGGGTCGGCCTTTGCACCCTCCTATTTCTAAAGTGTCTTCAGTTCCCATGAACAATTCTTTGAATAAGTCTAGGCCAAAGATGGGGGTTAGGTCAATGGAGAGCCATTCCTATCGGACAGCAGAGTCCCAGAACAACCTCCTAAGCCAGCTGTTTGGCCAAAAACTGACTAGCTTTAAGATTCCTTTAAGGAAGGACACATCAGAATCTATTAACTGAGCGGGGCGTGAGGGATCTGTGAATAAGAGACTGTAAATTTCACAGTTATAAATGTTTAAGACAATTCATTATGGTGAATGATATTGCACAGCTGTTTTCTGTGAAATGCTATCTTTAAATACTTACGTAGTCACTTTATGTCTTCTTTGTTCATGTGTTTTTATTACACAAATGTGAGGACGAATGGCAGATATGAATTTTGGGTCAACAATGAATATGCTAGTTGGGAAAATCATTGAACTTTTTTTTCTGCTTTTCATTTGTTGGATATTATGCGTTTCAGAGATTATATTTGAAATACCCAAAGGAAAGAAAAAAAGAATACTTGAAAATACAGTAAAATATTTTTTTCTTCTAAGAAATGCATGTTCATTTTGCATTCGTAACATGATCTTATCAGTTTAAGTCTTTCTGCAAAAGGACCAAATGACATCATAACTGACCTGGACTATTGTCTGTGCACCTTTGGTAAATTCTTCTAACATATTCATTTTGTATTATTTTTTAACTTTACTGTACTGCATTGACATTCATCATATAAGCCTTTTGTATAAACATTACGTGGTGCTACATTGTGTTGTATTGTAATGTGAATGCCAATGTCCTCGGAAGGGAACACGAGATCTGTAGCAGTTACAGTACATTCATCCAACTGTTTTTACTTGTTCTCTGTAGTTTATTAAAGATACTGTGTAAACCATCCAAGTACTTCATATGTACGCTGATAGAACATTAGGAATGCTTCCATTGTATAAACTCAGGTGCATACAAGGACATCGCAGTCCCAAGACCTGTATTCAGAGTTTTTTCCCATGCACTGATAATACCGCACACAAATCACAAACTCAATCATTTGTGTCTGTAACTCCAACTGTTTAATTATGAATAGTATTTACTAGGACAACAAAGGTGCTTTATCTTGTTTATACTGTATGTATCTTATATTGTATAATATTGTAGGTAGATTGTTTTTTTGTGTAATGCTTCATGTCAAAGTTTTATTTTAATAATGTGGAAAAGAATCAGAGTGAGAAGAAAGGGAAATGCAGTGCCTCTTGCAAGTTGTGAAGTGGTTCACTAAGTGCCTCTTTTATAGTTGGTTATTAAAGATCTGTATTGGTCTCTCCTTGCTCTTTTCTTCCTTTGTTCATGACATGTTTTGCAAATGTTCCAACTTCCATCCCTGCGGACTGCAGCTGTCACCACATGCATCAAACACTGGAAGTAGTGGAAGCTGCTTGTGCCTGGAGGCAAAAACAGGTGTGTGCACACAACAAAGTCTGACTTTTTTTTTGTCTTCAGATCAGCACTCCAATGAGCTCACTCATCATCTGAAAGATGAGCATAAATGTATCTTTACTACAGGGAAACATTCAACAGAAGACAGTTACATTTATCCAGCCATATGTTAGTCTCCATGAGCACTGTCGAGCAGGCGGTGAGGAGCTCTCACTTCTGTCATGCTTCTGTCCTGTTGCTCTCTCACCTCGTGTAAAATGGCTTCTATTCCTACACGAACATTTTTCATCATCACATAGGAATAAAAAGCCATAGTACACAGTGGCATACATGTAGAAACACACAGGGATGAGGAATGGTCTCGTATCATGCACTGAATTACGATGAAATCTGAGAAAAAGGGCTGTAAGAAAAGAGGGGAGGATGATAGATTGGGGAAGAGAGTAAAAGCAGACAGATAGGGTAGAAAGAAAAGAGGTTATTTTATTTGTTGTGTCAGCTGTGGACTGACTGAAACTGAAAAGTAACACCAAATATCAGCAGACTCTAATCAACAGACTTAAACTCATCAGTCTACTGTATGTGTTGATTATGAACATATGCTTACATATGGAAATGTGGCAACTTTTTCTTCAAATCATATATCTATAATGCATTATATACACTTACATAACACATGATTAGATGCGTAAGGCATCATATGTTGCTATAAGGCTTCATAATGCATTAGGCTAGCGTATACCTACAGTATGTCCACAATATGTCACAAGGTCATAATTAACCACGCTACACATTTTTCATAAAAGTTTAGAAGCTATTATGAACTTATCAGTGCTTTCTGTAAACATAGTAAACAACCATCAGTCCATGTGTTAATTCTGACACCATCTTGAGAGACCATGGCAGACATTCAGAGAAAGTGTGGAGGAAACAGAACCACAGTGTTGTTGAAATATCTTCTCTAATTAATTTAGCGGGAATACTGGTTTGGCAGCACCCACGGAGACCATATTTTTGGACTCACTGATGACAACAGCAAGCATAACTGTCAGTGAATCACCGACCTGAATCCCTGTCTACTTCTCTATTCCACTCCACTCACTGTATCAAACTTTCTCCAGCAGGATAGAATTCAAATTCATGAAGGTATGCTGGCGGATGTGTTACATCTTGACCTTTGTTACAGTACAGTAAAAGTTGTGAACGACACGTTAAACATATAAATTCACCCTCAGTTTCCTTGTAGCAGACGAGGAGCTGTCATGAAGGTGTTTTGCCAAGCTAATAATTTTCTCCATCCATTATAATTTGTTTACAGAAATCACCTTGATGTTCAGAAAATGTTGGATAAAGCACTTGGGAGCATTTGTGATACTTAAATGTGAAGTTTTATTCATTAACATTTTAGATATGGACTTAATAGATAGAAATATTGTTTCATGATCTCCTGTACAGTATTCTTGACTTCATCTTTTACATCCCTAAACTTAATATGAACCATGGCTTAGAGTCTACCACAAGTACACTGATAAAAATTTAAGCAGATGTACTCAATAATCAAGGTATTGGTAGTTGGCATACACTGCCAGTTAAATGTTTTAAACATGTTTATTTTGTATATATCTATATTTGCATATTAAATATATTTGAGTACATATACATGCAGTATGTATACAGTATATGTTACAGTAAAATCATACACACAATAGATGCATGATGTAGCATCAATTGTTACACTATTTATCTGCTAGAGGTGCCAAATACATCCTGAAAACTATGACCAGCATTGTAGAAATTGCAAATAATTTGCTGGACATTATTTAATCACTTGAAAATACCTCGCTGATGCTCAGCTGACACGCTGTTAAATGTCTACTGATGTATTGTTCAGGTCAACAGGGGAATATCACAGTGATTCACTGAATGATAAAAACGTTTTGTGATTTGGGTGGAATGCCTTCTTTTCACTCAAACCACAGGAGAGTATTGAATCCCCTCACATTTGTAGATTCACGCAGCATAAACCAAATGAAAAGAGTCAGAGTGGGAAGATGGAAGACCATCTGTTGTTGGTGTGTGTGTGTGTGTGTGTGTGTGTGTGTGTGTGTGTGTGTGTGTGTGTGTTTTCCTGCTGTAAATGGATGCCATTGATGCAAAGGCAGTAGTGTCAACATTAATTGGAAAAGAAAAGAACACTTACAGACTTACAATGTGCTTTAGTTGAATCATAAAAATATAGAGAATAGAAAAAAGCTTGATCTCAGAGTAGAATATGTACTGTATGTAGTTAATCAAGAGTCCAACAATATACAAAAGACCGCACAATGTTATCAGAGTTTCTGTGTGAATATTGCAAAATTAAATCTAGTTAAATATTCAATTAGACAGAGGATGCATGGTTCATTCTCCAAGCTGAGATTAAATTAATTACACTGCAGGAATCTTGGCCAGTCAGGGATTCAGTGATGAGTGTGGTGCCTGAAGGCTGAATGATTGATGACTTCAGGGACGTCTGAGCCGTCAAGACATGTAAATGAAATGTTTGTGATTAACATGTCAAACTGAACAATTATAATAGAAGCCAAATAACAGCAACACATGCCATTTATGTATTTTGCCAGTTCAAAGTTTCCTTATGCTGATCTATTTTGCTCCTTGATCATGCTTTGTGTCATGTTCTACTGGTAATGTATTACAAAACTGATGGCTGATGCTTTATCCTTAAATGTACCTGGATTCTACCTGATCCTCTTGGTGTGCTTCGTCTCGCTGCACCTGTGAATCTCCTCCAGGTCCTCTGGCCCGCAGCTGTGTGTTGATTAAGACAAATTTAAAGTAGAGACCTCAGTATGTTTCACAGACACAGTTTAGCCCAGAATGTGTCACACAGTGTGAGTAGGGGCCCCACGCACAACTACTGTCAGGCATCCTTTTATCATCTGATCTATGAGGAAATTCTCCAGAGGCACAGTCATGCAGGAGCATGACAGGAACGCTTTGCACTTTGAAGTAGAGTGACATTATCAGTAAGTAGGGTCTGAAATAGCATCTCTTTTCTCTCCTTCTCACTCCATTTCTGAGTCTCCCTCCTGTCTCATTTCATCCCCGACTTTCCTTCCTCCGTCTATTTTCCTCTGCCGCCACCCTCGTTCTCCTACTCTTCCTTTTCCCCTGCTTTTCATCTCTCTTCTCCATCAATTTCCTGCTCAGTGAATCACCCCCTCTTCCCATTTTTGCTTCTGCCTCTCCCCCCATTTTCTTCTTTCACCCTTTATCTCAGTCACTCACCTGCTTGTTCCCCCTTTTCTCTTCCTTCCCGAGTTGTTCACCTAACCCCATCTCTCTCCACTCTCCATTTTTCCTCTTCCGTCCCTCCCTATTGCCCCTTCACCTTTCCACCCACCCTTCTCCCTTGTTTTCCCTCCCTTTCCATCTCCTCTCTCCCCTCACCCTCACCCTTCGCTCCTTCCCCCCACGCTGTGGAGCGTGCTGTTGGCTGCCTCTCAGGGAGGTCGGGAGATAAGGGGCAGATAGAGATGGGCTACTGGTCAACGGTAATGACACACAGGCTGAGGGGCCACTCAGGTCACCTCTGTTGGGAATGTGGGGTTTCAGCAATGACAGAGAGAGATAAATAGATAGATGGATGGGGAGGGATTTGTCGCATGAAGGGGAAGGAATGACTGAGCATCCCTCTCTGCACACACACGGGGGGGGGGGATATCTGAAATTATTTCTGTTCGACAGTGAGAATGTGTATGAATAATTCAATATAAACACGTTCCCCTGGTGTGAACAAAGACGACAAAGAAATCTTTGAAATCAAGACATCAAACCAATTTTGCCTGACAACCATCAAAACACTGCCTACCCTCTTAAAATCCTCAAATGGCAGTGCTGGCTGTAAGAAAACTACACAGGGAAACTACACTTCTACAACACTGGCACCTGAAATAGGGGAACTGGGGCAGTAGTAACATCAAAATGAATTACTAAGCAAATGAGCAGATAAAAATAAATCATTGTGAGGAGAAGATAATACGGAAGATGAAACATTAAAGTAAAGTCAAGCACACTTTGGATTTCCTAATTAATGGCCTCTCAGCAGGAAGTTGTGGTCCCTTACTGCCAACAAAGCCTTTATCTACTCAACCATTTGTCACTCCGGTCAGCACCAGAGAGGGAACAGGCTGTACACAATAGCTAAAAGTACCTGTTTGATGTTCCAGGTTTACATGGATAAATGGGGTTGCCCTGCAGGGGCTATGCAAACAAGTGAAAGCTTGTTGGTGTGTGTCTGCAGTGACTGGAACACTGCACCCAACAGCAGGTGTCTTCAGAGCAGCTCACACATGACACGCAGCTGATTTTAGAGAAAGTTTGTCACACACACTTCATAATTATTTTGCTAGCTGGATTGGTTGCAAGTACAATTTTCTAATTATATATGAGGTATCCAAAATCCATTTTATTTTTACAGATCCATTCCACTTCTCTAAGCTGTTGGAGTGAAATCCTTTATTTCATTTAATGACATGTCTATTTAATGACAGACTAAAGAGAAAATCGGGGTAATAATACAGACAATAAGAACAAGCCTTATCTCTTGATGGCAAATTGCACTTCCTGGCATGGCATTTTGAAATCGACCAAACTGCGCTTGAATATCCCATATTGCACATAGACAGTACAAGTGACCCTTTATATACAAAGCTGGACCTGCTGGCCAGTAGGGATGCCTCTGAGACTCTCTCCGTCCCCCCACCCCTCCTTCACCACCCCTTATTCCCTTATTGCTTCTCCACTAACCTTCATCCTCTCCCCTCCTCCACCCCCACCTCCACAGTGCGCTCCCTGAGCTTCTCCTCCCGCTGTCTCCGTGGTTATCACAGAGAATCTGAGGGATCTACCCTGACATTTAATGTGGCACAAAATTGGATTTCCAGTGTGATTCTCTCCAGGAGCCCCTCGTGGAGTTTAATCCACGCTGTGACTAATTGAGTGGCATGCCAACAGCCTGAGTGTGTAAATGGATGGCTGCTGGTGAAATGTGTCCGTGACCTGCTCTTATATATATATACATTTGGGGTTTTTTTGGTCTGATGGCCTGTGAGTTCATTAGACAGAGAAGGGAAAGGGCACACACACACACACACATACACAAGTCCTGGCTATGCAGGATTCTCCAATACAGAGACGCATTTTATCCTTTGTCAATGTCATCTCGTGTTGTTGCCTATTGAATGTGACCCTGCATGCGCTGTCTGGTCGCCGGTGACATTCATAACTCATCTCAGCAGACATAGAAAATCATTTTTTCTTGTATAATACAGAACACATCCTATAGACTGGCTGAACTTGTGTGACAGGGAACATGAATTACCAAGTGTGACTGTGACATTAGCCCTGCATAAGCAAACCTGTAATCTAAAGTGGGAAACTGGTGTCAGGTACAGATGTTACAGGATGACTCACCACAGCTATGTCACCTGTCTGACCACCAGTATCTCAGAAGGCATTGCTTTAACCTGGCAAATCCCTTGTGCAGACAGAGGAAGAGCTCTGTAACAATGACGCAACAGACAAAAAAACAATGTTGATACGTTATGTTCACACAAAATCCCTACACCCTAATCTCAAATCTCTGTCATGCCCTCTGCTCTGGGGATCCCGCATCTGATTTAGATTTGAATAATTAAAGCTGTTTTCCTCCCCAGAGGACTCAATACAGCAGTTTCCTCTTCATTAAAAACTTTCCACTAATGTGTGTGTGTGTGTGTGTGTGTGTGTCCTCATTTACAGTGAGCACTCTCCTTCCACACCCCTGCTAAAACATACACACCCACACAAATTGACACAGACAGGCTGGGATATAGAAGTGTACACTCTCAACACACACACACTCACACTCACACACTCCCAAGGTTTGCTGTGACACATTCTAAAAACACGATAATTACTTTGAACAAATGAGATGCTGGCAGCAATTTAAAGCGTAATGGCAGGCAGCACGCAACAAAAGGCACTAATGAATGAACTCGGAGATGGATGATAACGTGGCATACGTACCTGCAGAATTTCATTCACCAGACTCTCGCTGCTTCTCCCCTCTGTTTGGCTCTCACCCCTGTCTCCCTCTTTGTGGATGTGGTTGTGTCTGCCAGCCTGTTTCTGGAGGAGAGAGTCTTCACCCTGTCGAGTCGGGGACCGGGGCTCAGCTGCAGAGACTGACATCATCCCTTTCAGAGAGGAGGTTTTCCCCTCCCGCTATCTGCACCCTCTCTCTCCCCCTCTCGCTCTGTTTCACTCTCCCTATCTTTCTCTCTCGCTCACCCTAACTTAGCCACTCACTCACGCTGTACAGTAGTATACTCCTCCGATCTCTCCCTCCCCTGCTCCTCTTTTTTTTATCTCTCCTATTCTCTCTTTCATTTGCTTCCACATATTGCTGCTATTTTTCAAAGCCACCACATGTGAGAGACGTTGGCACTAAAACTGTGGCTCTATACACAGTAACAAGTGCTAAACAAGGACTTTACGATTCAAAGCAGCCTGGACTGTATTTTACCCCTCATAATCAAGCCTGTGAATCTGTCGTCCCAGAGGAAACCTAAACGCTAGGAGTTTTCCATTAGAGGTTTTATTAATAGAACTGGTTGCCTGCAGGTCTTTCACAATTAGCTTCCCCTCTTCCTCTTTCTCCCTGCATCTCCTTTTTATACCGGTTAAAGATCAAGGATTGGAGGAGAACATCAAGACTGAAGCCTAGTGGGCAGCCTGCTTTCACCTATCCAATTCTTTTAGATCAGCAGCAATGAAAAGGGAAAGGAGCTAAGCAGAGGAAGCCTCTTTTGAGTCTATTGAGATGGATGCCTGCTGTGGTGCCTGCAGTGGTGGAGATCGGTGTTGCTGTCCATGGTGCTGATTACAGCTGAAGGAGACATCACTAAGGACAGCAGTGACCCTGCAGACCCGCAGAAAATAGCCTTGAACAGAGCAGGGAGGGAAAACCTGCTTCAGCTGCTGCAAAAACCTTAATAAACACACGCACGGGCTCGCATGTGCACACACACACACACAAGCGCATGAGTGTACACACCAACAAACACGAACACGCACATATAGAGACTTACATCTACCTCCCAGCCTCCTCCTCTGTCTCCCACGGGCATTTCTCTGCGTCTCAACTCATTTAGGCTTACATTCATCATTGTAAGGTAACAGTGGCAGGTGGGATTAAAATGGATTAGCCCTATTAAAGAAATGTGTGGTGCATATTACACCCCCCCCCCCCCNACACACACACACACACACACACACACACACACACACACACACACACACAGTTGTCCAAAGAGCCACATTCATTTAACTGTAGGCACAGCACTAGCCTCAGTCAACACAAATGCAGCAGACTATAGACAGACTATTAAAATGCACATAGATCCAGATGTACACAGTTTGATAAAGGCGCAAAACAGTGAGGTAAAGGGCTGACAAAGCGGCTTGAAGATGACATTCACGGCGGCAGAACAGGAGGGACAAGTATAGATGCTGTGTATATTGCTGCTTTTCTGCCACTCACACTGTGGACTCCTTTTTGTTGTCTTAACTCTCGTCTCAAGAGGTAGCTTTTAGAATCTTGCCTCCTTGTTTCCATAGTGACACTTTCCCTCCTTTGTGCGAGAGAGCATGTGTGTATTTCAGAGACACACAGAGAGGAGAAAGACAGGCGTAGGGAGGCAGAGAGGAGGGGGATGACAGCGAGATAACTTGGTTCACTTACATTTATTCACTACAAAAAGAGAAAAGGGGAAAAAATCCACACAGACAGTTTTCTGCGTCAGGGAAAGCCTCCTCTGTTCACTTTTCATTGGCCGTCGGCAGTAAGTTGTTTAACTTTTTGACTAATGGCTCTGCAACAGCTCGCCAAAAATAAAACTGTTGTGATACCAACAACAGTACGCGCTATTTCTGTGTCTGTGTCTGAGTTCAGATCCCAGAATATTGTTTTTGTGAGAGTTTAACCACTGTGCTAATTGTGGGGGCTGCCACTGCATCTGAAAATATATCTCACACACAATATACACACAAAAAACATGATCCTTAATACACAAATATTAAATTGACACCTATTTCTTTCTTATCTACCTGGTGAAATAGTCCGCAGTCTGTGTGAGGTTATTTTCTCACAGACTGGAACATCTTTTAAAAAATATATTTATTCTGCTGAGATATGGATTTTTAGCAATTGTGGGGAGAAATTTGAGGCTGTCTTGGGAATCTGAAACCATATGGCAATGTCCAGTCCTAAAAGATTACTTATAGTAATTAGATAAAAATATACTTAAGAGACAGACGACAGACTGTCAGACGAAAACACAAGTCTGTTAAGGATCCTCATGTAACCCTCAAGTGTCTTCCTTTCATTTTCTACCCAATAGCGTCATTCAGTCACATTATCTGTAAGCTACTGCACAGCTGTACTGAATGTAAACTCAGGAAGCAATAATGAAAAACATTCACAATGACCTTCAAGGGTACAACTATTAGCTAGATAAAATACTACCTAATCTAAATCTGTGGCACACTGTGTGTAATGAATTATTAATTATGGATATTAAATGGCTGAATTTATCACTTTCACAACAACCTAGGTGGATTTAGGAGATAGATGGCAGCAAAACAGATGTGTGTGTGTTGTGTGTGTGTGTGTGTGTGTGTGTGTGTGTGTGTGTGTGTGTGTGTGTGTGTGTGTGTGTGTGTGTGTGTGTGTGCCCATGTGAGAGTGTATCTATAGGGGTTTAAATCTCCTCTCATGGCCCAGTAGGAATCAGCACAGAGAAAAGACTTAGCTGAGGAGCAAATCCCTTCTCCCCATGCCCTCCAGCATCTCAGCCAACTGCGTTCCACGCCAGTGAATCAGTATCAGGAGCAAGGACACTGGAGGCTCGGCTGAGACGCAGGGTTGACTACACGTAAGGAGATTGTCTAAACTGAGACATCTGCCATCTTGAGCTGTCACAACTCTTGTGTACAAACAAGGATACACCTGACAAACTTAATGAGATGACGGATGAGGTAAATGGAGCCTCTAAGAAAGGATGAACTTTTGCTTCCCCTCTCAATCATTCACCATCCTGATAATACAGCACATTTAAAACAAGGCCCGAAAGAGCACCTGCAAACTTTTCAAGAACGACAGGGTGTTCACACAATTTCAGTTTTAAGTGTTGCTGCTCTCTGCAGTTTCTGAATGCCTACCAATGACTAACATGGCAGCAAAACATGATCTGAGTGCAATGGCAGGATGGTATTAAATAAATTTGAGCTGTTCCCCATGAGTGGTTGGAGGTAGGTGGTGGTTCTTGACATTTTTTCTGGTTTTGTAAGAGGGAGAGAGAAGACCCAAAAGAGCAGTAAGGAAAATGCAGAAAAGAGACTATTCATGTCAGCGGTGCTGACTGATGCTTGAGTGGCTCTGAACCGCTCTCAGCAGCAGGTTGAAGTCATCTTAAGCCCAGTATTGCTCAGCTGCTCCATCAGCCCAGAGTTATCTCCATAAAAAGCTGGTCTATCACCCTGACAATGAGGCTGAGGGGAGGTAAGCGCTCGATCCCTCACCATTTCAAATTACTGTAACCTACCTGCCAGAAGTGAAGCCGTGTTACCTTGTAAGGATTTGTTATCACCGAGATATTGAAGTTGCTCGTCCATGTGATTTCAAATATGTGTGCACGAGCAAGAATGTGTGTGACTCCAAGCAAGTGGCGCATGGCCGTAGATGACTGTGTAGTTCTATCTTCACTTTTCTATTTTGTCTTGAATCAATCCCTGGAGTGTAACAATACCTATTTCTCTCTGTATAATTGGACTGGATGACAGGCACATCTGAAGTCAGGCGATGAAAGCCTCTTCTGACAATGGTGTCTGGCCTGTGACATGACTTGAATGAGGAAGAGATAACGCTGCAACATGCTGCCACACACACGCACGTGCACACACACACACACACACACACACACATATACTGTAGGTACATTTACTTACTCATTTGTCACACAAATGAGAACAGCTATGAACACGAAGAAGAGGCAGAGGCAATGAAATGATATAATTTGTATAATGATCTCAGATCTGCCCTACAATAAATCTCATCTGTATAGTCAGAAATAAGTTGCAGATTGAATTTATTGCAGTGTGCACCAAATATTTGCTATCAAATTCTGCATTCTGCTTGCTCTGCATAACGCTAGTGTGACAGACTGTAAGTTTGAATTGCTGCCAGTGAAACAAATTATTATTCAGTTTCCCCTGTATTCTAGCTTGCCTATTTATATCTGCTTGTGAGGGTGTGAATGTAATATCCTCCATCCTGATGCATATAAGCCCACACACAAGCACACACAGATCACACACACACATACACACACAAACACGCTAACAAACTGTGAACAAAACACAGTGAATACATCTCAATAAAGCACTCAAGGAGGTATTTGCAAAACCAGATTCCCAACTTGTGCCACCAAAAGCACAAAATGCCTCTCTCTTAGTGTATTTGCTGTTCGCTTTGTCGCCACGGAAACCACCATTACCCAAACATCCCCACGCTGATGGACACTTACATTAAAAGTGTCTTCCCCTCTCTCCCTCTGTTAAGCCCCTCACTTACATCTCTCTCCCCTGTCATCACTTGCATCATGTGGTCAAGCAAGTAAACATCTCGGAGTAACTGTGCAACTCTCACAGTCAGTGTTTTTTGTTCTAAGCACTGGCTTTTATAAAAGATAAAGCTTGGGCTCAAAAAGCCAAAAGAAAGATAAATCTGAGTGTATTCAAGATTTTTTCAGATGAATTAAAGCCACTGCTGGAACACTATGTGGTGCCTAAATCAATAATGTTACAAGGCCCAGAGTGAAATGTTTCTCTGAACAGAACATTGATTTATCTTCCCCAAGTTGGCTATATTCATGCTCTCTAATGACAACTCTCTGCGTCACATCATATACTATGACAAAGGTCTGTGTACATGGATGTACGGAATAGGTAGAGGAGTATATAATAGCAGCCATAAATCAATATGACACAATGTCCAAAAGTGATTGGTTTACTATTTGTCCTTTAAATCCCTTTCACAACCTGAACTTGTCCTTGTGGAGTATGTATTTCTCTACCCAAAGTGTAAAATACAACACTAATTCGAAGCAGTGATTTATTTAAGTGAAAAAGTTCTGCAGCCTGTGAGCAGAAAAACTGCAAACTGGGAAGATATCTGTGAATAAATAAGAGCAAAACATTAATCATGCACCAATTTAATCATATAAACAGAGAGCAAAATGATTTTTTTCAAGAATAATTTTGAGCTTTATCTTTTAGCTTATTTATAGTAAACACTGATGCCGTGCTCTCTGTGTATGCAGCAGGTGGACACATTATCATGGGCGCGTGTATATTTAATGCAACCTGCATACACCTGCAATAAATACCGGTACTGAAGCTTATAAAGTTACATTTATTTAGGCTGCCAGAGAGGTGTTGATTCAACTCTTTGTGAAGTTTTGAGGTTGCTGCCATGCTGTTGCTTTGGATTGCATTAGAATGGGTTCATGCAAGGTTCTCATCATTTTGCCTTCTTCCTTCTGTATTTTGCCCCTAGCACATACATACCAGGCAGGACAAAATGCCATGAATACCTTATAGGATAAGGTCATTTTCTGTATTGTTCTTATGCCAACAAATCCCATCAAAAGATGAAAAACAACAACAAATTGATCCTACTAAAAAGTTTTGTTGTGTAGTCAAACCCTGGCATTCTTACAATTTGCCCTGGAGTTCCTTGGTTGTCCAAAAACTGTTAAAAACATGTCAGTGAGCCACATCATTGAGTGACATGTTCCTTCATTACGATAACTTTGGCCCCGTAGTTTATTTTGAGTCAATCCCACATACACTGCTAGCATAAATACTCACTAGCATCAAACGTGTATTAATCCACCATTGAAAATAGTCCCCAACAAATGCACTATTTGACTTGACTCTGCAGGTCTACGTAGCATTTTAACATCTTTCGGCTCTTTGTTTTGGTTTTCCGTCGTGCAACTTTACTGTTATGGTTTGTCGTTTCCAGCCACAGCAGGCGGCTGCTTAAAACAGTTTTACGTTACCTTTCCAGCACCTCACGGAAGATAGACAAATTTAGCAGCTAGAGGGAGTCCAAAGCTAAAAGCTAAAAGGAGAATTAATATTGAACTTACATTCATCAGGAGGACATAAAGACAACTTCAAATGAATGCTAACGTTGCTCCGTAGCAGCTGGATGTGTAAATAAGCAAATGTTTGCTAACACATTCGCCATATTAACTTTCCAAGGTGATAACGTGTCAATGGTGTGTTTTCAGCTTGTTCCGCTGCCCTCAAGTTGCCAAATAATCAATTAATACTGCTTTAAAGATTTGAGTCTTCAGCAGGAACCAATGGGCTTAGGGCTGAGTAGGGCAGTCAGAAAGTACTGAGAGACTGACTAACACATTGTTGGCTTTGGTGTTTTTATCGGATACAATGATCAGCCTTATCTTTTAAATCCAATCTAATCCAATGGAACACCTCTACAAACTACAGTCAATCAACACCTCTCTGACACAGAGAGATACACATGATATTATATATATATATATATATATACATATATATATATTCTGGATTATGTGTTCATGGTTTGTAGTTTGTAGGGATTTCTTATTTTTTCTAATGGGGGGAGCAGTGGGAATGATTTAATGATTTCTCCCACAGCTTAGTGTATCCATCATGATATGCCCCCCTGACACATTGGTCAGCAGCAGCAGGTGCTATGATGTGGCTGAAGTGTAAGTGGCTTTCAGAATGCAGGATAGCCTGTCAGCCAGAGGCCCTTAGGGGAACAGCTTCACACCATGTCTGGTTGCAGAATGGCCTTTACACACTCCCTCTCTTTCTGTCTCGTTCCCTGTGTGTGTGTGTGTGTGTGTGTGCGTGTGTGTGTGTGTGCGCGCGCGCGCGCGTGCGCGCGAGAGTGCATCTAAAGTCGACATAGAAGCTCATCTCCCTTGTTTTGTGTGTGTGTCTGTGTGTTAAAGCGAGGGGGGGTGGGGGGGGTGTTAGTGGGTGGGTGTAAATCTCTGTCCAGCAGCATGTTGGGATGGGTGTTTGGGGACTGGTTTGAGAGCTGGCTCATAGGAGTTCAGATTGATGACGTGATGGTGATGGATGGAGGTAATAAAGGCCTGGATGTCCTGTCTGTTGCCAGTGATGAGGCTGGTATGAATCACCCATCTGGGGCTGCTGAACATGACGCTGCTCAATCCCCAGGCCTTCCACCCTGCCACCCCACTCCGCTCCGTCCCTGCATCCCTTTATCTCTTTGCCTGTTGACTTAGCATCATTATGAGGAGATTGCTGCCTGAATGGAACAAAGTGTGAACATTCAACAGCATGCCATTACTGTATCAATCTGTGCTGATGCATACTTTGAAAGATATTATGAAGCTTGTTTATCCGTCTCGAAACACAGCACGCACACAGTTCAAAGCGTTGCACGCTGTTCATTAATTTTGTGTCCAAACATCACTTGTTGAGTGATTGCGAGGCATGCGAGAAAAAAATCCAATCAACTCAGTCTGCCACTCTTCATGGATAGGGTCATTTGAATAAAGAAGGGCATCTGAAATTGCAGTGTTTGTGTCAACATAACAAGTTAATGATCTCAGATGATAATTGGTAGCTGGATGCTGGGGTGCTCTATTGTGGCCCGTGAGGTTCAGTGGCAAGGACCTCCTGTGATAAAAGAAGCAGCATGAGGGCTTTCAAAGTGGCACGATGCTGTAGGCAACACAATTCATCACCGCTCCATGAATATTCATCCAGCTCTCTGTTTCCTCCAGGGCTAGTGAAAACACGCCTGTATTAAGTCTCTTCTATGTGCTGCGGTTTGAAGACACCTGAACCTTCTGGCCTCTCATTACCAGACTGCAGTCTTGCTGCCCCACACTCAGCTGCCTGCCAGGGAGGGAAGCCATGCTTCATTAAAATAAAAAGGAAATTATCTCGCACCGTGCACTAACAAGGCAGAGGTCAGACAGTCAGATGATTGTGAATTCACCCCTGTGCACACGTTCACAGGGGTCAGAACTGGTGATTGTGATTGAACTTGCTCCATATAGTGTGCGCAGGGCAAGCGGGCAGATGGATTCGCCAGCCTGGGTTGTGTGGTTTCTGAGTGGAACCGGTCTGAGGCTTGTTGTTAGCAATTTAGGAACATTTGCTGTGTCTTTTCCTCCCCCGCCCTTCTCCCTGACAGGAGCCCAGAGTGCCATGGATTGGTTTCTGGGGCATCTTTTCAGCGCTTTATCAGACCTGCAGGCTTCTCAGCTCTGTCCCCAGATTACAGTTTAGGGAGGGGGCGCTTGACTGACAGGCCTTGGCCTCTGCGGTCCCTGGGGGGAAGGGGAGGGGGATTTGTGATGGCTGCACTGACTCGTACTTCTTTTACAATTTTCTCCAGGCTGGTTTCAGACTGTCAGGCTGAGAGAAAGCTCTCTCTGCATAATTCATTAGATCTCCTCTCTTTTTCACTCTTGGCTGCTATGTGGCAGGCACCGTAGCCCCATTGTTTAAGAAGAAAGAGTAATGGAGCTTGTCACAATATGTTAACATAGTTTATTGTTCACAGCAACAGTTTGGAAACAACTTAACTTCCTTTCAAACAGGCTATTCTGCATCTCCAGTGTAGCATAATTGTGAAGGAAACAGAATATTCAAAAGGGCTATTAAGACAAAACAGCTAATAACACTTTTAATTTAGAATTGGCTAACAGCATAAAAATGATTCATTAATGATCATGATAACTGCAATGTCAATAAATAGCTTTGGCTGTTATAAGACAGTAATCCAAAATAGGATGCAGCTATACAGGTTTCTTCTGCACCAAACATTGTTTTGCAGCCAATTATCCCAGCATTGCCTGTATGACACATACACAGCCCTGTCCTTTTGAAGCTTGTATATTGTCTCTGGTCATGATCTTATTTCTTGGAAATCTGCAAGGGAAAATAACTCATCTTTGATGCTACATGACATTCCCGTTCACAGAATATGACTAAACAAGCACATCCTCCGACAACCAGTCCTGCATGTTGAAGCCAGAGGACAACTTCTGTCACTGTGGCAGTAAATAAGGGCTGATAGGGAGGGACTTCATATGAAGCGGTGCCAATACAGAGTCATGTTGATCTCCAGAACACCCAGCATGGATATAATATGCCAGAAACTCCACAAATATGTTAACAATAGTGCTGTTTTTAGATATTTCTTCTGTTTGTTGGTATGATTTTGTATACTAAATGATACACAGAGTGGAAAGTTTAAATGCAGGCAGCTTCAGTTTGAGGTTACAATCCCAATATTCAACGTACAGGTAAAATAAAAGGTAACACTTTGTACATGTGTAAATTGTGTTGTGTTTTATGCAAGTAAAGTGAAATCCACATTAGCTTACTAATAATTATTACTGACAAATAAACATATTAGTCAGCATGTGAGGTATCTAAAAAAAAAAGCCTGATAAGCGAGAAAAAAAGGAAAAAGGGTAGCTCTGAGGCAAATATTTAAGAAACGGCTTTTGCATACAAACAAAGATTATGAAAATGATGCACTTAGCTAAAATTACACTTCCATGAATGCATTTAACACACGGTATATCTGAGTACAGCTGATTACTTTTTTTATGATGCAACATCACCAGATCACTGTTGTTTTTAGGTGACCATTTTGTTTAAGCTGGTAATTTTTTAAAATTTTTTATTTGAATGGGGTTTGTTGTGCTGCAGCATGCCAAAGTACTCGCTCTTGAATAATATTTAGATTTTGGGATTTGCTTAAATGTTTTATCAGTGTACTATATTGGATTCATTACATTTATGACGTATTGGTTAATCAGGCTTATCATTTTCATGGAATTTAAGCTCTTACAAACTTAAATGATAGTAATTAAAGGATTTTAACACCTCTGTAATTAAGTACTTTGTATCCGTTTCCACAGTCAGATTTTTTCTTCTTTTGTGAGAGACAGGAAGAGTGATTTATTTACAATAAGCCACACAAAAAAATGTCACTTTGAATAGCTCCTCTGGCCACCGTTATCCTCGTGAAATTGCTTTTTGTTCATTTTGAAATTTCACATAGATTCATTTCCTTTAAACCTCAAAGATAATCAACTTGACAATGCATGAAATGATTTCTTCTCACCAAAAGTGACTGCCCATGCATTTTAAACAATAGGAGCATTTCTGCTTAGTCCATTTTTCCTCTCTCTCAAATGAGAATATTTAGTCCTGGTTTATTTTGGAAAATGTACATGACTTGTAAAAGCTAAATCTAGGCTCACTCTTTTCCGGGAGTGTGGGCAGCAGGAGAATATCCCCTTCATAGAATTTGTGGTTTTAAAGAATCCGACCTGCCAAAGTGAGTGAGCAGTGCCACCTGCTGGGGAACATTGATGTGATGACCAGTATTTAAAAAAGAAAAGAAAAGAGAAACAAAAGACTTTTAAGAAAGAAAGACCAAGTTTAGTTCCTCTTTAGTTTGTTCTTTATTACACATTAAATAGGAGTGGTGAGATTCATGGCAAAAAATAGACTCATTTGAGATCAGATCACCACTCTACACTGCCCACAACAGGTGCGTTGTAAAGTGGTCATTCATTCACTTCCCTAGACCTGGACCCAGTCACACTCTCTAGTCACATACACAGAGCAGAGTGAAACTCCATTAAAGCAACATTCATTTAGACACACCAACCAAATGAAGCACAATTTACAAAATATGCACCTTTCAGTATCACAACTATACAAAGGTTGTTAAAATATGATCCAGGTATAAATGATACATTTCAGAAATCAGCTGTTGGCACGCAATAAAAAGGAAGAGGAACATTTTAAACATTTCCGTAAAACTACTGGAAACAGTATTGTTAACAAGAGGGTTCCATAATTAAAATTGCAGTTATTATCTACTTCATGAAAGAAAAGAAAAAATAAAGACTGGGTCAAAATTCATTAAACCTGAAAGCAAAATGTATCATGTCTGGATTTTCTGTGTCAATTGCTCCCTTAGAACAGCATTGTGTGTGTATTTCTTGAGCACACACGACAAAGTAAATGTTGTCTCTGCTCTTTCTACTGTCTAAATGTAGCACCTAATGCAAACATAAAGGTAAATACAGTCCCCAGGGGAACAGCTTGTAAATACGGTGCAAAAGGTGAAATATGGGCTGACCTGGGAAAGAAACCAGGACTTGTATAAATTCGGACAATTTTCTCTAAAAGCCAATTTTATGGCAATTATTGCCTCATTTACAAACATCAGTTCCAGTTACATCACCACGATACACGAGCTTTGTGAGAGAAAATTACCAATTATTTTGCTGGACAACCATTTCTGTTGAAAGGCAAGCCCACCAAACCATTTCAACACTTTAGGAAATGAATCCAAAAACTCTTTCAAAAGCTCTGCAAAAAAGGAAGAATCTGACAATCCATTTGGACAACATTTTGAACAGTCTCTGTGACACCACACCAAGAGAAATATTCCTGAAAGCTGCTTAAAAGATGCATTCTGCTTTCTAGCCAGTCACAAGCGAGCGAGTCAGCAGCTTCGGAAAAATGTGCAAGGCATGACACCTCTATGGTCGGCTACTAGAGAATCACAAATCCTCAAATTTAAAACCTGACCTAACAAACATTGGATAGAGAGCTGATAAAGGTCGTCAGACTGTATGAACAACAGGAGAGCTCTTTAATTGTTTTGTAACAAATAGCAATGAAATGATTATTGTCAGGATGAATTAAAAACAATCCCGCAGTCAAGACTTACATTAAAGAAAGGCAGGAAATATGTGGCCAGTAAGGTCAAACAAGCTGATTTGACATTATACTGTGATAAGGCATGAATCCCTGCAACATAAAATGACTCTGGCCAACACAAAACCTGGCTGCTGCTCCCATTCAGTTATCACAAAATGGGTTCAAATCTGGATCTTTGAATTTGTCATTAATCAAGCAAAAATGTCAGCTTTCTTTCTCACAGCAAGAACTGATTACTTTATATAAACCTGAAAAACTAGTCAGAGTTCCTCATTGCTGGCTCTGGTAAATGTATCAACCAGAGGCAGTTTGCAATACATGTCATCTAGGACACAACGCATGCAAAAAAAACAAAAAAAACATCTCATGTAGGCAAGAAATCACTCCCCACACAATACAAAGCATTGACAAATTGCAAATTAATTAATAGCTAATTAGGGTGTTAAAACATTCGGAGAAGAGTAGGAGTTTGCATGCATACTTATATCAGTGACGTAACTAAGTCATATCTAGAGGTCATTAGAGATGGGGACGTTACACAGTGGCTGGGGCATTTGGATCTCATCTGGCTGAATGTTGGTCCTTTCTTCAAAACTGTTTTGTCTTCGAGAATCGGGATGAAAATTCACTCTTTGGCATCCCAAACTTAAAGGGCATTACAGAACTTTTGCAGGTCATGGCCTTTTAAGCAAAGGGGGGAAAAAAAACAAAAAACTTTAAAGTTGTTAATGAATCATTTGTCAAACATGAGTTGTGATGCAATTAACTCACAACTCTGCAGTTATATAAAATTATCCAAATCAACATTGTCCTATAAAATCAAACAGGCTGTTGGACCAACATATGTGGGCAACTGGCACTAAACTGAAAATAAAGCTTATTGGTGTCCAGGTAGCAAATAAGAGAAAGGCAGAACAATCAGGTCAGGTTTAGTATTCAGTATGGTGGGTATTGAGAAAGAGGCTAATAATTTAGTGTAATGTACAAAATGTATCACTTTAACTGTTCAACATAGTTCTTTTTTTTTTAGTCTGTCTTGAAAAGGGGTGATTATTCACATAAGTGTACACTTTGTCTTGGACTTCTTTTTCTTCTTTTTGCCCTCCTTGCTCATCTTCTCCTTATGCTTCCGGATTTCTCGCACTAACGTGTAAAAGGCATCATCAACGCCCTGGAAAATAATAATAAAAAGAATGCATTATTAGAGTTACAGGTTCTTATTTTCGTACCAGAATACCAATAATCACCTACATACAAATAAAAAGACATATTATACAGCCTGACAACATTTAAAGGATTTACAATGTGCTTTGATTCTGAGGTGAACATTTAAAGGCTGCTGAATTGAAAGGGTGATTCCATTAAAGAATAATTGGGACAGATTCAAATCCAATCAACAGTCCAATCATTAATATCAAACTGATGTGTAGCCTTGACTTGTTCCACTGCCAAAGAAACAAAACTTTTTCCAAACATTTTTATATCTATGGCAGTTTAATTTTATTATGCGAAATATTTTTCCAGTCCAAAACCAGAAATGAAACTTTAATCTCCAAAGATCATCTTGGATAAAGTCCATTTTACATCAGTTTTAACTAAAGCTGTACTGTGCAAAGTGCAGGTAAATTCATCACTCCAGTTCAGGCTATGTAAGACAGCTGAATAAAGTACAGCTCAGACAGAACTGTGATGGCGTGTATTTCAAAGTAAACGTCAGCAGCGTTCCCACCGACAACGTAGACAGTAGCTGCAGTTGAATGAGCCAGTTTCTTTCCCTCTGAATGTAATCGATCCAACTCCCACAATGTGTTTGAATGGCCACTAAATAAAATGACAGAACAAACTGTCCCGTTTACATTTGCAATAGTCTATGTGCAGTCCGCCCACACAATCAAACTGTTAAAAAATAAATAAATAAATAAATAAAGACGGACCTGCATGGAGCACTTGGCACCAATACTAGTTCACTGCTGTGGGTTTGTACTGAAGCAACAGTTTTATAAAAATATTCTAACAGAGTTACTGAACAGAAGGCAAGCCTTCCGTTTATCTCCCTAAAACTAATAAAACAAACTATTTGAAGATGGTTCCCCTTTGGAAAGATGTAACACTCGGAAAAAATGGTATAAAACTCTCATGAGCAACAAATAAAAGGAGAGAGTGACACATCTTCCTCAGGTGAACAGCTTTGATTCAAGTCAAGAGGTGTGCGACATTCTGAAAATCAAAAGTCAGCTGAAACAGTTCATAAAAGTGTCTTATTCTGGCTGGTGTTAAAATGAGCCTTTTATATTTTTACTGAGCTCTTCGATGATTCTAACTATTAGTGAATAAAAGGCTCTATTTAAGTGCAGCTAGTGTCTGTTGATGCCACACTGAGGCAAGGACACGAGTACTAGAACAGTTTGCTACAGTGCAATAAATGTGATGATGAATCTGCAAGGAGCTGCAGAGTAAAGTGCCTGAGGTCACTCACAGGTTGTGACAAAGACAGCAGGAAAGGAAAGAACAAAGACTAAGGGATTTGTGACCACAAGAAAAACTCTCTCACCCACAAACACACCACACAGTTTTTGGTTCACAACATATCTGCCAGTTTCTTAGACCACGTCCTCCTTGGAAACATTTCAGCACATGATTTGCTCCCAGATTCACCATAATCTCCTTTGATCACAAATGCTGGCTCACCAGCCCATACCCCTTTCTTCATGTTGATTTCAGCAGACTAGGACGCTTTCACACTGGTAGTTTCGTCCGAATCTGGGAGATCTGATCATATGAACGCCTTTTCTGAACATGAGTGCAGTCCAAGAATCCAGACCAAGAGTCGAACGAGGTGTTCTGATTGGTTCTAGGCCAACTGTCCAGTAGTATGGCTTGTGTGCAGTCAGAACGTAATCCTGTTCTCACAGAAGGAACATTTTTGTGGTATTTTTACAAACAAAATAAGAGGACAGATAAAATACCTCACTAGTGTATGAGCAGAGAATAATAACCCAAAATTGATGCCATGTTATTTTTTTCTCTCCAGTAGAGTAGTATGAGAGGGGTGTTTGCTTTGTTTTGGGGGGGGTTTCAGCCCGCCACGCTTGCATTACTTCAATTGTGCTCACGTGGCTCTGCCTGCCTGTACATCAGTTTCCATTTTTCTTGCATACATCTAAATGCGCACAGTCATCACTTCCTTGTAGAAACGAGGGTAATCGCCTAAATCTTGAAATAAGGAAATAATTACACAAACGTACGCCTGGATCAGAACAAAAGTAGACAAGTGTGAAAGAAAACCAGCGGGGTTAGTGGATGGGGGGGTAATCAAACTTGCGTTCAGTAAACGAACCCAGTGTGAAAACGGCCTTAGATAATAATCAGCCATGATACACAGAGACACTGAAAACGGAAGAAATCATCAGCTGTTTCAGCCTCCTGTTAGAGCTTCACCACAGCCCCAGTAGAAACCAGCAGGTTAGCTTTGAGAACCCATGAAGCACCAGCTCTTATTGCGTGTCTCCTCAATCCCCACTAACAACACACACACAGATACACAGAGCTGGTGGGCGCACGGCTGCATACACTTACCCCTTTCACATCACAACACACTTTTTAAGCTTGACACAGCGCGGAGTCTTTTCTTCCTTGCTGAGCTTATTGAGCCGGTACAGCCTGATCTCCCGTACCAGAGTGTAAAAGGCATCTTCCACTCTCTGCAGTATGAGACAACGTTCCTCAATGTTGAGGAATACAGGAGGACATACTGTATGGGTGCATGTGTTACAGCTTACAGATACAAAGGAGCGAAGCAGACCAATGTTTTGAGGTGGGTCTACCTGCAATGTCTGGCCAGCCTTATCGTCTACATAAACTGATACTCCACCCAAAATCTATCTTGTGAATACCGAACACTCACCTCCTGTAGGCTTGAAAAGGTTTGCGAATTCCCATGGGGGCAGTTTTCATGGCAGAAAAAAAAAAAATGGCCCACTCAGTATACTCCAAATAATCAGAATTCTGCCTAAATGCAGCTAAATACACAGTTTCTGTGTAACACTTTTGTCCTCTTGGAACCTCTGACAGAAACCGTGTGTTTCGCTGTATTTTGGCAACACGATAATTGTTTGGACAGTGAAGACGTGGATTATGCTGCTGGAGTGTTTTGCAAATTTGGATATTTAATTTTTATCGTGAAAGTGTCATCATTGGAATCCATTTTAACTTATCTAAAAAAATGTTTTAAAAAATGCTATAAACTTTAAAAAACAGCCACTTTTTAAGCCTACAGTGGGTGAGTGCAACTAAAAAGATTAGGGTGGAGTAGCACTTTAACTGTCTAGCCTAAAAGGAGAAGTGCATGCATTTTTTGATTATACTATGTGTGGGAGATTTCCAAGACAAGTCAGATGAAATCACTGAGAAAAGGGAAACACTGGGTGGCTTTGAATGCAAGAGACAGTTGCTGGTCCAACAGCAGCAGCAGCACCGTGTGGATAGTGAGTTATTGGTACACCCAGGTAGGAATAGGTGGACAGAGCTGTAAGAAATGAATCATTGTGTCATTAATTTCCCCGCACCAGAAGGATCCGTGATTCACCCCAGGTGAGAGAGGCCAGGAAAGGGTGTGTTTTAAAGATCACTGCATCAGCCAGTTAGCCACCTAAGGCCATGCTCACAACACACACCATTTGATGCGACTGAGACACGACAAATCTTCCAACTCCCAGTCACAGTAACCAGTAAGCAGAATCATTAAACCCCCCCACCCCACCCCATCCACCCCGAGTAATTACTGACAGTTTGTCCTTTCATGCAGACTCCTCGACACACATTTACTGATTTGCTGATTATTTATAATGCAGGATCCTTTGCAGATGGCCCTAATGATGATGTAATTTCACATATCCATGAAGTAGCATGCAATGATTACATTATCACCCATAAATAAAAAATTCAATTAACCAAAGAGGATTTAACGATGCGCAGCACATTGCCTGAGACATTTCCAAGCAACGTTATTATAAAAAAAATTTAAAAAGACCATTAGAGCCACTGAATGTAACACAAATCAACAGCACCACATGACTCAAGACTTTAACTGTTCTTATGATCCAAGTGCAAAGATTATAAAGCTTTAGCAAGAATCAAAATAATCTTAATCTCCCTGGAATAACAAAATTTGATTTCAAAGTGAAATTTGTAAGAAGGACTGCTGTGTCCATCAAGCCAAAACCCCTGAGACCACATGCAACTTCTCACCATTCAACATGCTCTACAGACGTGCAGTGGAATACTCCAGCAGTTTAGTGACAGATTGAAAAGTTAAACCGTTTGAGTCTTGAGGGCGTGGCCGTCGCTGGCAGGACTCTCACCTGTCTGGTTTTGGCTGAGGTCTCAATAAAGGGAATGCCATAGCTGCGTGCTAAGTCCTGAGCCTGCTTGGTGTCCACTGTCCGGGACGGGAGGTCACACTTGTTCCCCACCAGCACCATTGGGACGTCCTCGGAGTCCTTCACCCGCTTAATCTGTTCTCTGGACATTGACAGACAATAGAAATTTCATTTGATTTTAATCCAAATGAGGTAATACTCTGGTGGCTACTTAATAAGGTCATTATTGGCTGTCACTCAGTGCTGCAACCAATTAGGCCATTTATACATACATATATTGCAACTTTCACAGATTTCAGAAGGGCGGTAGAGAGCTGACAGGAAATGAAGGGTTAGAGAAAAGGGGAATGACATGCAACAAAAGGTTACCGGTCAGACTCAAACCACAGATATTGCAATTACACGGTCAGCACCTTACACCCTTAGGCCACTAGGACACCCCAAAATGGTATCCCTTTTTACCGTAATTAAAACACTGCCTTCACACTTCGTCCAAAGACAGCAGGCATTTAATCTGAAGCTCACCTATAGTGGTGAATGTCCTCGAAGGACTTGGTGTTGTTGATGGCAAAGACACAGAGGAAACCCTCCCCTGTCCTCATGTACTGATCCCTCATGGCGCTGTACTCCTCCTGACCTGCAGTGTCCAGGATGTCAAGCAGACACGTCTCTCCATCGATCACTACCTGCTTTCTGTAGGAGTCCTGGAAGAGGTCAAAGAGCGATCAGAACTCTGGGATTAAGTGGGCTGAGGGTCCAAAGAGCATCTCAATAAAAATAATAAAAAGAGACAGTTGTGGATGACAAAGAATTATTCATTTTAAACAGGTTATTTTAAGCGCATTTAAACATCTATAGAATAAAAATAGAGTGCAACATTTTTTAAGACTGTTCATGATTTCATTTGACATATTTTTTTAAATAATCCATAGTTATATTAATGGATAGGTGATTAGAATAACAATTAATATTACAATAATCACAAATAATGTAGATTTATACATAACATAAGCAAAACATACATGCTCAGCCTAATGAGCTGTGGTAAAAAGGTATATATTAAAAAAAGCTATGTAGTAAAATGAGCATTTTTTTTATTATTAATTCAAACAGAATTGTTTACATTGTTTCATCATGACATGATTGTATTGACATGATTTAGCTGAGAGACGCCACAGGACTACGTTTAATTACTGACCTACTCTAGCTATAGTAGGGCACTCCATTTTCCAGCAGCCTCAAATTATAATCAGGTCCTAATTTCCACTGTGCCAAAGCACTCCAGCTTTCCATCACACTGATGGTCACACTCAGTCTGATCCAACACAAATAATTACTGTCTGATCCAGTCAGCAGCTATTGTTGCAGATGTTATCTTGTATTCAAATAATCTATAGTGGAGCTCTAACCTGCAACGGCACATCAATAATTGATTGAAATTATAGTGAGACGGTATTCACTCAGCGTAGCTTGGCCCCCTGAGAAAACAGGCAGGCAGGCACACATGAAAAGTTATTAAAAACCTGTTTGGCGTCTTTTTAAGACTTAAACCAGAAGAACCTGCTGCAACTCCTTTTTAAGAGTTTCTCCTTGTTCTGCCCCCATACCAAAATGCACACAAAACTATGGATACAGTCACAGATTTGAGTGCACAGACATATTCACACATGTACATTGCACGCACACACAAAGTTTCTTTACCTCTATGGTGGGGTCATATTCATCCACGAAGTGATTCTGGATGAGCTGAATGGTAAGTGCGCTCTTGCCAACACCACCAGCTCCCACCACTACCAGCTTATATTCTGTCATGATTCACCTGCGGGACCAAAAAAAAAAAAAGCAAATTACAATCAGATATTTCAACAGACAGTCATCTGGCACAGCATCAGTTCATCTGGGGTAGCATCAAAGCCTTAAAAGGAAACATTTAGAAAAGTGTATTTCTGAGATGCTTAAACCTCTCTGCACAAAAGATGTTTAATTCTGTGGCTTCAAACTATTTTGTCAACTAGCTCCATTTGCTGCTCTTCATTTCTGTCTGATACGCTGTCTGCTCGCTGGATAAATCTGAGTCCTCAGGATAGGCCGACTGAGAAAATGCCAATGTATCAACATCACTTGTGGTGAGTAACTCACACGGCCATATGTATAAAAAAAATTTTAAAATTAAATCAGGAAAAATGTAATGAATTCAGGAAAAGTTGCCATATTAAATCATTATCAGCCCTGAAAAATAAATCAAATGTTGATGAACCCATATTTAAAAATAAATTCATTTAAAGCCGTTTGTGACACAAAATAACAGGTTTCATATCACAAATAATAATAAAAGTTTTTAAAAAATAAAGATAGTTATGTATACCCTGTTTATGTAATCAAATGTCTAAATCCAGCAACACATTCAGTGGTGTTTTCTGAGTAGCAGCCACAGAACAGACACTAACCCCAGGCAGAAATCTATGACATTACATTAAGGCTCCAAAATTGACAAGCAACTGGGAGGCTCTCTGCTGTCTGACTGCTTTGTGGTGCCACCCATCAATAGTGGCAGCTGGCCTTTTGAGAAGTTACAGTGCATATTGAGCAGTGAAAGTGTCTTTGAATGACTGAACATAGTACATGTGCAGTTAGCTGTCAACTCTATTCAGCAACAAACAGGGATGTAATGGGCGGATACAGCCTATTAATGACTAGGTAAACTCGGTTTTCTAACCCTCATTTGTGTTTGTAGTAGAGTTTAAAAATAAACAAACACTGACATATTCACAGTGTACGTTACAGTGCGTTGCCTCACTCTGTGATAAAGTTATGAGGCGGTGGTATTTAAATGGTAAATATTATTTATAGTTAAAGTCCTCGTTTGCCTTATGTTTACACCATCTGGATGGCATTGTGTATCCACCTTGTTATTTAATTAAATCATTGACAAAAAGGGTTATACCCCAATGGCAAACTACATATTTTCAAACAATAGCACAACAGGAGAATCACCAACACGGTGAGGACTAATGGAGAAATGGGCGACTGATTAGCATCCATTTAAATATTAGGCTACTTTGTATTAGTTTGTATGTATGTGAATTAGCCGAGATTAAAACAGGCCTCCCCACTTTTCAATTAAAGTCCCTGCGCTGTGTTCAAACAGGCAACAAGACCTACATCAGGCTTAAGAGTCGAAAGGAATTTGATTTAAATCCACTGCTCTGTGCCTGCTTGGTTGCCAGATTGGTTGTGTGAAAACCCCTGAGCACTGTCTTTAAATAACCAGGCTGCTGTGCTGTTACCTAGCTTAGCATTGGAGATCGCCCACAGTCTCAAAAGTCCGCTAAGTAGCTCCCGTGAGCTATACTAATGTGATTTACAAAAGGAATTCATTAGCGCAGCTTTGTCTGCACCGTGTGCCCGGACAATCATTCATTCAAAGGGGAAGGGTGTAGATTATGAAGCCGCCATTGACAGGCTAGCCCAAAGGTCTGCATTGCAGGGCCAGACGTTAGGCTAACAATTGGGCGTAGTTTGCACTAACAACGAAAAATTAATATCTCCACTAGAGTGATATTGTTCAGTGATTACATAGCGGACACACTGACCTGTCTACCAAATTGGGGAGTACAATGTTGCGACAAACCCCTAAAGCGACACACACGTATGAATCTTATCCATTTGTTTTACCTTTTAGCGAGTGGAGTTCCGCGTCCGAAGTAGCGACCAAATAAGTCAAGCTGATAATCCTCTCGTTTCACACGATCTCTGCATTTCCTATTTCACACCAAAACGCCCGCATTTAAGTCAGTCTAACTCGTTTCAAAAGCAAGCTGGAACATGCAAAAAAAGTGGGCAAATTAATCGACTGAACTTTCCATTTGATCCAGCGTCCGGCCTAGCTGCTCAGGTTGGCCTCGTTAAAGCGAATATGGGCGGATACCGGGGCACACTTTACCCAGAAAGCATAGCTGGGGATTTCAACCGGTTTGGGGCATATCACTCGACTCTGTGTCGCAATGTGGGCAGTAATACCCTCTCTTTTGTCCTCTGTACATATACTATTGATGTTTTAGACGGGTTAATTTATAACTGTAGGCTAGATATATATATATAAACCCTGATTACCTCTATTAGTGATGTACAAGTTGTGTATGTGCAAATGTTACTAAATTAATTTTATTAAATCTCTTTGGAGGCCAGACAGAGTGATTCACATTCATTCTTTAATGATCACAAACACGATTGTAGCCATTTATGTCCCATGGTGTCAGTTTCAGGACGTCTCCTTTCAGTATCGTGATCTCCTGCTGCTGCCTGCTGCAGAGTCAACAAAGCCTAGGGGGCGACTCCACTATATATAGGCTCTAAATATAACCGAATTGTGCTGGAGAGACGTCATTCCCAGGCAAGGAAATCATTTGGCAATCCCTTGTCAGTTTTCCAAAGTGTTCACTAGGCCGCCTCCTGCGCACTTTATGTGCATAAACACATGCAAGGTCCGCAGCAAAGCGCCGAACCAAAACTAAAATCCTCCCTAAATAAGGACGAGCAGGGAAAGGCATACGTTAATCTTAACATTTTTACCCCCTCTGGTAAATATATAGCCTAGATATTTCACCACGAGGAAATGTCTCTTTTAAAAGACCCAGTAACCCCACGATTGACCTATTAGACGGACACTATCCATGAAATCTATAGGCTATGAAATAGAAAAAAATACAGGGGAAAAAACAAGACGTATAAAAGAGCATAAAAAGACAATACACTATTTTCACTTCATACAGCACACACACGCTAGAGGTCACTATTGACATGTTGTCTGGCCGTTCTCCAAGCTGTACAGCCTCTATTGAGGCCACAGCTACACGTATGTTAGTGATTTAAAAAAGAGGTGAAGGTCAATTTTATGTTCAGTGTTGTTTTAATTAGAGATACCCCGCGTCATTCAAATTAGGAGAGGCCTACCATTTGGGCTGGAATGAATATCAAAGATATTTAATGAGCACCCATTGTGTGCAGCGATTATTGTACCATTTTTTTGAGACTGGAATTTTTATCTATATCTCAAAGGAATGCACTGTGCATTTCCTCCGCTGCGTTTAGTTGACATGCAGACTCCAAAAACTTTCAATACATAAAATAGTGTTGGACAGGATGCAAAAGTATGTGAAATACAATGTACCATAAATGGTTTTAAAGTTAAAGTGTTAATTTCACATTCAGAATGGAACTATTATTCACAAAGTCTTCACTGTCAGAAATGTCACACATGACAGTTAAACAAGAATGAATTCCTATTTGCAACCACAATATATTGGTTTAATTAATCACGCTAAATTTATATTATATGTATATACAGTTCTTCAGTGGGTTTACTGCTAGATAACATGTTCCTTCTGTAGATTTACCTCAATGTATATGACATGTTCCTCCATGGTGACTCTCTGGAATGGCTTACTGGGACACTAAATAGCCATCATTAACATTATTAGCTACCTTTGCTTTTCCTAATTATTCACTATTTCACTTTTTCCGTCTATTAAATGAAGCTCATCTTTCTAGCTTCAGAGGAGACTTCATGTTCAGAGAATACAACTGTAATCCTGACCTGTAGTCTTTAACCAGACTTGATGACTAAGAGCACTTAAACCTGCTGATTACACCACAAGCTAAATCCTGGAAACCCAACAGATTGCTCACAAAAGAAAAGAGACATGACAGGTCCAGCTGACATTTTATCACAACAGGAAAGTATGTCACCAGAGGGCAGCAAGCCCCCATTTATAAATGGTCCCATAGCCAAAGGTTTATCAGCTGCTCCAGTTAAATGTATTGTATGTTTTAATTTATCTGCATATTTTGCAAATAACTTTTGTGTCAGTTTAAGGGGAAATATAATTCTGTATACATAATCGCCTGTGTAAATCCACTTGTGTCTAATTTGGGGAGTATAGAGTTACCAAAAGTGAGTGTTTTAGCTACATTAATTTATTTCATAAAGTGAAGCAAACAAAAAACGTCTTCTACCAGATTTTACACCGATCAGCCATAACATTTTGACCACCTGCCTAATATTGTGTAGGTCCCCCTTTTGCTGCCAAAACAGCCCTGACCCGTCGAGGCATGGACTCCACCAGACTACTGCACTGCAAAAATGGTTCAGGAATGGTTTGAGGAACACGACAACGAGTTCAAGGTGTTGCCTTGGCCTCCAAATTCCCCAGATCTCAATCCAATCGAGCATCTGTGGGATGTGCTGGACAAACAAGTCCGATCCATGGAGGCCTCACCTCGCAACTTGGTGCCAGGTACCACAGCATAGTGCATCCCGGTGCCATGTCTTCACCAGGTAGCCTAAGCGACGCACACGCGCCCGGCCATCCACATTTACGTGATTCATCAGACCAGGCCACCTTCTTTCATTGCTCCGTGGTCCAGTTCTGATGCTCACGTGCCCATTGTAGGCGCTTTCGGCGGTGGACAGGGGTCAGCATGGGCCCCCTGACCGGTCTGCGGCTACGCAGCCCCATACGCAGCAAACTGCGATGCACTGTGTGTTCTGACACCTTTCTTTCAGAACCAGCATTAACTTTTTCAGCAATTTGAGCTACAGTAGCTCTCCTGTTGGATCGGACCACACGGGCCAGCCTTCGCTCCCCACGCGCATCAGTGAGCCTTGGCCGCCCATGACCCTGTCGCCGGTTCACCGGTTTTCCTTCCTTGGACCACTTTTGGTAGATACTGACCTCTGCAGACCGGGAACACCCCACAAGAGCTGCAGTTTTGGAGATGCTCTGGCCCAGTCGTCTAGCCATCACTATTTGGCCCTTGTCAAAGTCGCGCACATCCTTACGCTTGCCCATTTTTCCTGCTTCCATATATATGATGTATATATGATGCCTATATGATGTGGCATATGTTACTGCATGGTAATTTTTCTCCATTTTAATTTCAGATTCACGTGTTGTAATTGTATGTCATCATATTAGTATCATTTTATTTTTAGAAGAGTAGTTTTAAGGCTGTTAGTCTGCAGCACCTTTGAATGCAACAACTTTCTGTAGGCTACACTGGAAAAAGATTATGAATCACTTTCACTACATCTGCAGAAACAATCTTTTTTTAGAGGCTACGGGACTCTCAGCTCCCCTCGTTCATTAACAAAGTTTTCCGAGAACATCCAGATAGCAACCGGGTAGCCTAAACTACACATCAAATTGATCAACTTCATGACATATTAGACTTTTGATCATAGGATTGGCCCTGACTTGCACACACAAGCATTTTGGATCGGGTCATGTCAGTATCTTTGTACTCATTGTAGCCTACTGTTTAGGTGTCCTGCATGTGTAAAAGTTGGCTCTCGGCAGCCTCCCCCCTCAGAGTGTATTGCAGCTTTAAACAGTCCACAATGCCTTGCGGTGTCCCAGTTCCAATGCGATGTATTTACCAGCAGGAGTAATGAAACTGGGAGAGGGGCTATTTCCGCAGCTTATTGGTGAGACCGCAAAATACTAGCGCATAGAGAAGGGCAGGCACAAACTTTCAGACAGAGGACCAAAACGTCAATTATCTGTTTTTAGAGGCGTCTGTCGCCTTTTGTTCTGTTTTTTGCCCAGCAGCCAATCGTTACTTTGTCGCAGTTCGCTGGAAGTGATTTTGCTGGGCAATGGTGAAGAAGGACACATTTTGCGGAATTCACGCCTTTACCTGTGTTTTCACCCTAAACTTCACTTCGTATAGGAAACACTGAGTTGAATCCTGTTTTCACCATAAAGGTAAGGCCATTACACAGACCTGATAATGGCAGACTGTGCTGCGGCTGAGCCCGTTATAGTTGTGAGGCTGAGATAACGGAAACATTTCTGTAGTAGAATAGTTGGGCTACTATCTGAGCCCACTACTGCCCATTATCGCCATTTCTCCAGCCTCGTCTCACTCTACACCAACACTATGAGGCAGAGGTGCAGTGTAATGTTAAAAGGTACTCATGTAATAAGTCTTTCGGGATGTTAAGTGCCGAAATACCAAGCTAATACTGCGTTTAATTCTGTCTTTATCTGTTATTTTTAGACATAAGATCAGTTAAAACATTTGTAGGTGTTCTCGGATCTTTCAGGTTTTATTATCTTGCAGTATCTTAGCAGGCGTAGATGTTTTGTAGATAATTCACTTAAAAATGTTGCTTTGCCCCTTTTCACACTATTGTCTCACATCAGGTTGAGCATCTTCTGTAAATATAACGAGCTCGCTTACAGTTAATTCTATCTAGAGCTCCTTCTAAAGCTACACTACTTATAAACATACACCAGGTGTAGCAGAACCAACCTGTGGAGTTCTTGGCTTTGTGTCGCACAGTCTTTTGCTTTGTGATCTTAGAGGACTGCTTTAGTCTAGAAATAGAATCATATAGAATCATCAACCATAAAGAACTACCTACAGACTGTAAAAATAATTAAGTTTAGCCACTTTTTGTGTGTGGATGCCATTACAGCTGCTGCTGTAAAACCATTTCAGTTCTATAAATGCTATATGCAAGAGGGTGATTCAGCCCCAGATAATGTGAACATGCAAACCGTGGCCAGAGGCCCCTTGTTGCCCTGCTGTGCTGCTGCTGAGCCTCTGTCCCGGTGCAGGAGCCTGCTGCCGGTCCTGCTGGCTCTTCAAAGCTGGCTAGTGAGCCGTGAATATGGCAAGGGAACAAAGGCGGCATTAATGCTGGCTGAACGTGCCGTCCAGATGTTCCAGACCCTGCCAGCACTGACCTCCCAAATGGGGGAGGCTGCTCCAGAGCCTAATAGTTTAATATCAGCCAGGCAGAGAGAAAAAGAGGGAGGCTTGCTCCAGGGCAGGGGCCACTGGAGAGCTCCCAGGAGCTGAGGGTGTTGTCTGTAGCGTGACTGAACATGGGTTTAATCCCAAACATCCCGATCTTCAGATTGGAGCTAGAGCGAAAATTTGGAGTTAGAGCTAAAATTCGGAGGATGCGCTTGTTCCTTCTTTGTGTATGTTTTTGGATTACTCTGGCACTTTAGGTAGTTTGGCTGGCGTTACAACACACTGTTTTCAAAAGCCTTACACATACAAATATATTGACTAAAATAAATATATATATATTCCCTTCTGCTAAGAAATGTTGCAACTGTCTTTTAGCCTCTGATTAAGTTGTGGTACAATGTCACCTTTAATTGTTTGCACAGTTATCTATATTGCAGCCATTACGTCTTGTCATTGTGTAGAGACTAATGCAACTGAAACACTAAATTAACTGGGAGGATGCTGACAATGTGCACAGCAGAGGCTCTTAGAAGTTTCACAAAAGACTAGAAAACCATTAGAAACTTTGCTTCGTCTGTTTTGGTTTTCCAATATATCAGCTTACATTTCAATTATTCTGAATGTTGCGAACACACGTTTGCTGATCTTTGAATGATTATCCAGTTTAAGCACACTTTAGATCGGATGCAGTTCATTGAAGCGTCATTGCATAGCAGCTGCCTGGACGAATAGCTTTCTTGTCTCTTAGTCATGGCCCGTTGCATTCTCGCAGCCCAGGAATGCATACCCTGGATGTTATCAGTTTCCACTCTACAGGATCAAGGCCTGTATCTGGCAACAGTCTTTGCCTTGCTCTGTAATGTTTACATTTGCAGAGGGTTTTGTATGCATGTCAGGCTGGCATACTGATGTTGATGAACTTATTTATCTGGTTCCCACTGCAAGACCCTTAACTTTTAACCACAGGGGTCCCATCTTGTCAGCGTCTTACATTAATGTTATACTGTTACCACCCCAATGTGTTTTAGGCCCAGGGATTATACTGGGCTGTAGCACTCGATGACAATCTGGAGGAATTGAAAGCGAGGAAAGAGATTTCTCCAGTTAGCTCCAACCGAGTCACCACCAGTGCCTCCACAATAAACCAGCGTCTGCCTGTTTTTGGCTCCTCACGGAGATCTATTTCACAACAGATCTGTTACCAATTACAGCACAGTATAAATTGCTAGTAATTACATGTTTCTCTGCAGGGAGCGCAATTTGAATTAAAGTTTGGTTAGCAATAGGCAAGGAGGTTTAAGTACCAGAACATACTGCTGTCGCTCCAGCCTGTAAGAAGTAACCCATTGTCTTTAATTAATAGCAGCGTGGGGGAATTCTGCATGTCAGAAACCTTCTATAATAAATTAGTTACTAGTTTTAATTAGCTACTTGGATATAAATTCCTTCAAGCTCACAATGCCCACACTTCCGTGCTTGGTTAAATGGCTGTATTGTTTTCCACCTTAGTGAACAATGGTCAGAAAATTTGGATAGGAACCAGGGTGTAATAGCGTCTATTCGTGGAGGTAGTACTTGTGGAACATTAGTGTTTTCCTGTGAGATCATTTCTCTCAACTTGGTTCAGTTGCTGCCCTGCAGGCTTTCTCCTGAGTCGAGCTCAGTCTTGGTTTTGTTTTAATGTAATGAATGCCCATTTTGTTTTCCTCAAATACCCCCTTGTTCAGCAAACTGCTAAACGGCACGATACTCAGGCCAGTTCGTGATGCTTGAAGAACGAGTGCCATATTTAAGCTCCTACAGTAAAAACTCCTGCAGTATTTCTTCATGGTGTTGGACCACCCCCAGGACCATATGGTAGGTTGTTTACACCAGCAGCCAGTCGAAGCCTTTTTCCTGCCAGCTCGGTGTGCTCCTGTAGGCCTGGAGAATTGTCATCAGCTCCTCAGTGCTGCTCACACACCTCACTGCTCTGAGAGGAATCTCAACACTACTGAACCAATACAAGACTGAAACAAACGTGCTCTGGAGTCATGAGGAGTTTGATATTTTGCTGCAGTTGATCATCTCTCAACGGAGCTTAAATAGAATTCACAGGAATTTAAGCCCTACTCTGTCTCATGAAATGCCTCTCTGGCATAAGACGAGTTGCACAAATGAGAGAGCGGGCATCTCCCCAGGCTGTGGCTCTGACAAGCCAGAGGAATGGAGCTTGCAGAGCTCAGGATGGCACTCTGCCCCGCACCGCTGTGCCTCTATCATCAGTTGGGTTTTCTGGGTTAATGTTAATGAATATAAATGTTAGGAGTCTGGACCAGAGCAAGTGACATTTATAAATGCCCCGCTGAGTCTTGTTGAGTTTGTGCAAGGAAGAGGCATTGCATCAGCCTATTTGTTTTGTCTTCACTGCACATGTAATGTTTTGTTTGAACAGTCTCTTTTGTGTTTTATTTTTTTGTCTGTGTGTTTTGATTCTAAACTTTTTAAAATGCTAATGCTATATACAGCATTCCATGTAGTTCCCTCTGACTAAGTGTAGTATTTTTTTTGGCACTTTCCCCTTCCCCCGCCGAGTGTATCCAAACCTTCTCCCTGGCTGATCCCCTATGCCTGCTTTGCATCAAGACCTGCTCAGTCCCTTTTACTGTTTCCACATTCCCCTGGAAAAGAAGTTAAACAAAATGGTGACAGTGTTTTGGGTCACTGCAGAGGAATCTCACCGTGTGCTTGTGTGTGACTATTTTCCTGTTCCTCTCCATCCTTCAGCCCTTAATGCCATTTAAGGGCAGTCTGAATGAAGGACAAAAGCACTTTCCAGCCAGCTGTGAATACACCAAGAACAGAGTGATCAAGAGCCAGGCCACAGACAAAGGTGACAATCATGCACATACAAATGCACAAGCTGTACGTATTGGATTAATACAAAATGAGACACGCATACAGTGCATTTGTGCAGTTAACACACACTTGAATCTGAGTCCCTAAAACCTCCGATAACTGCTTGAGGTTTTGTTTTGTTTGTTTGTAGAGCTAAAATGATTATCGATCGGTTAGTCAATCGATTGGAAATTAAAAAACTATTTTAATACTCTATTAAACTTTTAAGTCATTAAAGCACAAAATGATAAAAGCCCAAACATTTGCTGTTTTCACTTTCTCAAATGTGAGGATTTGCTGCTCTTCTCTGGCTGTTAGTCAGGCAAAACAAGCAATTTGAAGATGGCACCCTGGGCTTTGGGAACTTGATGATGGGTATTTTTGAGTTTTTTATAAAGTAAACAATTAATGAATCAACGGGGGAAAAAAAGATAGAATAATGAAAATGATCATTGGTTGCAGCTCAGTTTCTCTGACTCTACAAATGTTACCTTGCAGCACTGCCTAATGTCTTTACCATATTTAGAAAAGCAATTGTTGGAGGGTAGGACAGGCTGGTGTGGATGACTTTGTGAATATGGATAGGGAATACGCTGGCTGGGGGAGATGTAATTGGTGGGGTGGTTGGCAAACAAAAGGACCTTTTGACTCGGTAGTGGAGGTGCAGTGAAGGTTAGATCCATGGAGAGTGATACAGATCTGAGGACATGCCATTCATTCTCTCCCAGTACACTGTCCTTGAACGTTTTGAAGGATCCTTCCACCTAGATGGGTATTTAATATACTGTGTTATGTCAGTCGTTATTATTCACATTTTTAATATGTGTTTTGTAAATCTGGTAATGTGAGTAACCAGTTTACATTTGCACATTTTGTGAATCTTTAAATTGCATCAGCAATCAGTCAGTAGTAATTATATCAAAACAAGCTTTATGAAGACAGCCCATCTCTAATATTTTGTACTCATATCATAGTAGACTGTTCTAATGACCCACTAGGGAATAATGTATTCCCATAACTATGTTACATGTGGTACAGAACAGTGAAATCAAAAATAAACTAGATCCTCTCCCTCGTGTTATGATTCTTCCGGCTCTCCCTTTTCTTCTTTAGTTACATTTTCATGCCTTCTCTGTTTCACTCTCTGTTCCTGTCCCCTCTCTGTGTCACTGAGCCAGTCTTCCTGCTCTGTCTTCGCTGCTTTCATGTAATTCTCTGTACAAAAGCAGGAACTGGACTTGGGAATGTCTGCTGGCAGACTCTTCCTGCACCCCCAACAGACATGTACCTATTGATAGAGAAGAACAAAACAACAGCATTATGGCCAGCTGGTCCTGGCATGCCTGCTTGTATGAGTCCAACTGGACTATCCTTTAACCATGAGCTACTGCTAATATAGCCTGCCTACCTTGTATTTTCTGCTTATTTGACTACTTGTATTAGTAGGTATTACCACAGGTGGGACGTTTTGCATCTCTTTATCCTTTAAGGCGACTGAGAATTATAACTGTAGCCTTGAGCACATCCTGACTGACTGCTTCCTGTTTTCCCTTGTGTTTCCTCCCCAGTGAAGTAGCCAGAGGGGCTTCAGCTGCCCTGCACCACTGGAGCCTTCAATAATGTCGGGGCCAACACATCACAACCGGCCCCCTTGCTTCTGACCCAACATGGAGCTCAAGGTTTGGGTGGATGGAGTCCAGAGGGTCGTCTGTGGGGTCACTGAGGCAACCACCTGCCAGGAAGTGGTGATTGCTCTGGCACAGGCCATAGGTAGATCATTTTCTGTAGAACCACACAAACAAGCAGACCTGTTAAAATGTTCTACTTAGTTGTATTTTTGACTTCTTCATGCAGTATAATTGGATTCAGTAATTATGAATTGGGCTGTGCGCATTCAACTCATACCCAGGTGATTCAATATGGTGCATCAGTTACTAGATTGACACCAAAGGATTGTATACGTCTGATTTGGTGGTTAAGTTACACCACTGATATTGGATGGTGTGTTGGTTTCACAGGGAACATTAAATTACATGTATGTTCATTATGTTCATCGCATCTGCCTTGCTGAATTCCTGATCCAAAGCCACTTTTGTCACTTAGTTATTCCAAGTCTTGTCAAACTGCTTCTCCACAATGCACTCATGGAGTGCTGGTGAAATTCAGGCAATGCATTTGGTTAGAAAAGGGTTCAGGCTGTTGGCATAATTTAAACCAGTGAAATTCAGGCAGAGCGCAGCTCTTGTGTGCTAACCCTAACCCTCTACCATCGCAGACAAAATCTGCTTCGTGTTAGTTACAGGTTGATCTGACTGTATAATACTTCCATGTTAGCTACACCTTCATCTTAAAGTCGTTTGTACAAGACGACAGACTGCTAATCTAAGAATGTCTCTCTCTTATGTAATGCATTGAAGCCATTGGAGTGCATTGTTAAGCATTCATCAACACACAACTGTAATCTGAGTATAAGGCTCTCCAAAATGCCAAATTGCCTTTAGTTACCTGAAAAGAAGTCCTTATGAAGTGAACAAGTATTTGAGTCTCCTGCCTACATGTTAAGCTCCTGCTGAGATACTGTGTCATAGTCAGAGGCTTCATTGGTACTTTCTTGGATGCAAGCACCCCCCCCCCCCCTTTCTCATATGGCTCCTTCAGGAACGGGGGCACTTGAGCAGATTGTATTGACATCACTTCCCACAAAGCGTGAGTAGGAAGAGGGAAAGTCTGACTCATCCCTCAGTCTCCTGCCAAATTGAGAAAGCAGTACTTCTGAGCCCCCTCCTCTGCCTTTTTTTCTATTAAAAACATATACACCATGTTAAGTGATCAGACATCAATATTGATTTACTACTTTGGCATTTTATTTTAGTGTTTCTGTCTACACACTACTACAAAAGTTGTCAAATGTTCTCTAAACAGCATTAAGCAATGTATTTCTTATAAACATTGAATGTGAAAGGGTTGCTCGTAGTGCTGAACCCACTGAGAAAGACCCATCACTGCAGATCTATGTAGCTTTTACCTGATTGTTCTGTTTTCCCACCTGCATTTTTGCTGTATAGTTGAGACTTAAGGCTCTCAGCTGTTTTCAGAAACCACACAGACAAGATGGTTGAAAGTTGAACTTTACAATTGTTAGGTGGCCAGAAACATGACTCCAACAGAATGATAATGCTGCTCCGATTCTGCTAAATGTGTAAGAAGACAGTTGTTTGCTAACATGTTATCTTAACAGTTTCATTAGATGATAGTAAACAATGGCTGCTTTTCTGTGTGTTCATTTTGCTATCTTTCTGCCCCTTTGTGGTCAAAATTGCTTAAAGCAGCTTTAGATGAAAGTCAGAATCCTTGCAATTTAGCATAACCATCTACCAGCATAAGAATCTGTGACAAGTCATGTTTTTTGTAAGTATGTTGTTCTGTTGTGTTGTTTACAGGTCGCACTGGGAGATACACTCTGGTAGAAAAATGGCGGGACACCGAGCGTCACCTAGCCCCTCATGAGAGCCCTGTGGCTTCTCTGAACACCTGGGGCCAGTATGCTGGTGACGTCCAGCTGATTCTGCATCGCACAGGCCCCTCACTGACTGAACGACCCCCTTCAGAGGGACCCCCGCTCAGGGGGCCTGAACGTGGGCTGCATCGGCAGAGCCTCCCTCCCCTTGCAAAGCTTCGTCATCCCAACGATCGCTCCCTCCGTCGCCGCGAACCACGCCGCAAGTCTCTCACGTTCACCGGTGCACCCAGAGGCCTTAGGGAGATACTGAGCGGAGGCAGAATCGGCGAGGCTGAGGCTAAACGAAGACTCCTGCATGGTGGTGATTTCCACCATGCAGGACCAGCCATCGGAACTGCATTGCCTGGCCTGTGGGCCTGTCGCATGGAAGATCTGGTCAGACTGGTCGGTCTACAGAGAGAGACTCTCAATGTGCTGGAGAAAAAGCTGGAGGCCTATGAGGCCGAGCTCCAGGCCTGGGCTGAAGGGCGAGGGGGGCGAGGTGGAGGGTGCATTGGGGATCCAGGTGGAGGAGGAGGAGGAGGAGGAGGGCTGATTGAGGAGATCCTGAGGCTGGAGAAGCATCTGAGGAAGAACGAGGTGGAGATGGAGGAGGAGGAGTTTTGGGCCACTGAGCTGCAGATTGAGCTAGAGAGTGAGAGGCAGCTGGAGGAAAGACTGCAGGAGCTACGAGGACGCCTGCAGGGCTGTGAACTTCAGATTGATGAAAAGCTGGCGATGGTACAGGTGTGCTATGTGTGGGATATTGAATAAAAAACCTATATTTTAGTAGCAAGTTTTGGGAAAAGATAAAAACCAGCTAAGAATCAAAGAATAAGAATTGCTTAGTCAGATTTTTTTCATCATAGTTGCAGCTATTATCAGTTGTTCTAGTGCTGTTTGTATATTGTAGTATTTGGTTTCCTTCTTTTTCCATGTCTGTTTGTGTCTTTGTCCCATCAGGGTGTTGAGGCAGGCCTGGAAGAGGAGCGGCTGCAGAGGGAGCGGCAAGAGACCCAGTGGGTCACTGAGGCAGAGGCCCGGGCTCAGGTCCTCAGGGTCAAAGCAGAATTGAAAGCCCAGGAGAGACAGGCTGTCCAGCTGGAGAGCAGCTGCAGAGCTGTGGACAGGTCACTTGGACAAAGCAGCAAGAAACTGCAGGTGAGACATATGCATGTATTAGAGTACTTATTTTTCATTGCCCTGAGTTTTTAAAAAACTAGTTCTGCAGGGTGATAAGGGGGACCATCCATCAGTAAGAATGCATTCAAGCATGTGCATTGTGGGCAATGCAGGTGCCAGGTTTTGACCAGGCAGAAGAATGCGTGGAATAAAAAAGACACAATATCTCTGGTTATGTCGCATTGATTTTGATTTTTTATTTTTTTTTATTTTGTCAGTCCACCAGTGTTATAGTTTTTCAATTATTCAAACACCAAATCAGTTAGAAAAATGAAGATGCTTAATTTGGGCTTGAGCCTTGAGTAGTCAATCTGTGTCTCATTTACATCAGAGGTGGTGTCAGCTGGTATTCAACAAAAATGATGATGAATACAGTATGATCGTGTCCATGCTAGTGCAAGACGCCAGATGTGTTTTGATCCTGTTGGATAATAACTAAGATTGACAAAGGACTTGGAGATTTAAAGTAATACTCTCTGGACACTCATATAATCTGTATCTGTAGATGTCAGTCAGTTTCAAGCTGCTGGTAATGCCTTCATGTTTCCTGAAGAATCACTCTCTCATGCTGTTTCATTGAAGGACATGCAGCACGAGCTGGAGCTGCTGACCAAGGAGCTGAGGCAAGTCAACCTGCAGCAGTTCATCAAGCAGACCGGCACAAAGGTCACAGTGCTGCCGGCTGAACCCACTGAGGATGAAAGCACTCAGAACTGTCATGGTATAGGTAATATCATTTTGTTTTTAATATATATATATATACATATACATACATATATACATACACACACACACACACATTAAATGGGTGGATTTTATTTCTCTTAGGGAATATCCTTTGGAGTTAAACATGGAGCAACACTAATGCCACAGGACATGCTTCAAATATAAGGGCACAGTCACATATAGCGTTATGTATGCCCAGGCATCTCTTGCTCTTGACAAGTAGAGAACTGACCTTGTGAGTACAGTATGTAGCTGGTGACATAGGGGTCAGTTAAGTCTAACTGATTTCAACTGGTCTGACCCAATACACGAATTACAACTTAATCATATGTCAAAGTACATGCTGTCTGAGGATAAATGTTGCTCTTTGGTTGCCATTCACACAAGGCGACACATGATTTATTTTTTATTAAAGTGCATGAAGTGCAGTTTGTCTTTGATCAGTAAAGTCATTCGGTTCCATCAAGGCTCTTATTGTTTTTCTACATCATGTCTTGACAGCCTGCTGAGAGAAAATGACTCAGCTTAGTGTTCAAGTGTGTGTGTGTGTGTGTGTGTGTGTGTGTGTGTGTGTGTGTGTGTTTGTTGTGTACATGAGAAAGATTGTGATAGAGAAAATGGGGAGGGGGTGGGGGTAGTGGAGAGTACAGTATTAGTTTTTACCCATTCCAGTGGCAATTATAGTCTCCATGCCAACAGCTGCCTGGATACAGGCAGACCTGGCATCATTCATTCACCCTGCTTTCTCTGCCCATCCCTCAGTCCTTCCATCATGCTGTGCCTCTATCACATGCTCAGCAGTTTCTGTGATGATGGGCTCATTGGATCAAAGCCCTATCATCCTACAGGAGACTAACAGAGAGCTGACACATAAACTAAGAGCACTGAATAATGGGAGAGCTGTCACAATGCAATAGAGGCTATCCACATCAACTATAATCGGCCAGCTGGTTGTTAAAAACTTTACAGTAATATAGTACTAACAACGTATTTAGTGACAAATAGTAATTAAGACTGACTTTCGAGAACAAGTATGAGGTGAAACTACAGCAGTGCATTATGTGTTGTAACCAGAGGCATAACCACCTGCTTGTAAAATAAAGCTTGGAAGCAAAGAGCTGCATATCCACGCTGTATGTTGGATCTCATGTTGCACTTGAATTTGAGAAAACAAAAGTTTTTGTCAATCCAGTCTACTCCTAAATGAACTGCATGGATGTGTGAAACACAGAGAGGTCTATGGAGAAGCAAGTGATAGCAGTAACAGTGATGGCTAACAGTTAACACCTGCTTGATTTGATTTTGGTTCAAATCTGTAACACAACAGTTGACACAAATCTTAACTTGAATATGGTGATGGATTCCAATTGTGAAAATTAATGAATCGAGTGTTCATGTCCTTCTAGTAACCTTCCAGTTCATGAGTGTAAAATCAACAAGCACTTTTGTGCCTGGCTATAAAATTCACTGCATTGGCTGATTCTCTTCATGGCTCAGTATTGCCCCCTGGTGGCATCATAGCAGAGATACAATGTAGCATACACAGGGCTCTGGTTTTTTTTAACCAGGTAATTTATTGGTATTTATTATGAATTTAAATTCATAAAGTACATTTGAAAAAAAAATCAATAATACAAAAATGTGTGTAAAAATCTGACTAAACATTTTCAGCACCAAACCTTTTGCAGTACACTTTTATATTCTGTTTCTACGTTTCTTTCTTTCATGTGTTTTCATTCTCAGATTTAGTTCCCCTGTCTGGCTCCCTGAAGCGTCCCGTGTCGTCGCACCCGATGTCCAGTCACCTCCGGCTCCTCCACAGCCCCCTCAGTTCGGGCCTGAACCCAGAGGGGATCTATGTGTGAGACAGCTCTGCTTGGAGGGGGACGCATCATGTCTCCCCTCCAGAGCCCGTTTCACTCCTTACACATTTGTAAGTTGGATATCTTTGTACAGGATACCTCAGTAGCACACTACTATGCACTGTTGTCTCAGTTAACTGAAGGCAGCCTTGAGTGACTCAAATAGTGAAGGAACGATGTCAATCTTTAAATGGAAGTCATGGAGCACTTAGTGGGAATGAAAGATGGTTAGAAGCTATGGCATGAAGAACAACACACGGCAGCAGCACCACGTCTCATGGGTGCACAGTCTCTGAACATATTAGGACTTTCTAAACATCAGGCTGTTGTGGACTCCATTTATAAACATATCCACTTAATGTACTTTTACTCTCACTTTAGTACCTGCTGAATGATTTGTATTGTTTTCTCACTAGCATCATGATTCAAAACGATTGCCTTTTGAACTGTATTCTTGAGAATCTTGGTATGTGAATCTATGAACTATATATCTAAAATCATACATAATTTCTGCAGTGAACACATTTTACCCAGCATAATGACTGGTTCTTATATAAGTAATGAAGGATCCACTTGTGTCTATAGTAAAACCGTCTAGAATATATCATTTTGCATATCAGAATTTATTCCTGTAGCTCTGACTGTCTGCTCATGTTAAAACTATGCACAAATGGTTAATAGTTTTGTTACTGAAGAATGTTACTGTCTGTATGCACCAAAATGATGGCTTACTGTAAATATGTTTTCTTACTTTTCAGCTTTATTTAGTGAATTATATTTTATTACAAAGCGGTGCATTCACAGTTACAAAAATGCAATGTCCTCAATCCCGCAGTAATATCTGCATAATGAAACAGTGTTAATTATCCTCTTAAGCTGATTTTTTTGTTATTAAGATAAGTAAACAGTATATTTTTGCCAAATGTGTTATGCTTGTTTTTCTGTAAGGATCGGTGGCCAAAGATTAGCAGGTCTTGTTGCATGATTGTGTTGTTAATATAGCCATATCTGGATGTGCAGAGCAGCCACACTACACAGTACAGTAAATCAGTTAGGTGAATCTAAAAGTGATGGCATGTAATAATACAATGGATCGCTACAGCTACAGTGCGTATGAGAGTGTGAGTGAGTCAGTGATTAAAGAGACGTGTGTGTGTGTGTGTGTGTGTGCAGAGTCAGAATAGCCAAGGTATGAAGCCCCTCTTAGGTTGTAGTTCAGCTGCTAATCACATCAAAGTGCCTTATATTTGTTCCACAGTTGGTGTGTTCAAATAATGTACAGTACAGCTTTAGTAGAGACATTGAAGCCATGATCGTAGTCAGTTTAGATCAGATGTTGCTAGATGTATTAGTGCCACATTGCTGCACAGAGAGAAATAGCAATAGCACAGCAACAAAGAGGAAACTATAATTATGTTTTATCTGTCAGTATTTTGTAGAAATGTCAGTGGAAGGAACATTATTGATAGTGCTTTCCACTTTGCTACTGTATTATTGTCACCATTATACTACGTGCTGTAAAATGCATACACTCTTAATCTGATTTATTACATCATGCAACACATACTGTATACTGTAGTCACAAGTTTAGATCAGTACTGTCACCCAGGAAGAAATAGTTGATGGAAGTCCACCCTGTAACATTCAGTATTTACAAAAACACATCCTCAGTACAGTGTGTCTCTCTGCTTTTCAGTCAAAGGAGAGACCTGTTTTAAAAATCTTCTATGATCGTCTATATATTGGGGTGGATTTTCCCTTTAAGTAACCACTTGTGTGAATTTTCCACCCTGGGATGAGACATAGCTGTGGTCACTGTTTACAACCGTATATGTTCTAGAGAACTGTAAGATGTCAACTGTACATAACATGTTTTTATTTTTTCTTGCCTTAATATACTGCAAAGTGTTGACCGATGTATGGCTGTAACTGGCTGCTGATATGACATGGATTGCATGATTCAATAAACCATCTGACAAAATTAGATGTGTCACAACTGGTGCTCGTGGTCTTTGTAACTATTTGCCTGTGGGTGTAAATGAGGAGGAATTTGTACTGTATTGTATAGTATGTGTTGTAAATGTTTTTCAAGCTTTTCACCAGTAGATGGAGACCTTTACTCAGGAATGGGAGAACTGTGGACACAACACGGCTGGGAGAGAATGAAGGGAAAACAACTTTTTTTCCCCCCACAGAAATGTGAGTGTGAGTGCAATTAATGAACATTTTTACTTATAGGAGGTTTATAAGAGGATCTTGTAAAATAAAGGCAAAATGCATTTGCTTAAACTTAAATAGTTGCTCTCACTGGTGAGTGAAGATACTGACAGAACCGTATTGTTATTTGAGCTGAGAAAGAAAGTGTAACATTTAAAAGACTGTTGGTAGAAATGGGGGCCTGGGCTGCACCTTAAGGCAACATGCATGATCTTTCCAAAGCTTGAAAGGCATGAATTGGCAATAATTGGACTTCATTGTTGCCAAGATCACTAGAAAGCATAAAGTCAGAACATGATGTTTCAAGACTGATGAAATTATTCATAAAGATTAAAACAATATTGTAGTAAGCCAGTTAATGGCAACAACAAAGACTGGATTTGATCCTGCTTAAAGCTTTTGACAGGTTGGGAGGAGGCCCCTTGTTTCAGCCTGTACAGACTGAGGGTAATCTCACTTGATCATCCTTTTATCACATGACATTTGTTTAAAGCCTTGGCTTGCTGTACATTCCTCTGATGTGACCTGTCAGCTGATTACAGTCTTAGTAACAATACATTTCATCTAATGGACTTCCAGTATTGTTTATTCATAAATGCTATTAGTACTACTCTACTCTGATCTCTTTGTCTTGTGCTGAACATGCATAACTTGGTGTCTTACAGTGTTTATTGTTCCTCGTGACCTAAATATTATGAATGTATTTGTTGGAAATGTTTCACACATGCTCACTGAGGTTGTGTTAAATAAGCAGAAGCCTGCAGAGTTTAGTTTTGATATTTATTTTACAACTCGGCAATAATTTAGAACAGCATATGTGAAAAGCATTAACGAAATGTGCAACAGTTGCTCAGTTAAATCTTAAAAAAAAAATCCATAGACTTCTACAACATTGACATAGACATGTATACTTTATGGTATCTTCACAAAAACGTATTTACAGATGCACATGCCACTTTATATAACAGCTGATAACAGATTTGAGGCAAAAACAGCTGAAGAAAACTACAAAAGCAATGTCATGTATGCAAAATACAATGCAAATCATCTGTTTATTCAGTCATGTGTGAAACTTAAAAAAAGCTGAACAACACTACAGTTGCAGGAATTAATCTCTTAGAAAACAGGCCAAGATAAAGTTCCTAAAACGGCAATGATCATAACTGATGGTCACATTACCACAGCTTCTTTCCCACCTTTGTCAAATATTTGAAAAGAGAGGTTTTACATAATGATAGCATATAACACAGAATCAGGGATAGTCTGGCATGTGGTGGAGTGCAGGGTTTTCAAATCCCATTATGATTTGAATCATTTTGCCTATAGAAGTGTTTTGTTAAATTTGGCAAATTACTTAATTGCCACCTTAGTGTGTGCATGAAATCATCACAAAGCATGTGGTGTCTCTGCTCTCTCTTTTGAAATGAAGTCATTTTTTTTTATTTCAAGACAATTCAACACAATAAAAAGGTTCAAAGAGAACTACAGTGATAGACTTTTTAAAATGATGAAGTGACTGTTGGGGGGGGGGGGTAAAAGCAGAAAAAAAGTGCACTTTACGTCTCAAAGAGTAAAGATCATTCTACATACAAACTTTAACAGCTGGGAAAATACAGGTACATTCAATATCAAAGATCTATAAGGTGCTATCCTACAATGTTTCCTGGAGGTTCAGGAGGTCACTGCATCTCTGTGCTGAAATGCTTCATTCAGGGGACGTATAATACGCTGGTCAAGCAGCCCCTTGTGAATGAAGGGTTTCTTCTTTCATTCTGAATGAATTCAGTGATTGTTTTTTCTTCTTCTTTCCTCACAAGAACAAATAAGTAAAGGAAACCAGAGTAAACTCAGAACTGTAAAAATGAGTAGAGGGCAATCAGGCATAAGACCTTCCCACCCCCATGATTTCATTATTATAAATGTGTAATTGTTAAATTAGCTGATTTTTGAATTTGTTGTTAATTATGGAGATGTTGTCTGTGTTGGGGGGGTGGGGTGGGGGGGTACCATTAATTTCTTGCCAGGAGGGATAGTAATGTGCCTCCCAATCAGCCTACCCCATGCAAAGTTGGGGATGAGGTACTTTGGGGGTTACACTTCCAGGAGCACTTCTTTTATAGGCCCATTAAGTGCACATTTACATGTTCATGAATCAGGCTGTCTTCCAGGTAATAATATTTACAGTCAGAGTCAGCCAAGCTCTTGATAACCTTGGCAGAGGTCAGTTGCAACTTTATACATTCAACGAGACTCGCTGATTGGGATATTGCGCACTGTTGTATTACTCAAAGTTTTGGTACCAATACTGCCATTTCAAAATATTTTATCAAAGAGGATAAAAAACTAACTCCAGCACAACACAGCCGTGTATTTATGTCAATCAATGTCGATAATCGTTTAAATTGATTAATCTAGCATAAGTGCAAAAGGCACACGCCGTCACAACTGTCCCCTGTTACGTCAAGATAGTGTACATGAGAATCTCTTCTGTGAAACCTCGTTTTAAAACTCGCCTAGTTTTTAAAAAATGAAATAGGCCTACATAAACTCCTCAGCAGAATGCACGGGAAGGTAACGCGGACAAATTAGCTCGTTTGACAAGCAGAAAACCGATCATGTGGACTCTCCTCAGCTACGTCACCCTCCCCGTCGTCACTCGCGGGACTTTCCTCGCGCTCCTCAGGTGAGGCTGCCTCAGCCTCGTGTGACTCGTCGCTGTCTGGACTGTGGGAGTCGCTGGACTGAGAAGACGCTCCAAAGTGTGCTGACAAGCCGGGGAAAGCAGCAGCAGCAGCCGCAGCGGCCGCCGCCGCTGACGCGTGTGCAGGATATAGCCAGGGGAAAGGGGATGCAAGAGCGGCCGCGGCTGGGTACATGTACTTATCAATGTTGCTTTTATCGAAAAAAGGCATATAAGACACGGCGGCTGAGGGGTTGATGAAGTAGAAAGGCATGCAAATAGGTGTCTGCTGTCCCACGCTGCTTATTCCCATCAGAGAGTTCATAAACGCCAGATCGGGCCTGGTGGGATCTGTGCCCCCTAACCCGTTCCCAGGCCAGTTCATCTTTGGTCTTTTGGCAGCGCGATCATCTCCAAACTCTTGCTTGATCTTCACTGCCTTGTGTCCCTGCGCCTTATTGCGCTCACATTCTTTATCTTTGCCATCGCTCTTTTCAGCCTCGCCCCCGTATCCACTGTCCGTGTCTGTGTCATTCTCGTTAAGCTCCCCGCCCTGGGTCCTCTGGATGACCGGGACACAGTTAGCTTGGCTGTCGGCTTTCTGCCCATCCTGTGCGTCCCCTGCGGGTAGCTGGTGCTGGAGAGGCGGCGCGCCGGGCTGGAACTGCGCCAACACCTTGTGAAGGTGGTTGATGAGCTGCGCGCACCTCTGCTCTCGCGTCGTCCAGTTCTCAAACTGACTCAGGTGCTGCAGGACCTCTTTGGCACAGGCCTGGAACCCGGAGTGGAACGCATCCAGATCTGCGTGAATGGAAGATTTCATCGACCGGTCTCCTGCGAAACATGCAGTTCAAAGATTAACAGATCATTATTCTGTAAGGTGTAGCGCATCATTAGCTAATGGCAAGAAAAAGCGGACGTGTCATCAGCACGTTTTATTATTCTCAAAATGCGCATTATCTCTATATACCTTTTATTTGTTCTATCCACGTACGTGTTCTGCTATTGTAAACACAGACTTTCTCTATACAGGGACTAATAAAGTTTCACATAATGCAACCAGTTTAATAGTGCAACCCAATCTCACTGAAAATGACCAAGTTTGTCCATCTTACCATTCTGCAGAGCGATGATCTTTTGGTGCTGCTGCTCAGTGACAGCAGTCAGTGCGTTTAAATGTTTCAATGTTAACTCCAGGACAACTGCTTTCTCCAAATGCCCGAGCGTCTACGGAGAAAAACAAAGGATCAGTTGGCTGTTTACGAGATCTCTGTCATGTCAAACCAGGTTCGCTGAGCACGTCAAAAAACTTTTTGTAGTGTCATGATCTCACCGAAAGCTTCAGATGTTCGGGTAACAAATCCTTCAGTTGGCCAATGCATTCGTTGATCCTGTCTCTCCTCTTCTTCTCTATCAACCGGTGTGGTAACTTGTATGCGTCCTGCTGGCAAAAAATACAAGCGTTTACTGTATTAAAATACAAATAAAGCTACTGTATTATACATGTGAATTCTGCTGAGCTTCATGGACAGAAAGGTTGGTTAAGGAAAACAACAAATTCGATATTTAAAGATTCCCTTAGTGTAAAAAAATCGCGCGCACCTTCCCACCATCCTCTCGCTTTATTCCTCTTTTGGATTTGCACATGTAGAGAGAGGGGTAATCCACCCTAAAGTAAACAGCAAAGTGTCCGATTATTCACCAGGTTGTCATAACAGTTTATTAGACAGAGTTTGACAGAGTTTGCCAAAAGCGACACTCACCCCAAGAAATCTGCGTGCTCCATGAACTGTCTGTCCTGTAAATGCGGTATTCTTTCATCCATCACTGCTCTGCTGCCGGTTATCCTCTCCTGAGCTTTTTTTACGGGGAATGTTTGTTATTCCGCGACCCACAGACGGACGGCTGAGAGAGATGATGCACAGTGCGTGTCCTCCAGTGGAGCTGCTCTTCACACTGGTGTCTATAGTTCTCTGAGCTGCCACTTCGCAAAGCTGTCTGTGCTGTGGTTAGAGCGCACGCGCGCCTCCGGTAGGGAACAGCTTCCGACTCACGTGTAGCCTGCACCAGCACAAAGTCCGGTAATTAGACCTTCTCTGTGTTATAGCAGCTATCGCCGCTGTATCCTATAGCGATGTTGCCCAAACCCTTTCGAGCTGGTTGCTGTAACGTGATTCATGCGCAAAATATAGCAGAAGGAAAGACGTGAAGAGAGACAGACTAATCCACATGAGCATCAGCTCTCTGACGGTGGCGTTCCTGCAGCTAATATAATGTGTCTCCTAAACTTCGCCCGAGCCTGCCTTACTGTACAAGTGGAGAACGGGCTGATAAGTGACCGGATAGGCTGTGAGATCGAATATGATAGGAATTAGACGGAGATTACCAAACTATCTTGCACACAATCGCAGTTTACCCACGTGGCCTAAATGCTCCTCTATCACTTGTTTTTTTTTTTTTGTTTTTTTTTTAAATCATTTTGATGATGTTTTTCTTGCTGTTCATTAAAAAACACATTTTCAACTTCCCGATCGACCATCAAGAAAATAACCCCCATGCTAATATCAAACGGAAACACAGAGGTTAATGTGAAGTAAATACAGATCGTAAACATGGGAGCCCTTTCAAATATTCAAGCTGTGTGCGTGTGCACGCCGTGCGCGTTCGTGCGCGTCTGTCACTGTGTTGTTGCCCGGTGCAGGGCAGGGTAACCTATTCATACATCTCCAGCCGTTCCAAGCTGCGTTGTCAGTAACCATGGCACCGACCCAGCTGTGTGCTCAAACACGTGCGTCGCGGTTCTTTATGGGTGCTGCTCTCCCACCTTCACCTGAGCGTCTCTGTCAGTAATAAAATAATAAAATATAACAATAAACAACACTGTGACACAGATGGGCGGGATAATTGCTAAATGAGGTTCTGTGACTTTGACTTTTTGAACAATTAATATCCAAAGAATGATAATTTCCCCAAAATAATTCAAAATCACTCAATTTTTGATGTTATTGCTATATTTACTAGTGATTGAAGTAAGTTAGATCCAGAACCTTCATCAAAATATGTGCTATTACACACTACAAAGGTTTTATAAATGACTGTACTAAGTAATAACTAAGTTAATCTGATTGTCAGTGACACCTGTTCCCCTCTTGTGAACATTAAAGTGCTCAAAAACACTCAAATCTGAACCCTTATGATGCCCTCACATGCCTTATGATCACATTACTTCTTCCTGTGAGTCATGTGACCTTTTCTGGCTGCCAGCATATGGTTCTCTTGTGTAACAGTGCTGACAAAGAATGATCCAATCACTTTGGCTTTCAAATAAAGTGTGACCTCCTCTGTTCTGGCTTTTCATTAACTCATACCTGCTGATTCGCCTCTGTACTTTTGCTTTCTTGTCTTTAATTTGACTACAAGTGAAATCGCCTCACAGTCGTATGTTGGTATCCCCCTTTGTGTCCTCCTGCCCCCCTTCCCTCCTCTTCCTTTTCCTCCACAGTATGCTGTCTGCTCTATATGTGGCACTGGAGCTGCTTTAGGAATCCAGTCCAAATGTTTTCCATATTAGTTCAGAGCCTTCTCTGTTTCCAAATAGCAGCCGAGCTGGGCTTATGGTGAGAGGAGGCCCTGGCAGGGAGGGGGAGGGAAGGGGAGAGAGGCAGACGACAGGCAGGCTCATCCACCCCAAATACTGCAACAGTAAAAGTCGAGAGTACAGAGAGGGAAAAGAGTGTAAAGAAAGGAGGTGAAATGGGGCAGGGGCAGAAAGGTTCCTCAGACAAGAAGGAGGGCAAGAAGAAGAAGAGAGATGAAAGCCCAGCGCCAGAGGACGACCATAAGTGCAGAGTCTGTCGCTTCCCTCTGCTCGTCGCCCTGCTACAGCTGCTGTTGGGGGTGGCCATCACAACCGTGGCCTTCCTTATGTTGGCCATCAGCCCCTCGCTCCTGGCCAGGGAGACGCCACACTGGGCTGGGATCATTGTAAGCTCCATCCTTACGCTCTAACATCAGCAGCTATATTCACATGTTTGCATGGACCCTGAGTCTCCCGTTTCTGATCCTTCTGCATGACCCTCAGCTATATCCCTCAGTGTGTTGTCCACCTTCACCATACTGCATGTCAACGCTGGCCCTTACCCGCCTGTATCAGCCAGACAGTCACTGTAGGCATGGAAAATCACTGGTATTGTCATGTTCTAATAAATCTCCATCTGTCATATTCATCTGAAAGTATACACCTGAATCTCCAATCCGTCTCAGTCACACAAGCCTGCTTGCACCTTCTGTTGTTTTTGTTGTATGTCAAACAAATCCTCAACATCTGGCCTGATGAGACAAGCCAGCCAATCACAGCATGCCATATTCCAACTTGACCTTTGAGCACCTAAGTAGCATTTAAATACCTTGTTATTGTGTGCATGCTGTGCTTGCTTACACCTCGTCATCCTTACCATCTGCCTTATTAATACACACACACACACACACATAAATACACCACACATTTCCTTTAACATTATACAAAAGTGTATCTTTCACTATACAGACAGTTAAAGATAAACTGTATATTTAAATTATGTTTATGTGTGTAATCATTTGTGTAATTCAAAACTGAGTTACCACAAAAGGCTAAGTTCTTTTAAAATAATTTCACTGTCTTAAATTTCTTAAAATGGGAACTATTTGCATGTGAAATATTGTATGGAAGTTGCAGTTTAAGTTGATGCAAGTGTTAGATGAAGTTGAGATACTGAACTAGTGTTAGTTGAAGTAAGCGTTGAAAGGGGCTAAGGTGTCATTTGTGGTAAAGCTGGGTTCAGCACGATCTACAGGGCTTAAAATTTCGATCTAAGCCCTGTAGGAAGTTGAGTTGTCACTTTGTAAGCACCGAGAGTCGTTTAGTAAATACTTGAAGAGTAACCTGCTAAAAGCAACTGATGTGTCAGTTAAAGTATGCAATAAAAACACCTAAGGTTTCAGTTAATGTGTAAGTTGATGAGACTATTGAATGGTTCTTTGCAGTTTTTTTATTACATGAACAATGATTAATTGTCTCTGTGAAATTTTTAATTAAAAAAAACAACAAAAAGGTGAACTTTACTCATCATTATAATTTGGGATAAGATTTAAGGTCACATTTTGGTGATAGAAAACAAACATGTTACTGTTTGGATCCTACCCCATCCTATCACAAACGGCATCTGCTTTCAGGGTTGAAAACAACCCTGGACACCAACATCCCGAGTTAGATCCTCACGAGATTCAGCCAAGTGAAAAACACTGAGGTCATCAAGAACTTTCCAGAGAATCCGGAAAAACATGGGAAAAACATTTAAATAAGATTCTGCACGTTAGTCACAAGACTCCAGTTGCACTGAAGAGATAGAGTTTGAGTGTGTCTGTGTGAGAGAGAGGGAGAGAGAGATAGTAATGTAATCAGATGACAGCTTACTGCTGAATCATGCAATATTAACAGACACCCCTGAAAACCTGGGCACAAAATATTTTCTAGAACACGATTCTTGTTTCTATACTGTATCTAACAGCAAACATACATACTGTGCATCACATATGTGTATATATAACAGCAACAAGGTACAAAAATATTTTGATATTAAAAGGCTACAGAATGAGTATTATGTTGATATTTTCATTGTCCTGATATGAGTGAATCTAACCAAACTATGTCAAATATTTTCTGATCTATGGTTGCAGCTGTGTTTGGTTTCCATCCTGGGCTTTATCCTGTACTGTATCACCTACCTCCCCGATGAGAGAACGTCTATGCAATTTATTTGCAAGGTGAGACTACAAACATGCTGACACATTGTTTGCAGAAGTGAAAGTGAACAAATCACCATCACCATGCATGGAGTCAAATCAGGTTCCTTACTGATGCACGACATGTCTCTTTGAAATATACCAAAGGTTTATAGTAGAATCTTAGTCGCAGTAAACGGTGTGATCAGGGTCTGTGTTTTTCCAGACACAGAAGACCTTTGCAGAGAACAATGTTTTACTCACTGAGATACTGCAATTGTTAGAAGGCATTTAACTGCATTCCTGTTTAAAAGAGCTCTGCAGGGATTCCTATGAGTGGATGAGTGCATTCATTAATGTGACTTGATTGTACAGCTTAATTAGCTGTACAATATATGCAGTTGGAATTTCAAGGCAATTAAAATCAGTCCACCATTGTTTGCTACTGAGAAGCAGGTCCTTGGAAACAGCAACCTCATTTTTTTTTTTGTCTAACTTGTGTGTGCATACCAGGTTCAAATATGTACATACGCTGTGAAGAGAGTGTTTCAAAACACTTCAAAAGCATTTTGCCTTAAGAAGTGCGGCTAATTTGCAATATGGTGTTTACAGAAAGGCATGATAAAAAATGTAAATTACAAGTGTGTCTGTATTGTGTAGTTTTAAATACCATCAGACTAATCATCTAAAATCACCAAAATTTTCTTAATTTACATTTTAATATATGACATTTATAAAGCAGACACTGGAACTATTAAATGGTCTAAAATGGTAAGAAGTAGTTGATGCAAATTGTTGAAACATGTCGTTCTGTCACACTGCAGTAGATACAGTTACAAGAGTCTTGAGTTCTGTAGGTTAACATGTCAACTCCTCAGTGTTATATTTGCAGTCTGTATCCTTTTCCCTGACTTTGTCATCCAAAAGTACTGTTGTATCAAAAATAAAGCCAAACAAAGTACTCATTTAGTTAATAATGTGAATGCCAGAACTGCTGCAATTAGCCTGCCTGTGTTTCTTTCTCTGGCCCTAAAAATGTGCTTTAATTTTTTAGTGTCATTAATTCAAACAGCTCAACGATCTCAATGCCGTACTAAATTCACATTTAGTTTAAGAATTTATGGCTTTACAGTCAGTTCATTTATTTATTGCCCTAGCACAAGACAAGCTACAAGTCGAAAATGTGGTGTAACTGGAGACATTTCTGAAGGTAAGTGTTACTATGTTTTCAGATGAGGGTCCCGGCTCTCTGATAATTATTTTTTGTGTCACGACGCTCAGTCTCTCAAACATTAGTTCTTTGAGTTTGTAAGTGTTCACTAAAAAGCGTTCCAGGACACCACATGGACTGTAAACAACAACAAAATGAGTTCAGTTTCTGCCTGCTTTGGGGTTTCAGATCATCTCCATTTCGTGAAGTAATAATGTTGAATGGAGTACTTGTTGATGCACTTGATGCTCTACATACATTTCCCTGTAACCAACCATACTCCAGATTTCACAGCTGTTCCAAAATTAACATAAATGCCATTTCAGATCAAGCACCACTCATCACTTGCATAATTCCATAAGAAGCATAACTGAGAGCAAAATACACCAGTGAATGAGGGCTCCTGTTATATAAGCAATGGATTAAGATGAAGGTTTAGTGTTATTGAGATTGTGCAATTGCATAAACAACACAAAGCCTCTGTCACATTTTACAACTGTATTTTTAGACGCTGTCGTTCAACATACTCGCACACAGACGGGCACTAAAGGTGGGAAGCGGCTGTAGCTGCAGGGCAGTCTTGCATGTGTTGTGTCTCCTCTGTGCTAAGAGCTGGGCTCCTACTCTGAGGGTCAGACTTTCCCTGTAGTACTGTGTGTAATCTCCTTTTAACTTGCCATAGGCACTGAGCCAGCGTGGCTGTTTCTAAGCTACAGTTTTGGCACTGTGGGTTAATCATGAAACAACAGACTAAAACATGAGCCAGAATTCTAGTATGAAAAACATAACCAGTTGAAGATAAGAAAAGGTTTTCTGATCAAAGCTTTCAAAGTAAAAGTGCATGACCTCTGACTTGCCCCTACAGCTCCTGTACTTTGTCCTGTGTACAATCGGCCTGGTCATTTCAGTGCTGGTTATGGCGTTCGCTGGACACCACTACTCACAGACCAGTAGCTTCAGCTGTGAGCCGGTGGGAGAGGACTGCGTGTGCACACTGGATCAAGCTGACCCAATTGCCCGCACCTTCACCTACGAGGGAGTCAGCGACTGCGAGGTGATCACCGGGACACTCACACTCTACTTCCTGCTCCAGATTGTCCTGAACCTGCTCCAAGCACTCGTCTGTGCAGTCGGCGCCTTCATCATGTGGAAGCACCGTTACCAGGTCTTTTTCGCTGGTCTGCAGATTGGCTCCCCCTCCTCCCAGCAGTGGCAGAAGGTTTAACGTGATGATGACAGAGTTGATAGGATGACTCTGATCAGTCAGATCAGGATGGAGGGTAATGCCGACTGTGTGATTACACTCTGAAGGACAGTGTGTGTTTTCTTTGATGGTAGTTGTACTATAATGGCTTTTTGCACAAGTTTTGTATACCATATAAGTAACTTTGTACTTCCTCTTGTTGTTATAAAAATAACTTGAGTAGACGAAGAGGAGCAAAACAACTTTAACTTTACAATCAATTATTTGTGTTCCACGATGATGAATTTTTCACAATATTTCTAATTATCTTGTCATTTTGCTCTTATGACATACAGCTCAAATACAGTTGCAATACTAGACAAATTATAAGCACAACATTCAAACCAAAATAGCTCATTTGTTATGCACATAACTCCAAAAATGTACACGGTCTTGCAAAATTTCCTTTGCTTTGGGTCACTGATCATGATTAGTTGCTCCAGTCATGCTTTAGGCACACTGAATCACTGTGTTGTCAGATTATGGTTTGCAAATGTTAAATGTTACTGCCTCACACAGTAAAAAGGTCAAATATTGTCTAAATGCAGTAGCAAATATAAGTAAGGCATCCTTTTTTTTAAAATCTTAATTTTATGAAAACATTTTAACTATAATGTTTGCAGCTTCTTTCTGTAAAAAAAGGTGGATTAATTCCATGCCTAGCCTCTTTTTTGTTTCCATTGCCATTATATAAACGTATGCAGCTCTGTAAATATTGTGTAAAATCCTTGATGAAAAACAATAGCAAAGTTCTTTTCAGCTGATAGCAGTAACCGCTGTAAAACTCCAAACAGTCTAGTTCTATGCACTAAAATGCAGCGTGACAGCAGTAACACAATCTGGGCAGAGAACACTTCATGAGACCGGATCCAGACTGAACTGGGCTGTGGCTTGTGAAGGTGGATGCCAGGCCAGTAGCCAGCATGACTCAAACAGCCTGTAGGAGTCAAACTACTGCAGCCACAAAGGGAGGGGGGAAGGGGCCGGGGTGAGGAAGGGGGGACTCAGACAGGCAGCTGGAGTGAGGTAACTAAATCATCTCGCTGTGTTTACAACGTTTCAGTTGTTTTCATTCAGGCAGGACAGAGCAAAAGGGATGAAACAACCACATAGTTTTAGTTCAAAATGCTTTGCCTTCTGCAGAGCTTCAGCTTTATTTTATTCTTACTCCCACCTCGGGTGCCAACAGCAGTCACCTACAGTCTATACATGCTAAGCAGGGAATGGTAAACGTGAGGCAGTTTCCGAAGCAAATTAGATGAAATCTGTGCCCAGAGGGAGAGTGTAATTAGTGTGCAATGTTACATCTATTTTGACAATGATGAAAAAAGGTTGATTGACTGGGGATGGTGTAAGAATTTTATTATTTTTTTCTTTTCACAGAAGCCTTAAATGTGGTGTTTGAGAAAGGAGCGTCTCATTTGGATTAAACAGATGCCAATAAGTGCATTTCCTCTTTCAAGACTGTCATACTGTTTGTGGTTACAAAAACAAGTCTTTGTTTCAGTTACATGCCGTTTCCTTTTTCCTGTTTTGTTACCACACATGCACAGTAAGTACACAGAAAGAGCCAATTCAGACCCAAAATGTCACTCATATTCAAATGAATGGATTTGCTTCTGCAGTTAATGGCATTATTATTAGCAAAGACTGAAAACTGAGCAGAAAGAGAATCAGTGAGCATCTCATAGCTATGCCTCCTCCAAGCCATAAGCATGAGGCCAGCATATCATTAAAACTGATGGGAAAACACGCATTATAACCATATATGTTATCCATATTAACAACTATGTATCAGCAAGAGACAAAGTCGTCTCTGTCTGAGCCTGGATGTGATTTACTGTGATCATAACTGTTAATTTAAACAAGTTAACTGTGACTGCTCACAGTGATGAACTGATGGTATCCTCAGGGATCAGAACACATTTGACTTTTTCAAATGTACAATTTTCCAGTCACCAGAATATTAAAAGAAGTGGGGATGATTTATTAATTCTGTTTAATGATGCATTTCACACATTGTAGAAGCTCACACTGTACACACTGCATCTACATGTGGGGGAGAGGTTCATTTGCTGTGTTTTTCCGTGCGCTTGCTTACTGTTATGTTGATGCATCATGTGACTACAAGGGCTCAACCTTGCAGCCAGACACAGGAAGTCACATGCCATGTCATCACGGGGGCATGTTTATTTATAAAAATGACAGTGAGGAGGGACCGTCCACCCTCTTCCCAACTTCCTGTGTGGTTAATTAATCTTTCAAGGCAAAAAAAACACTGAATGATAGCCGATTCTTGTGGCTACTGATGCTGCTTTGAGTCTTTAGAGGAGACTGCAGAAGACAGAAGATCAATATGTGTATTGACACAAATCACAACCACTTTCACAGCAACTTCAAAACTCTCATCCAGTGTTTTAATTATGTAGCTAATGTTAAATATTTTTATGTATATCTACAGTATATATTGTTTGTATGCAGTTAAATATATAGTTTAGTTTAAATTTATAGTTTGAATCTACATATGCTTCCAGCGAGATGTACTTGGTCTGGTCCTTTCGGTGCATCGAAGTCAAATCTCCTGACTCACTCACACTGGGCAAAGCACTGCCTCCAGCCACAGAGGTGTTTGGGACATTGCCTTGTATTTATTGACCTTCTCTTGGTGTTTTCTCACTCTTACTACTGAATACACACTGGCTCAGCACGTGACTCTTAACTGTGGTTTGCAACGAGTGTCATGACTATGTTTCAAATGTGTCTAAGGTTGTGTTCATGACGTAAATAATACATGGCTCACATGCATTAAAAAGGTTCAGTGTGTACTGTGACAATGAAATGAAGCAGACCATCTTGTGTATTATCCTAAACTGACCCCCCCCCCCCCNCCCCCCCCCAAAGTCATTTTGAAAGTTTTTTTGGTAAGTGGACACCAAAGTTAAATGTTTTCTCTCTCCACGGTCAAAACCATCAAAATAAATCTCAGCTGTTTAGGAGGTGATGCAGACTGAAACAGTGCGTGTTTGTTTGGTATCACACTACGGCTATAAGACTTTTGCCAGACAGTAATGATGGTCCTGGTATTATCCTCCTCCTTCTCTGAGTCCAATACATTCCAGTAATGCTGCACTTTACCCTTCTTGTCTGCGCAGTGACAGCTGCTCACCATTATGGCACTGCGTGAGCTAATTTTAATGGCTGTCACAGGCAGCAGGAGCAAATGCAGGCCTGCCAGCGTAAACATCGAACTGAAGCCAAGAAGGATGGGCTTCTCTGTAGAGGGTAAATGACAGGACGGGGTAAAAGACCAGTTGAGGCCTTTCGGTGATTCGTTTATCATCTCAAATATGTTACACAAGCAGAAACACACTGACAATCAACCAGCCACAGCTTTGAATTATCCATTTCCACAAGTGCTAAATTACCAACAATGTGAATGAATGTGTGGATGACAGGCCTAAATATAACCAATGCTTCATCATATGAAGGAAATTAATTTCTTTACGAATAAACACACTGCATCGTAAAGGAAAAACACAGCCTTTGAATAGACAGAAGCACTCAATGAGAGTAACTTAAGAGGCTTTCTGTTTCACATCTTCTAGAACAATGGTTCCCAACCTTTTTGGTCTAATGTACACCCACATCCCTAGTCTCTGTGCATCACATCATATCATATCTATTAATTAGCTGCAATCAAATGTCAAGATGAGCTACACAAAAGCAGTACAGTGACGGCATGTGCAGTGCATCTGTTAACTTTGCTTTTAATATTAGATGACTAACCCTGCTGCATGAGCTGAAATATGATCCTGTCTGAATGAAGACAGGTCTTATCCTAGGTCCAGTTCTCCCTTCATGGACAATTCAAGTACAAGTGTTAGTAAACACTGTTTAGGTGGTTGATTGGTTGGGGGACTGGGTGCAGAGGGGGTCAGGGTGTGTGTGGGGGAGTGCTCATTCATCCCCAACAACAACAAGGATCGAGGCAAACTCTGCTAGAAAGCTGCCAGTGAGTATTGTTACAAATTTATTACAACCTCCGACCACATAAAACACATTTTTCTATACTTTGTTTTAACAGAAAGTGTCACAGGACAGTTACCATCAAGTGCATGCACTCATAATCTGCCATTAGTTTGTGCAAGTTTAAAACACAAGTTCAGACTTAACAATCAATTGCAGTCCAAGAGAGACTAGTGAGGATGATTTACACTAAAAAAAAACACAACGAAACTTTAAGAAGTAGTAGCAAATGAAGATGATACGAGCAGATACAGTAAATATTACAGTATTAGCTGGTATCTCTATAGACATGAGGATGTTCATATTGTAACAAAGAACTGTAAGCTTACCATCTTCAGTCAGTACTACTACATTATGTACCAATATAAGATTTAGATTTAAAAGACATTTCAAGTAAGTTCTGCACAGATAATCATTATTTTCACTCACATTTCTGTTATTTATATACTTTGTAGAAATCTGTAAAAAGGCCACTGAAATGGTGCAGTGAATGCAACACAAAGCATGCAAAATAATTGCCCAAATTAACCACTGTTTTCAGTTACAGGCTTACATTTTTACCCTTTTTTTTAAAAAAAGTGCACATTCTGCAATGTTCTGTTTATAAAAGTTAATAGTAAGGCAGAGTAAGGCAGCATGATTCCTTTTCCAAAATGCAAAAATAATACCCCACTTATGTACTGCGAATTTTCTCATAAATGCCATTAGAAATCAAAAAAGCTGAAGGGGAGAATACTTGATGTTTGCACACACACACTCTTCCCCTGGAGGTCAATTGGTGATGCAAGAAAAAAAACCCCTCAACTTCTCTGTTCACCGCTGTGCGGCCAGTCGGTCCACTCTCTGACAACATCAGCGCTGAGGCAGTCGAGGAACGAAGACCAAGACATGGCCATCCACAGACCTGACAGCGCTTAACTATCAACCTTACCTTAACATTCCCTCGACCTCTTCTGGCACACTAACACCACACTGGCAGATGTGTGCCGTGCCTGGCCAATCAATCACAGAGATGAGTTCCTCTGTACGAGGGTGTGTACAGTAAAGCATGCTCCTCGTGGCTGAGTGAGCACATAAGGCTGTGATTGTGTCATAAAAAAGGCACTACGGCCTCTTGCATTTCGACATCAGAAATTGTAAGTGTACTCTGAGTAAATGTATTGTTCTTAAGGCTGGAGTTTGCGTGCGTCTGCATTTCTATCTGGTTTCTGCTGCGAGCCTGCAGTTGAGTGGCCCCTCACTGTGTTCTGCTGGAGCCTTGAGCCCCTCAGTGGGCCGGGATGTGATGGTTGGGCTGAGGAGGACCCAGGAATCCAAGCCTCTGCTTGTTCTTCCTCTGTTCTGTCATCTGTGGAGGAGATAGAGTGAAAAAAACATCAACATGAAGCGGCTTTTAATTTTGCATGTAGCATACACATGATCCGTAAACCTGTATTTGTGCTATTACTGTTCTAGTGGGCACTTTATTATGCAAAACACAATGGTCCCACTATGCTCACATATAATTATTACATTCCAGAGTGGAGTGCTTATCTATTTGAACTTAAGAGTTGAGATTTAGAGAATCGTTTCACCTGCACTCCAAGAGCGAGTCAATTCATTTAGATGAAACTAAATGAATCTTTGTCTCATTACTTTAAGAAATGAATCTGGATTAGCTGTGTTACAAAACAAATTGAATGGCACTGTGAAGACTTCTCACATTAGTCATTTCAAACACTGCAAACAATTACTTTGTGAGAGTTAACTACTAATTTCAAATTTCCTTCTCAACATTTGACTGAGATGTTATAAAAGAGATAAATCTTCTCCACAGTTTTGTGCAAATTTAGTTTCATTTTGTTTTTGTCAATTTATTCAACCGCAATTTGTTCAACTGCTGTGACTGGAAACTAAAATGTCCCCTGGAAACTTCATTAGAGGCCACCGTCATGTGTTGTGCAGAACTGTGACTTGCATGTTGAATGTTGTAAGTGTGTGTGTGTGTGTGTGTGTGTGTGTGTCATAAATGAAGGCCACTGGTTCTGTAAACCATAATCTGTTCATGCAGATGAAAGGAAATCAAGTACGCTGTGCAGAACCCCAAAACCCACACCAACAAATAGCAGCACACACACACACAAAAAAAATCTCGGCTGTAATAGTGTAAAGTGCCGAGGTCAGCAGACGTTGTAATGAGGGAGGATCTGCAGGCGGAACTTTCCTCTCAGTCGGAAACAGTTTGCGACCTGCAGGCCTCCCCTCATGACTGCAGAGCTGCGGTTGGGCCTGCATTAACACACTCACCTTTTCTGTTTATCAAGGTGGAGTGACATCCTTGCTAACCCCATGACTACATATTTGTCAGTACAGACTGCTGTAAATCTAGATTAGAATAATAAATGGCCTCCAGTTGACCCAAACTACTGATATACAAATACATTTCGGTGTGCTGCTCAAGGACACTTCAACAGCACACAAACGTGGTTGTTCCAGGGGTCACACGAGGAATCCCCACCAACAGGGAGAGGTTACAGACTTAACTGCTTACTGAGGTCAACAGAGGTTGTTGTTTTGTTTATTGGAGTGTGATGCTCCAGTAGGGGCTGTTTTCACACATTTGGCAGAAGAGGAACAAGGACAGGCCTGTGACTGGAATCACATGCAGGGGAGGCAGGTGATGAGAGTGATCAGTCACACTGCAGCAGCAGAGCTAGTCATCCAAACAGCCAGGGGCTCACTGGCGGCTCTCAGTCGCGTTGATCTCTGACGTGATAGTCACCTGTCGCGCTGCGTTCAGGAGCATCAAGGGTCTGAGAGAATCCATTTAGATAACTGAACGCAGGACAGAGATGGATAGCAAAATGAGACTGCTGATGCCGCCTCTTCCATGTGACCTCTTGCCCCACGGGTGTTTTTAGGTGAAAGGAGTCTCAAGGTCAGGTAGCACATGGAGTTAATAGTCCATGTGCCATAGCTGACTGAACAGCATGCATCTAAACCAGATGCTACTATGATATATACTTTTTAAAAACAGGCGGATTTTGCTTTAGATTATTCATCAGGCATTCAGGTCAGATTACCACAGTGCTCGGACCAGAGCTTTTCCCACCACAGCGTGAAAGACGGCCTGAAGTGGCACTCTACCTGTTCCTTGAGCTCAGCCAGCTGGCCAGACAGCTGAGTTACCAGAGTAACAGTGCTGTCCAGTTTCTCCTGCAGAGAGCGCATCTCATTCTGCTCGTTGTCTCCCTCGCTGCTCACCAGAGACATGGCTCTCATGCGGGGGAACCACTCCAAGTTCTTCTCCTGGGAGGAGAGGGGGAGAGACGGGATGTGAGAGAAGCGGTGAGAAAGGTGAGAGGAATAAAAGGCTGAAATAGAGCTGACTCAGTGGGTCAGAGAGACGGCGGCAACAGTATGCTGGCACAGACAACGACAATGAGGATTTGCATAGACATGCAGGGAGCATTACAGACCTGAAGCCAGACTGCAGGAGGAGAGTAAACAGAGAATTATTGGTAACTGGAGACAGTTTAATATTAATCATTCCATCAGAATGGAAGCTGCTCCCTGTTTTGCGCTTGACAGTGTAAAAATTTTAAGCAGCACTACCATCTCTTGGATACTGCAGATAGCAATTATACACTAAACGAACAGTAACTGGCATTTCAATTCTCACCCACTCCTTAAACACACTGTTGATGTGGTGGTGAGTCACTGTCGTCTATCGAGAACACAACTGGGAGTATAGTGTCATTTGTGTGTGTGTGTGTGTGTGTGTGTGTGTGTGTGTGTGCGCTCATGCTCTCATGCAAAACTGAGACATCTAGTTTATTATCTGTTTTCCAACAGTGCAGTAGACAGAGCAAACCATCTGCAGCAATGCCATGAGAAAACAGTGAGCAAAACAAACCTATAGCATTATGTAATGGACTTAAGTGCGTCTGTGTTTGTACACGTGTGGGTGTGTGTACTGTTGGTGTGCATCTGCATGGATATGTACATAGACTGTGAGCAAGAGTGTGTGTTTTACAACACGCATGCTCTTGTGCGTCTCTGAAAGTGAGATAGTTTTCACGGAGACAGACTGCCATCAGCTGATCTTATGTAATATTCCTTTGCCAGTTCTTCTGATAAAAATTACTTTAAAAAGGTGCTGAGAGTGGGATTTGACTGGCACCACATTAAGTCCAGTAGGAGGAGTGAGGTATTTTCCCACCTACTCTTAAATAAGAATAGGCTACAGGGACTGAAAAGCTGATCAGAGTGTGAGACGCTGAGGACAGAGAAGAGGACACGAGGAGGAGAGGAGAGGAGAGGAGAGGAGAGTCTGAGGGTGGAGAGGAATGTGGGGTGTGTGGGTTATTTGTTTTTGTTTCCATAATTAATGAGTTTATCACACTTTGCTGAGTGCGACATTAATGGCCGTGACATATCGTGGGATTGCCGCTCCAAATCTAAATTCACTCTGTGAAATTCATTAACAGGACCAAGAAACTAAGTTAAAAACAAAAAAATTCTAATTCATTAATGATTAGCATTGATAAAACCTTGCTTAATTCAAACATTTAAGTCAGTCAAAATCTAAACAATTATTTTAAACTTTAAATACAATAAAACATTCTGCTTTTGGCTATAAAACGCACAGCATGTGTGCCATATTTAATAATTCATACCATACATAAGAATAGAAAGACACTGTAAAGCAGCTTTTACCAGTAATTTGAGGTTAAAGAACAACAAGAATAAAAGTCTATAGTCACACAAGCTGCCCTGCAATGTTCACTTAACACCAGAAAACAAGACAAAACTTTTCTTGGATCTTTTCTTTTCCACTAGTGGGGCAAAATATGTATGACAGAACAACAGGGGAAGTTATAGCCATTTGGTTACCTAAATTAACAGGGTTTATATTCCGTGCAGTCTCGTCTCATCTCAGCCTCAGCGTGTCAGGCTCAGATGTGATTTGAGATCAGTCCTAACATGCTAATGTTAATATGTTGACATTCTCACATTTTGCATGCAACGTGCAAAGCATCATTCTGTGCTGAATGCTAATTCAATATGTTTAGCTCAAAGTTCAGCTAAGGGTTAGAAATGAAGAAGCAGAAAAAGGAAGAGAGCCTTCTGAGGCAGGCAAGTGAGGACTGGAGGTAGGGGTGAAAACTAACTAATAACAAATACACATATTACTGTTACTGGGTAGCTTTCCCTGTACTTACACATTCTAAAACTATCTGGTTTGATTAGGTGCTGTTCTCTACTACTTTTTGCACTTTACGACACATTTCGACCCTCTTTACTCTGATAAAGCAACCTACACTATGAGAGCGTGCCGTTACTGAACTGAAGACAGATTGTCAGTGGGGTCCATTTATGTTGAAAGGTTATAGACAGGATGACACATTGGCTTTTTTGCCATTATCATACGTAACTAAGTACATGTATATCTGACTCGGATTACTTTCATTTACTTCTTCACTGCACTTTTATGTTGGTTGTTTTTGACTACTTTTTACTAGAATACTTTTTCCATCCCTGGCTACAGGGGAAGCAGTTAGACTGATTGAGTATGACTGCTGAGCTACACAGTATGAATCGAGTCATTCTATAAGAGCTTGCCTGAAAATATCTTGGGCTAATTTGGGCTTCTGGCATCAGGAAGCCGATAAAATAAAAAAAGGTTCCCTTTCTCACAGCTTCAAAAACACAGCGAAGTCTCTGTGAGCACAAAGACAAAGCTTCAACATCACTGAAACTGAGGATTATTTGATGCTTGATTTATATCTATAACTGATGTATTAAGTAACCTCAAAAAATTCATTAAAGAGACCTAAGAGGCATTATTAGGGGTGAATACTATATCCTGTATGAACGTACAGTCACTTGTGTCAGTTGAAGCATCATCTCTAGATTAATGAGATAAAATTAAACAGTAGCCGTACAGAATCTGAACTATACGACTCCTGTCTTGTTGCTGTTCATTAGACAGTACAGTAGTCCACTGTGTACTGTGCTGCACTGCCTGAATGAGTCATGGCTTTAGTGTTGCTTCACTGATCCATTTAAACACCTCAGTGAGCATGAATTTACAGACATTCATGTGCTTCTCACTCTGCTGCTGCTGGCGCCATCATACATAGCGCTGGTGTATTTCACCACGTACATGTACATACTGTACTGAAGCTGTGCAGAGAGCTACAACGCAAACACAAAAAAGTCAGGACGGGCTGTAAACATACAGTGGGAACAACCTTGGATGTCACAAAACTTCAGACACTACAGTCAAATCCCAGCAAGGCGGAAAAATTTGAGCTCCCGTTGTGGTTGCTATTCGTCTTAACTACTAATACTACATTTTGAAAATGTCCCCAAATGTATTACATTCAGCCATCACTTTATTTTTGAGTTTTTGAGATGAGAGCTAATGTAACATGACAAAAATAAAATCCATTTCCCAGGTATAATACATCTACATTTTTTGATTCATCTAGATACGGTAAAAGGGTTGTCTGAACATTGTCTTTAAAACCTCTCAAACTGTCAATTTAGTAAAATTAGTAATGCATCAATGAATGCTAATCCATTAGTTGATCAGCAGAGAAGAGTTTAGTCATTTATTAACTAAAAACCCAATAATACAATACCTACATCTCATAAAGCAAAAGCTGACCTCTCCCCTCACTTTACATCACAAGTGCAGGCTCCCTTTTCTATTCAGACACTGAAATGTTGCTGCTTTCGTTACAGACAACGTGTCACGTGTGTGTTGTAAAGTAAATGAAGGGTTCATAATGCGACGGTGAATCTGTGTGTGTGTGTGTGAGAGAGAGAGAGAGACAGAGAGAGAGAGAGAGAGAGAGAGAGAGAGAGAGCACGTGCCAGGCAGGGCTGAGCTATTAGCAGGCCACTTGAGATGGGTTATGTAACAGCGTTGTGGCTGCTGCAGTACCTGCTAGGCCTGTAGTCGCTGTCATAATTTACACACAAACACCCGCACACTGATTCACATCCACATGCACAACACACCAACAGACACTCAGTGTAACACGATCCTTCTCTTTTGCTTGGCACCACATCACTCTATCCTACCCAACTGGATGCACTCATTATGAGAGTCCGTATGTGTGTGTGTGTGTGTGTGTGTGTGTGTGTTTGAGGTCATCAGGTTTCAGCTCTTCTCCAACAAGGCGAGGGGAGGGCAGAGTTTTTATTAGTCCAGCAGCTTCATGTTGAGTTGTCGCTCCAAAAACTGTGGTGCAGTAGTGCAGGAGATTAGAATAAAGATGGAGCTTAACAAGTGGAGCCCACCTGCCCTGAAACACACACACTGATCCCTACCTTCACATCAAGTCAAACCCTACTCTAGGCTGCGGTGCGGAGAGGACAGATGGAGCAGGCTCCTGCAGAGATCAACATCACAGACTCCTCTACTTTCTAATTCAGCACTTTTTCCATTACAGCTTCTGTCATTGCACCAATGCTCTCTCATCCAGAGTAACGTACCGTGTGTGAGCAGGTTAAGGTCTTGCTTAAAGGGGTTTTACATTTCCATAAAGTTCCATAAGCATTTCTTCAATGTTTTGTCACCTTTTGCACATGGAATAAAGAGAGTGCTGTGTGTATATATGCGATATGACTGGTTATCTTTAATCTTAACTTAAAAAATGTCTTTCTTCCATACTCATCATATTTAAATGCTCTTTGTAAAGTGTTGCATGTAGACCCTGATGAAGGCCACAAGCCAGTACACTTTAGTCTGACAATAAAGATAATATTATTACAAGTTTTGTTGTTGTTTTGACCCTTTAAGGCAGCTTTTCCTTCTAGTAGGTGAAGTTGTGTGGGTTTTTTTTTTAAAACTCTGACTTTAATTGTTCCTTATTTAGACGAGTATTTAATGTTATTGAGAAAAACAAAGATTTGAGTAGTCAGGAGCTTTCAAATTATTCCACCATTTTATGAGAATTATGAAAGAATAACCTTTTTGTGAGACACGTTTGTGCTATCTGAAGAAACAAAAGTGGTTTTAGCTGTCTGTGTGTGTTTCTGCTCTGCAGTATATTAGGAGGTGTTAATATAACTTCCTGACTCATCGTTACCTCATCACACGGCGATACTTTGGCCTGGCATCACAGAACCGACCTGTTGGAAGACCTGCTGATGCATATTAATTCAATGTCTGTCACCGGTTTGTTATGCAAATTGTTCATTCTAATGCCACCATTCTTATGCCCATCATGGCCAAATGTTAATCACAAAATGTGCCATTGTGCGTCAAGGCTTCATTTGAATCCATTAACCTAACGGCAACACCTTTAGTTGCCCTTACATCCTTCAACTTCTTGTCTGTGTGTCAGTGCAGCAAGTTGGTGCATTGATGATAATAGAGCTGGACTGGGTTTAATTACTATTTAACCACACTGTGTCCCAGCAGGTTAAGAGCTCAGCATAGTGAAGACTACCTGAGCACAGAGACCCATCTCTCTCCAGCAGCGAGGGGGAAGCAGAATAAATTGGGATGCTTGGCACAGGCCTAGAGGCTCAGTCTCATATTTCGATCGCTCGTCTGCTGTAGAGGATCACGCTTCTCTAGCACACTGTGCAAGTCTGCAAAGTGAGGAAGGCTGCACAACTATGATACTCCAACAATGAGACATCTGTATGCTGACTACAGCTCACCAGCAAAATATGAATTAGGGGGTGAAATTAATGTGTTTGTTTGTCCATATGTTCCTGGAATAATAAACAAAATCTCTGAGGCTTGGTGTGTTTATGTACTTGCGTGCCATCTTAAAAAATAGTGCAGTGCAGTCTCACATTATGAAATTATTACATTGTCGTATACCTTGCAACCAAAAAATAAAAGTTCTTCACCGTAACTTAAGCTACAGTATTTTGATGATAGAGCAGCTTCTTCGAAGGTGCAGAAAACTGCATTAGAAAAGGTACTGTGTGACTATTTCCTGTGTGTATACTGTATGTATGTTTAGTCCACTGACCGCAATCATCTGAGCCACGTAGCTCTCAGGGCCGGTGTACTCGGTCGGATCCTTCACCCTCACCAGAACCAGGAAGTAAAGGTAGTGCCACATGTTGTGTTCGGATTTGATATGCTCCTCGAAGGACACCGTCTTGTTGTCAAATTTGTCCCTTTCCAACCCTGCAAGACATTAGCTCCATTTAATCTGAGTTCTTCCAAATATATTATATATCATTTGAATACAGTATTGGGCGAACCACATAGCTGTACACACCACAGATGAAACAGGTGGTTTTCAGGATCTCCTCCTTCCTTTGTTTCTCACTTCTCAAGTCAGCGAAGGTGTCGATGATAACACCAAAGATGAGGTTAAGAACGATGATGATGACGACGAAGAAGAACAGAAGGTCGTAAACCACTCGGGCGGCAAACAGAGGCTCCTGGATGGTCCAGTTTCAGGTAAAATATGGAGAAACGTTTTTATTTCATCTTAAACAAAAGCTGATGCAGCACAAATGCATTTATGTATAGTTCAAGTCATTACAAACAGACATTAAGTATAAAAAAATTCTGTAATAAGTGAACACACTAATTCATTTGTTAATTTTGAGATCGTCTTACCGCTTTGGAGGGTCTCCTGAGGATGTCTCCTACACCTCCTCCATTACGCAGTCCCTGGTTCAATACTGTGATTATACACATGAGCAGAGTGTCGCACACACGCTCTATCCCATCGTCTTCATCTACAACCAGACACACGGGACAACATGTGAGGGGCAAGGATAGACAGAGTGTGTGTATGTATGTGTGTGTGTATATATATATATATATATATATATATATATTTTTNTTTTTATTTTTTTTTTTTCCCATTCACACACAGTCTGACCTCATTCAAAAAATGATCGCTCAGCTGACTTTAATAACTGATAATAAAACACCTTTGTATGGGAACAGCTGATAATGGTGTGACTAAAGATCAAATGGATACTTTTAACTCCCTCGCCTACTCAAATGTGAAAATAAAAAAATGTACTATATTATTTATATCACATATGAAATGTACATATACTGTAAATCGGAAATGGCATGCCCAGTGTGACTGCTGAGCAGAAAGTGGAGGTGAAGGATGTGGATGAGATCACGTGTGTGCCCCTATGGTGCAGGTGATCCATAGAGACGCAGGAGAGTGTGAGTCATCTCCTCTGCCTCATCAAGTTTCTTTGTGTGCACTCCTCTGTGTGTGTGTGTGCATGTCTGTGTGTCTCTCTTTGTGTGTGTGTGTGTGTGTGTGTGTGTGTGTGTGTGTGTGTGTGTGTGTGTGTGTGTGTGTGTGTGTGTGTGTCTCTTTGTGTGTGTCTCTGTGTCTGTGTGCGCGTGAGTGAGTGAGTGAGTAAATACATTTTCAGGACCTCACGGAAAGGTAACACACCCACACGCCGGTCAAACCACAAAATCCTAAACTTGTCCACTCAGCAGTGACTTTTATAATGGGTAGGGTGTACAGTTTAACAACACAAAATAAATTAAAATAAAATAAAATATTTAATTTCATCATAAAACTTACCAGGAACAAGTTTAGGTGTTGAAACAGGGCAGTTATCTTTCGTACATGAGCCAGCAACTTCTTTGTTACTCAATAAATCCCTTTTTCCTTTTCAAAGAAAAAAAAGGAACATTATGTGAAGTTGATTAATGATAACAGCGCTGAGAATTTACAAATGAAAGAAGACGATTAAATTGTGCTCTGGCATTAAAACTCCTTCCCGCTAATTCTCATCAGCACCAGTAAAATCAGCAAGGAAGATATAGTCAGACATTATGTAAACTGAGGCAGCAGCTGCTGGGTGGGCGGTGAAGCGCTGCAGAAAAAACCTGAACAAATCATTTGCACATCGGCAAAGCCCTGAGCAGCAGAGGAGCTGTACTTGAGTGTGATCAGCTCAGGCAGACAGGCAGAAGGAGAACTGCACCTGAGTGCCAGAAAAAGGGCCTTCTTCCCTGACAGGCTGGAGGACAGAGGGCAGGGCTTGGAGACAAGAAGCAGAGGAAAAAGAAGAAGAAGAGCGGAGGGGACAGGGGCGCAGGGGTCACAGCCCCAAGGTAGCAGCAGTGTGGACTTGGTGCTCCTCAGCTTTGATGGAGCTCTGGTTGTGCCTCGGTTCACCCCACAGCTAACAGATAGACAGACGTGAGCCCAGCTGGTTACATAACTCACCACTGCTCTGCTGTGTCTGCTGTGCTCTATTCAGCAAAACACAGGATGGTGCGGCCACCAGGTTATGCAACAGGTGCACATGTGCTGGCAGGTTGTCTTCCTGACCATCCGAGCACTGTGCCGGAGCTCATTAACACTCCCACACTTTACACAGTGCGTTCAAAACATGTGTCTGGGTATGTGTATACAGTATACTGTACATATTCTACAATTTCTTTTGGAGATTGTATATATGCAAACATTGATTTTACAGTTTTTATTGATATCCAAAAAGGTAAAACAATTCAGACAAAATACATAGAATTCAATACTGGCATGCTGAAACCAAGTTGCGCAATGGATTCATTCTGAGCCAAAGAATCCTTTTGATTATTGTCCTGACAGTTCAGAAGTTAAAGTGTCTGCTATGCTGTATGTAGAGCAACCGGACTGCCAAGTCTGCCAGTTATCTTTTATTTAGTTTGAGGTTTGAAACTCATTAACTTTTAGGATGTACAATCTCAGAGTTATTGATACATTTAGAGCAGAAAAAGAACAGACAAACAGCCCACAGACGTTAACGAGAGCACTGTAAAAGAGTTCAAATTTAGGACACGTTTTAGGTTAACTAAGGTTAAATTCAGGAGCAGAGCAGCCACAGCATAACAAAAAATATGGTATAAAGTCCTAAGCAGTGCCAGTCTTTTAAAGTATTTTAGGGATATTTAATATAGTATAGACAGGAAACAAGGGGGGGAAATGGGGAATGACACGCAACAAAGGTTCCTACCCAGACTCACACAAGGGACATTGCAATTACACTGGCAGCGTCATAGAGTGCTATGACACCAGGATGCCTCGTGAATAATAGACTTTTTTTTAAAATTTATTGTTGAGCTACACCTCAGGTAAAATCTGCTTTACATTGTAGAAACTGTTCAAGACAGAGGGTCTGGTCCCTGGTAATGAGTGTTTTCACAGTTCAAGAAGTTCTAACCTGGTGCAGGAAGGTGGTCCACCTCCATGCGGAAGTCGTCCTTGAGGAAGAGGAAGCCAATGATAGAGAAGAAGTAGACAAGGAAGATGGCCAGAACAGCTGTCAGAATAATAGAGCGGCCATTCCTCGTCACACTCTTTATCACGTTGAGCAGCGTCTCCTCTCGGATCACCAGGTCAAACAACTGTGGAGGGACATCGACATCAGTGAGTCATCAGCAAATTGATTTATTCAGAGCAAATGTATAAATGCAACAACTTGCACAATCAGAATCAGAATGCTGATCAGTCAGTCACAATGTAATGGAAGTGAAATGTGTAAGAGATTTCTTACCAAAAAACTATAGAAGAACTCGTGCACAAAGAGGCCCAGGACGCAGATGATGGCATAGCCCAAATGGTAGATAAAGAGCATGTCCATAACAACTGCTTTGTAGCCTCGAGTGAACGTCCCCTGGTTGCCCACAAAACTTACGAGAAAGACCAACTTGTTGAACAGCTGAAAGAGAAGGAAAAAAAGGCTCAGGAACAGCTTTGACGTCTGAAGAGGCAGGAATGATGAGAAAAGATGTCCCCAAACAACACTGGGTCCAATCTTCCATTACTTACATTGATAGTGCCCAGCAACAACAGAGCAGGACCGAGGCCCATAGTGTAGATAGCACGTAGAATGAGGGAGACCAGGAAGAACAGGATGCCCCACGGCTTGGGTAAGACAGGAAGTAATGTGGTGAACACCCCCAATGCCACCCACAGTAAGATATTCCAGAACGGGGACAAGGTGCCTGGACAGCAGAATAAAGCATCAATCAAGGTACCACACATCAATGCTCTGAAACGTTGTGGCGTTTCTCTAATGAATTATTCACCTGAGCTAAGAGCCTAACTTAGCACAACACAGTCAGAGGCAACACTTTAAAATGTCAAACAGTGGTCCGTAGGGACCGTCATCTTCACTCATAACAGCCCTCTCTTCTCCAGCTCACGCTGTAAACCACCGAAGTGAAGCTCACGATTCTTTAGGACACTGCAGTTTTCTGATGATTTTATTGATAAAAGCTGCTTTCAGGAAAATACTTATCAGTAAAGCCACATATTCACATTGCAGGGAATGACATATCTCAACATACCAATAAAGATGATTAAAGTCTTAGTTGTCCTGCCTCAACAGGTGCTGCTAGAGATTTTATTAATTACACCTGAGCTTTTCCTGCTGTATTGGTCTGTGTGTTGTGATGTAAGAGACTTATAGGCTTTTTGAATTCTTTAACCACTGGAAACACATGAATACAAAATGCATGTTTGGGTTAGTTCAATCAATACATTCTAAATGATTTAATGCAGAGGCTGGCAATTAGTTTTGGCCACTGACCACTTTCATCAGTTGTTTGAATTCTTTCATTTGCTTGGAAATAAAAAACACCAGTGTGCCGTCTTTGGGATGTAAGAAAATAACAGAATCTCCTCGTCATTTGTGTTTGTGAAATCTGTCAAATTTCTTTTGGTTGAATAACACTGATGACTGCATTTGCATTAAGGAGATAAGGCACTGATTAATTAAAATTAATTGGCTTTATTTTTCATTTGGGAGTTCTCTGGTAAGCTCATTAGATCCTATTTCAGCACCAGGAGCTGTCCACACCACGACCCATCAAACAGCCAAGGCTTGTTATGGGTTTAGACGTAGCTCAATAAGGAAACATTTCAGATGTCATTGGGAGGTCAAGTCATTTTGGTGGAGGTCCATCTATCACACTGACAAGGAAAAAAAATACATGGGTTTGAGAAAGCCTGAGACAAATTCAGAGAACTAACATGAACAATGTCTATCTAACCCAGACTATCTTTAGCCTCACCACATGACCAGGACAGGTTTGATCCATGTTTACATCTGTCAGTCAGTGTCATGACAACATATTATACAGATAATTTGTAGCAGGAAAAGAAACAAAATAAAAAATCTGAAACTCTCACCCTCATCTCCATCATCACCAAAGGGGTAGAATACAGCCACAGCGATGTTGACCAGACAGGCCAGGTAGAAGGAGATGCTCCCCCAAAGAGAGATGTGGCGTGAGAACCAGAACAGAGCCTTATTTTCTGCACAACCAGAACAGGAAGCATAAGTACAGGGACACAAACTCAGCACACAAACACACAAAGTCGCTGCAGGCCCTTCAATTTATTCTGGAATAACAATAACCAGACACTCTGGATGATAATCATAATTTACCATCCTGCAGCCTGCTTCTGCTGCCACCATCATTATTTTTTTCCGAGTGCTGGATTCAGAATGCAAAGACTTACTGCGAATCTTCTTCTGCCACCTCATCTCATTGTAGAGGTTGTCAAACTGTTGGAAGAAGTCGTTAACCTTGCTGCCCTGGTCGTCTCTCTCGGTGGTGGTGAACACGCGCACCTTGGACTCTTCGGTGAGGTACTCGCAGATGTTAGGGACTGGGAACACTATCTGCTCCATGGTGCGGTCACGACGCACAATCTGGCAAACAGATATCAAGTAAATCCTCTTTGCAGATTTATAGTTATACATTCTTTAAGGAGAGATAGAAGGAAAAAAAGTGATTTGCTTGTTAAATAAAATTCAGAGGATAAATGGATGACGTGATGCTGAGTTTTACCTCTATCTGAGCTGTGTGATTGGCATAGTAATGAAGGGCATCATCCTCCTCATTGTCGGGGTCCACCCCTGAACACAGCCCCAACCCCGACCCTGGCCTCAGGCTTTGCTGCAGGATTTTATTGTGTCGGGCCAGCTAGTATCCAAAAACAAAATTACTCAGTCATCTCATTTACATGGCACTCATGGAAAATCCAAGAGTGATTAAAGATCACAAAGCCTTTGAATAATAACAATAATGGTAATGCGATTGACCCCAAGGGGAAATTCTCCCCTTGTCCCGCCCATGATTCCCAAACCTAATCACAACACGACCATCTTGGGACACAAAGCTTTGGATATGGACACAGACAACTTCATGAGAGTAAAAACAAGACAATGCAACTTAACATGACAATAAAAAGACAGAAGAGCAAAAACAATGGAGAAATTAACATACTTCCCAACAGGATAAACAAACAGGATACATTTATAGATATCTGGTCAAGGCACATGATGGAATACATTACACATGAAGACAAGACTTTACAGTGAGACAATTTTGGGACTTCTGTGTATAGTTTTCTGTTAATTAGTTAATATTGGATGCATATACCTGCAATAACTGATTTTTTTTGGCCACTTGAGAGCAGCAGAAACAAAGTGTGAACACAACATTGACATTACGTAGATATGGCTAACTTGATAACAAACAGTTGCTGCCAGCTAGTTGCTAACTGTGTTTGTCTACTGCTTGGCGCTGAGCAGCCAGTGTACAGTGGGTTTTTAGAGCTTTTTCGCTAAAAACAGCTGCTAGCTGTGGCTGAAAATGGCGTTACGCGAGTGGTGAGAGTGAACCAAAACAGTGAAAGCTGCGAGCCAGACAGCTAAACGATGAGCTGAAACTCACTATAAAGCTCAGTAAAGCCGAGGGGAGCTGCACACTTCTCCAACTGCAACTCCTACTTAAGTAAAATTACACTTCTGTGTAATTGAAGTCTTAAATATGTACCACAGTGCCATCCATCTATACCGCTTATCCTTTAGAGGGTCGCAGGGGGCTGGAGCCAATCGCCAGTCAACCACAGGGTTGACAAAGACAGACATTCACGTTCACAGTCGGGTAATTTAATTGGGAGACCATGCAAACTCCACACAGATCCAGCCGGCCGGTGGGTTAGAACCCAGAACCTTGTGAACCTTCTGTCGCCTCGCCTTTTGAGGCTAACCATTGCACCACCTGTGCCACAGTACTGTAGCAGGAAATTATAAAGAGCAACAGTAACAAGAGAGATGGCCGTCGTGTAACAGTGGAATGTAAAGGACGCTATGATGTTGGATGATTTTAGTTTTTTAGTCCAGCAGGAAAAATATGGTTATTTAACCAATAAAGAGTGGTTGTACCATGTCAATGACCTTTCCATTTGATTCCTGGTGTCAGAATTATATGAAAAAGTGGGTTTATCTGTCTTTGTATGTTGTTTGGTTCAGGAGTTATGAAAATCGCCGTTTCTTGCCACTCGCATGGACATCAATTCAAGATGGCCGCCAAATGAACCACATAGGACATAAGTTGACCTCGGCAACATGAAAAACATCTTAACTAGACACCATTAGGGTCCTAAAAAACAGGTTACAAAAAAAATGCCATGTAGGTACATGGGAACCTATTTCTCCTGGTGGACTATTTCTTCTTCTCCTTTTTTCCCAATTTACTTATGTCTTTCAAATATATAATTGCCAAAACAGGGCGACAAATATAGAGTTCTTTTAATTCTCTTTCTGTAAATCCCACGGTTGTCTGTAAAAAAATAGTAGACAGTAGTTTACTGTCTGCATTTTTATGATCGACTGTTTATCTTTCACTCTTGTTTTTTTTACTTATTCATTATTTATTTCTTATCTCACACACCAATTACAATGAATGACAGCTTGTCCTGAAGAGCAATTACCACATAATATCTTCGGAAAGATACTTGAAAAGCTCATGTTTAAGTTCGTGTCATGTGGATATGTGTGTTTGTGTGTTTCCACTCTACAGAGGTTAAAAAAAAAAAAAAAAGGCTTTCCTTGTCATAATGAAAGTAGTCTGTTGGTTGGACAAAAATACCCTGTTTGACACTTGGCTCTAAAGAGGCAGAAGTGAAAGCCCGCTAGACTCTGTCTGCTCTCTCCAACTGACATAAACTCTAGAGGAAGGCAGAGACACACACACACACACACAATACAACTACTTTCTCAGTTTCTCAGTGGCACAACACACCCGTCTCATTTCTTTACTGTTGATACACTGGACCAGGCAAACCACATTTGTTTAGTAATACAGTGACTGCCTGCTACAGTGAACACCTACGTCTGCAGAACCAGTGTCACATCCTGAAAGCTAATTTTAGAAAACTGGCAGAGAGATTCACTTTAATAGAAAAGCAGTCTTCCATTTAGCACAGAGGGCACAATCGAATATGAGCATGCATGTAGACACATACACACATTAACTAGTGCAGTGCACGGCGCTGAGGTCGGCAGAAGGTCAGACAGACAGACAGAGAGGAAATGCAGTAATGCTTCTGTCACAGAAAAAAACAAGCTCAGGCATTTTTATAACCTGGTGGGCCAGGATGTAAATGTTGTGTCCGACGTCTCTGGGCTTGATCTGGTCTCCAACACTGTCCTCATCCTCCTCACTCTCCAGACCCTGGGTATAGGCTTCCTTCATTACATCCACCTGATGCACAAAAGTTATAAAAAGTTACCGCTGTTACACTTGAAAACAGATGTTGCATAGGACCTAGCTCTGTGTGTGTATACATGCTGACACACACTTACCAGTTCAGTGGGTCTCATCTTGTAGAGAATCTTCTCTGCGTTCTCACTGTCATGGCGGCTCTCCATGATAGCCAATAGGAGCTTGGAGGCATTGTTCTACAACACAAGGCTTCACCAATTAACTTTTACAATTTCGATCAACTACAAACTACAGAGCAGAGTAATTCAGGAATAAATGACTTGACTCGCATGACATTTTCTAGCAGAATTAAACCATTTGAATGTTGTGATTTTATTAATGAGTTGTAAGACTGAAAACCTCAGCAGTCAAACAGCTAGACATAATGTGTAGCCAACAAACATAGGTCATCACAATGAAAAAAGGAGGTGAGAGAACACTTTCTCTATAGAAAAATGTGGCTCCATTTATTCATTAAAACATCACATTTTTAGCCAAAATGGTCTTCTAAACATTGCGGAATTGGTAAAACGACTTTATTCACTTACTTATCTTGTTCTCAGTCTCTAGCACTATATGTAATTACTACTATAAAGCAACACATAAGCACTGCTATAGTAATGGGTGTCAATGGCTGTGCGTCATAGCGAGCGGCCTCTCAGAGACACCTGCTACTCACCTTGAGCTCCAGCACCAGGTCCAGGCGATGCTTCCCCAGGGGGTTGATGGAGTTGACAATCAGTGCTATAATGATGTCAATACCATTGGACTCATGCTTGGCTATACAGGTCTGGAAAAGGAGAGGTTATATTAGAGTGAAAGCACATTGGACAATAGCGCAAGATCAATATTAAAGCACAACTCGTACTGAAACACCAGTGTTGTGTATATTAAAGACTTGTGGAGACAGCAAGATACCAGTCAACATACTGATGTTCAAAGATTTTTAAAAGTTTTTAAAAGTCAGTTGCCAAACAAAAAGTTTTTTAAGTTCAAGAAATTACAATTTTTAAATGACCCTTTTTGCAATGCAATGCTGGAAGTCAACGATGGAAATCAACATCGAAATTTACGGTATATTTTGCAAAATGGTTGTCAGTAATGCTTTACACACATATACTTATAGGCTACAACATTCAAATATAATACCATAAAGTTATTTTCCTATATATTGTATATCCTTTTAGTAAAGTAAAAAACAAAATACAAGCTATATCATAAATACATGACCAAAATCTCAGGTAATACAGTCTCATCATCCTGTTGAATACTTATACCTGTTGAATATACTAATTAATTAATATATAACCTATTTAACTATTCATTAAACTAAACCTACAGTCAACTCTAAACTAACCAATCCTCCCCCTACCTGGTTTTCATGGCAGGGTCCCTGGCAGTACTCTGTGATGGTTTCCAGGGTTTGGCGAACCAGGTCCACATTACTCTCATTTATATAAAGGCCCAGCAGCCCGAGGCCTCCAGTGGTGCTTCCACAAATACAGTCCAAGAACTGAAGAGTCTCACACACCAGATTGTAGTTTGTCTTGTTGTTCTGGTTGCGGAGAAAGTTCTGTATTCAGAGCAGGAGAACAACAGTCAGTCAGCAGTCAATTTAACAGTAGTTGAACTTTATGGTTCTTACTCTCAATCACAAAAGGGGCCAGTACCTGCAGGTCTGAATTGTGGTTCTCACAGAGCAGCTGTAGGTAGCGTAGGATTGGTTTCATGATGGTGATGGCTGGGCTCATCTGACTTTCTTCTAAAGCCTCTTCGGCCCCGACCATCTCATTGTTCTGGCCAAGGCCTTCAAGGTCGGGATCCAGCTCCTTTCTGAAGGCACAGAAGGCCTTTGAGGTCACTGATGAGGCCTCCTTCAGCTGCCCTCGCATGTCCTCCCTCATATGAAGCCCAGAGTCTTTCCCTGGAGCACAGCATGCAGGTATACAGAGACGTAAAAAGAAAAACATGATTCACCAATTAATTATTGGACAGTACAATAACATTTGGCAGAAGATGGATCTTCTTTGCAAGTTGCATGGAAAAAGTTACCATTTTGAGTTAATGATCAACAGCAGCCTGCACTATGACGTTGTAGACATATTAAAAAAGAAATAAAAATTTAAAAAAAAGACCTCACCCCCTCGACAAGTGGGCAACTATTGAGTGGGGTTCTGTAGCATGAAAGTACCCAATCTTAATACAATGGTCTTTTGATAGGCTTGTGATGTGGGCTGTCACATGGCCACTGACATGTGACTGCAGGAACAGGGAACAAGAGTCTGCACAGAGGTCAGCAGAGCAACAAAGATCATTCTGGATTTATCCTCCACTTTTGTTTAAACTCAAAGCAGAGCTGAACATTAAGACCACACGTACTGGAAGAAAGTTTTCAAGTTTATATTTGAGCCTATTTTGTGGCTTTTCACTCACTCCAGGCCTGTTTCTATGGAAATGCTCGGCTGTGGTCAGGAAATGACCCCACTTTCAAATACTCATCTCTATGTACCTCTGACATTATTATCCAGTTGGTTCACATTATATAAACCTTACTTTCGTTCAGCTGCATGCTCCAGACAGCAAAGGTGACAAATGGCCACACTCCACTTAAAATGCGTCATTACTCGACTGTACCTTTCTTGAACCTGATGCTACTGGCGTCACTGTCATCATCCCTTTTTCTGCAGCTGAGCTCAAACATGTTGACGGACACGGTGGCTCGGATCTCTTGCTGGGCCAAACGCATGTGGTCATAGAAAACCTTGAAGAACCTCTCGGACTTCTTCTGCTTGTACAGTTGGTTATAGAAGGAGTTCTGGGTGGGAGGCAGAGTCCTTATCAACATAAAATCTGCAAATCTGAATCTGTGAGTGTGTGTGTGTGTGTTCTTTAGCTCATCAATGTGCACGGAAATAAAGGATCTGAGTGTCTGTGTTGCCCACCTGTATCTGTGTGTTTCCGCCTTGGAGAAGGGCAATGCCCAGCAGGATGCTCTCTTCAAACACCCGGTCGTTCTTGGTGTTGACGATGAGGTCAATCACCAGCTCGGATGCCCCAACGTTGTCCAAGAGACACTGGATCTCCACCACACTGCTGCTTGGCTTGTCAGAGTCCAGCATGGGAGAACCTCCTGCAGACATTTAACATAATTGTGCTCTTAACAGATAACTGATTTTTTTTTATTCTTATCTAACAATATGCGTGGTACTTTAGGAATCGGTTAAACACAGATTCAAGGTCTGCCAGCAATTGTCAAATAGCACTTCTCCTAAGAGGCGGAGTGCTGTCATGTTAGCTGCCGCTGTTTCCTCTGCAGTGAGTAGTTATTGCAGTGTCTACTGGGTTTATTTGGGGTTCTCAGTACCTCCGGATGACGGCTTGACAAAGCCGCCAGATGAGCTGTTTCCACTCCCAAGCTCTGACTTAGAGAGGAGCTTTTGATTTCCAAAGTAGCGTGTGAGGAGAATCTTTCTCAACTCGTTTCCCTGTGGAGACAGAAATCATGATGTTAAATCCATATCACAGTCTGAGAGAGTACCAGCCTCAAACTAGGAAATTCACATTTTGAGCCATAACCATAAAAATAACATCAAAATGAAGGACTCCCAACCATCCAAACAAGAGGGCTGAGCAGATTTCATCTTGCACCTAATAGGAATGATCACCGTCATCCCATGATGCATTTCTTTCTTGATGGGAGCGATGGATCTTGGGAGGATGCTCTTATCAACAACAAAATTGGAGCCTCTCACTGAGGAGCATAATAGTGTTGTTCTATAACTAGATCCTAACTGAGCATTCATGAAAGATTCTGAGATAGCAGCCAAAAGAAAAGAAAAAAAGAGGTTAGTTTTATAGGTTATGGTTTGCTATAATTAATGATAGTCTGATGTTCTAGATGTTTTCCTTATCCTATCTTGAACACGAGACTATAGCATGAAAGTTTGACAACTTCATAAAGATCAACTTCAACAACATGGGTTACTGTGATTGAGGAGATTGCATTCAGTGAGTGGACAAAAATCAGAGATGGAGATAACATAAACTCTGACAAAGTGAATCCCAATTGAAAAAAAATACACATACGTCATGCACACAGAAGCCCTGTAGTGTAAAAGTGATAAAAGGAGGCTGCATGTGGTCATTTACGTGTGATGATGTTTTATGTATTTGCACAAAACAATGCATTACACAACACCAATTTATTTTCTTTCTATCTCTCAATAACATCTCCGTGCGTCTCTTGTGACATTTGACGCAGATAAGCAGAAATGAGATTAAAGGATTCATGGAGATAATCTCCCTACAGTGGTTGTGTAATAGAAGTGCGAGAGTGATTGACAGGTGTATGAGTTGCATTGTCCATCTATTTTTATTGTGCAACAGGAGGGAGCGATGGATGGTTGGATGGATGGCAGGCACATTAAAAAAAAAATGTATAGACACTAAGGGGTGGTCGGCATCAGTTTCTATAGCAACCTAACAACTCACCACCATCATTATTGATCAACAGAGTGGGTGAATAGATGGATAAACAGACTGATTGAAGGGTGGAGCAAAAGGATGAATGTACTGTAGGGAGCCACTTGTGGTTTCCATGGAAACATATTAGTAGGACAATCAGCCTTCCCCTGAGATACAGGTGAAGGACAAAATAACACCTGAAAACACTAGAGCTCTGCAGTAAATTCATCCTCTGGTGGTGCTGAGGTGTTGATCCAACTCGACCATTTATTTAGGCTTTAGTTTGAGGTGTTGTTGAGCAAATGAGTGCAGAAACAATTTGTCAATCAATCAATTTAGTCAATCGACAAAATATTATAATATATAGCCAACTATTTTAATAAGTGATTAATTGTCGTTTATCAAGTAAAAATGCCAAACATCTTCTGGCTCAAACTTCACAAATGTAACTATTTGCTGCTTTTCCCTCTTTTATATCTTGTAAAATTCTTTGGGTTCTGGACTGGTCCTTGGACAGTTTTCTGACATTTTGTACACTAAACAATGTATTTATTGATAAAAAACAATTGTGGCCAGATTAATCAATAAAGACAATCCATTGCTCCCCTCAGTTAATGCAGTTTTCCTGTGTTTGGCATACACTGTCATGAATATTAAACCTTTTCCCTTTATTACATTACATAATTTAGCAGTGTTTGCGACTGACGCACCAACAGTTCAGGCAGTGATTATCTGGCCTCTTTGTCCCTCTGCAAGTTCCCTTATTGTGATTATCACACCTCTGTTAAAGCTGACACATACTGCTAATTGGTATTCAGCTTAATATGACTCACTTGTGTAGCTGCCTTTGTGAGCGTTGTTTACAGTAGTTGCTGCTTACATTAAATTGCTGGTGCATTGCAAACATCGCAAAACTGTAATGTGACACAAAAGTCTCTGCTAAAGACTGAAACTGAATTATCAAAGAGAAATGCTGGTCACTATCGATATATTTTCACTCCAATCTGCACCCTTCAAAAAAAAAAATCAAAAACAAAAATTAAAAAAACAACATTCATTTTTGACAGTGAGAGATCAGACAAATGAGGCACCTCCATGCCTCGCCATGAAGGCTGCCCAGGCACAGTCCAGCCGAAGAGCCTCAAACTAAGTGCACTGAAGAGTGAAGATGTGGAGCACGTGTAGCTGATGCTCCCTGTGTCAGTAAACACTCCATCTCATCTGCAGTCAGCAGAGACACTTGTCTGCCTGCACTGTCTGGCGGAGCTGTCTCACAAACATACATACACACACACACACACACACACACACACACACACACACACACAGACTTCTTGAACTGAAGGTGAGGATCCATTGAGCTAGCCTCTCATTTCCACACAGCAATGCACAGACACACTCTCAGTGCAGCTACAAACTCTTCACTACGCTCTGTAAAGCAGCACATCCCAATGCACGCTCATTGACTGATTGCAGATTGAATCATCTTTGACTTAACATTTCCCCTTTTCTGACAGAGGATGTGTTGGTTTTGCACCACTCTCAAAACCACCAGTGAAAGAAACACTCCGGCGGGGGAAGTTGAAAGGGGTGGGGGTGACAGGTTATTGCTCTTGTTTGCCTCCCTTCTGGGCGATGCAGTCTGCTGGCTAGGTCTGCAGAGAGAGAGGAGAGGAGCGGAGAGGAGAGGAGAGGAGAGGAGAGGGGAGGCAGGATGGCGGTAGAGGAGAGTCAGCCCAGCCTGAATGATCTGCTTGCTGCTGCACTGACAAGAAAAAACTCCAGTCAGGTGATGTAAGAGCCCCGAGAAAGAAAGAGAGATAGAAATAGAGGTAGGAGAACTGACAGAAGTAAGGAGGGAGGGGAGGGGAGGGGAGGGGGGAGCAAACAAAACCTAGCGAGTAGCAGACAGCCGTGGTGTTTTAAAATGTGCACCGGCACGCCACACTGCGGCTCTGGTGTCCAAGTTGGGGATGAGCTGCCGATCCCCACCTCCGGCATCCTCGCACCCCCCTTTTTCTCCCCTCCCTCCTCCAGCCCCCTCGCAGCTCTGCTGTCTGCAGATCTCTCCGACTCCGGGGAGATGCATGGAGAAAAAGACAAAGACACCAGCCTGCCCTATGCTTCTTTAGGTGGTCTGAAAACTCACACAGGCAGCGGAGGGCAGCACCAGCTGTGAACCAAGACAGACAGTGACAGGAACGGGCAGGGGAGGCTTGAACTGCTCAGGTCAGACAAGGTCGATTATAGCGGAGACTCAGGCCACAGAGGAGGAGAATGTTACCCAAACAAGGTTCAGATCGGGGGGGGGGGGGGG
>LKNJ01000759.1:0-73452 GCA_002120245.1 Maccullochella peelii
AACCAGCACTTGGTTCGCGTTGGTGGAAAGGGGGTATGTGAGCAGATAGCCTTACCAAGCCAGATAGAAGAACTGCAATAGAGAAACAGGATAGTACAAGCTCACAACACAAAAAGAGTGGACTAAATTGTGTTTTAACACTTTTTTAAAAATGTATTTATCATGGTCAGTTTCCAGTGCAGAGCCCACCTTGGTATTCCTGTCGCAGGTTTGCATGGCTTGATGGAGTAAAATGTGGCTAGACTCCCATTCACTATCATAAGTATTACCACACACCACCACCTCTATCAAAACCAGTGTAGTCCCCATTACCTTTATGTGGCTTTTTAGCGTGCAAGCATGTCTGTATTGCAAAGTGCATCCACTTTGCTGAATGGGAAATGATTCATAAAAATGAAAGATTTTAGCAGTTTTACGTTAGTACCATCAGTGAGAAGTAGGTTTTCAAATTGAATGTCTACAGATTGTTAATGTTTTTATCAACTTTTTGACCACATTTTTACTAAATTAACAAGTAGAACATACAATGGTGCACATCAATCAGAGATACAACACAACAACTGATCCAAAGCAAAATATCCACAATCTGTGCCCTGTGTATCACTACCCACTATTGTTGGTGTAGCAGATACAAGTTTGAGGGTATTATCTATTTAGTGTCTTAAGTTAGTTACTGCCAGTGAAAATAAAACTAATCAACTAAAAATATGACATTTTACTGCATCAAATCTGATATATAAATATAAATAATTGTCTAAGAGGGATAAATTCACTGCACACCCCTAAAACATTTTAATCTGGCTTTATTTAAGCAAAACTGTAGAGATAAAACTCCAAAATGGCAGGTACAATCTGAAGAAAAGCCAGGGCCAGTAAAATTGTACACATGAAATAACTGACAATGCGATTGATAAGCCATTGTAGTTATGTCACCAAATGGTTTGTATTTTAGCCAACTTTTTCTACTGAAAATGTTTATTGTATTATTGAACTTCGAGTAAGGGCAGTAGTGAAGTTTTTTTTGTAGGAAAAATATGCTAAAATATCACCAATAAACAAATGGTGGCACTTTCTTGTAGTTTTACATACATACAGAAGAAAGTTTTACTCTCCTGAAAAACAAGCCCATCGGTGGTTTTCTCTTCCTTGTCTTGCAAAAGAGTCGTTATTCCCTGTAGAAATGGGATTAAGTAATGAAGGAATAAAGTTTAGTAAAGTAAGAAAAGTTTCTGCAGTACCATGTATATTGGGTTTAACTGATCTGATCTTTCCGTCTTCATCATCGACAGAAATTAGTAGTTTTTTTACTGGTTATGTTTTTAAGTACAGTGGCTTTCATGAACAGCATTAACTTTTATTTTATTTTTGATAAAGATGCGTCTTTGTCATCACTTACTGCTCCTTGTCTGCTCTGTCTCACAGTCCGACTGTCGCTCAGATTGTCACGATGATTGGCTGACTAAACAGAAAACACAACATTCCTAAAACCTAAGCTTTGTAAATTTTTCTTATTCTCATATAAAATTCTCCTCATGTAAATGGGGTAGAGGTGATCCTGTTCATTATGTTCTCCTCTTTGCTGGGAGAAAGCCTGTGTGCCTGGCCTCTATACCATTCCACAGACGCCTGCCTCGCACTGAGGAGGAGGTGCATGAAATAAGAGCAGAAGGAGGAAAAAAAAAATCCGCACTTCATCATATCGTGAAGGCTGCAGGTCGACTACACCTCCCGCTCTGTCTTGTGTGCAGATGTACGTAGTGTGTGTGCTCCTTTTTTTACTTGGGCAGTGGCCCTGCTCTCACTCTACAACTCCTTCATTATTGAAGTAGTGCAAAGGTCTGGCAGTAAGCCCCTTGCTGAATTCCCCTCCTTCTTTCCTCCCCTTGCTTGCTCTTTCTCTCTCTGTCTGTCTCCCTCTCTCTCGCATCCTAAGGGACCTCCTCTCAGCTCCTCTCTTCAGTTTGCGCCGATGTAATGAATGGCATCATCCGGCTTGCTTGTTTTGCACAGTTCAGCTTCACTTCACTGCCTGGTGTCGGACCTGCTGTGCCATCTCTGATTCAGAGAGTTCCACGTCATTACTCACAACAACCACAGTTTAAAAACCAGCCTTAAAGAAGAAGATTTTTTTTTTTTTTTTTTTTTGTAAAGTACACAAAAACCTTGAGCTGTTCAATATGCAAAACACATTTCAATCCTCTGGAGTAGATGAATCATACAGCACCTGCAAAATTGTCACTTATTTGGAAGCTACCTGTGCTGCTTTCAACTCCCTGTTCATTGGGAGTCTCATTTCAAAGGTACAATTAAATACTGTCAAATAAGTTGTGAATGAGGAGACCATATATGCAGTTTAAAGCATAATTCTGGTTTATTACAACATGGATCGTATTTCCATAGGTTTGTTTCTATTGGTTATGATAGCATTGTACTCAAAAAAGTAATTTTGCTGAAACCTGAGAACCATACAACATCTTTATAAAAAAAACAAAAAAACATCCATCACAGTCTGTAGGCCCGAGTTCCTGGTCCAACAGTTTTCCTGTGCAATGAGGGACCAATGCGGACATCACTGGTGCGGCCACTTTTGGTTTTACCACCAAATTAGGTGGTTTAGATAATCTAACCCGTTTGATCATCCAACCACTTGTTTCTTGCCCTGATGGACTTTGTTGTTGGTTGTCCAGTTTTCAGCAAAGCCATTGGTGACTACAATGTTAGCATCACTGTTATAAACAATGGCCAAATCTATGCAAATAAAAATCCACTTTGTAATAAACTAGAATTATCCTTTAAGGTTTGCAAGACCTTTTCTAAAAGGCCTGAGCAGAAATTCCAGTAAGGCATTCCTGTCTGTGAGAAAATGGCATGCAGCTACACAGGTTACCTTACCACTACCTTGAATGCAAGTCTCTGAAGATATTCAAGTGTACTGAACATGAAAGAGACCTGCTTTTAGAGTGGTGAACTGTATTTGAATAGGAAAGGATCCACACTGGCACTGCTGCTACGTAAAATCCAGCTAGTAATTGTGAAGGGTGTCCCTCTGTAGACGGATGGCCCCCTCTTGCTTTCACTTTGGCTCACGCTCGCCAGTGCTTGCACACTCTTAAAATATCATCTTAAATCTTACTGAGTAACTGCCCTCTGAGCTGACACTTAAAAATGCAAGAAGAGCAAATGCCCTAGTTAGAATCACTGTCTGCTCTTTTCAGTCACTGGACCTGATTGACGCAGAGCCAGGCTTAGACTGTACTCTGTATTCTGCACAACCCTCAAACAAGGCACAAAGCAGAGATTAGGTGAGATTCATATTAATATTACAGCTTGTCACATAGTATTTTGGCTTGTTTCCAACTTCCTTTTTGTATTTTTCTGATGTCAGTCACTAGACCGATTCAGAGATGACCACCTCACATGAAGGTGATGGCAGACATCTTCTCTCTTTACCATGCGTTTCTGCTCTCTCTGTCCTCACAGTCACCCCCTAGTGTTCAAACCTGTCCTAGCCAGATGACTAGGTACGACATGCTGTACTTGTAACACTTCACATGGATTTGTCTGCGCTGTTTTATTAGTAACAGGAATGGCTGTCTGTACTGAACTTGATTAAATAAGGGGGTCAATTAGTTAACTGCATAATAGCAAGCTAATAGGCTGTATTTGTTAATGCCGGTTGGATTGGAGTTGCTTGGGAGTGCAGCAGGGAGACAGTCATGTCCCTGCTATAGCTGGACCAGTTAGTTAAATGCGTTCAGTGTACTAATTGCTCTATTTGCACAGAATGAACCTGGTGTAAAGATTATTCTAGAGCCTGAATGTGTGTGTGGGAGGAAGGAGGGAAGGAAACGGTGTTTGCATGTTGTTTACTGTTTGTCTGTTTTTGTCATCATGGTCATTTTGAGCTTTACATTTTTGTGTGTGTGTGTGTGTGTGTGTGTGTGTGTGTGTGTGTTAACTATAAATATCTGACACACACACACACACATACTCACTCTAGTGCTAGTAGTGTTGTATCTTCTGAGGTCAATACAGTTGTCAGACTTCAACTTTGCTCAATTCTTATTTTTACATTTTGGTCATATTGCATGGTTAACCCTGAGGATGCAGTAATACCAATGTCTGTATCATACTGTATGATTTGAGCTAATAGTAAGTTGAAATAGGCTGACAATTTCCATGTGACCAATAGTCACCACTAGGAGCCACATTATTGTTAAAATTGACAGGAGTTTTAGTAGCTGTCTCTTTAACACTCAAACAATGATTGATGGCTTCAATTGTGCATGTCTAGTTTGGAATTAATAATTAATTTGGATGGATTATTGTAGCCAAGAAACTACATAACGACATCACTGGTATCAGTTGGAAAGTCTGTATGGGAAGGTAAATGAAGTAGCTGCTTACCCTCCTCAAAAACTGATGACCAGGCACCTTTGAGCATGGTGGTAGGGCAGTTAGCCCCCATCGGTCTGTCATTGGCCAACAATAGAGGTTGGTGGGACTGGGCAGCACCCAAGTGCAAAGGTTTGATGCTGTATGAATTTAAAGCCAGACATTGCTAAACAGCAAATATCACACATCCAGGAAACCGACCACAATAAATACAGTTTAAGAAAGTATAAAAACACAATTTAGTTATTTTCTTACTATCCTGTTTCTTCTATCTGGCTCGGTGAGGCTGTCTGCTCGCAGTGGAGCAGGCCAGACTGTAGTAATAATGCTCTGTTAGACTTTCAGCAGCTTCTCTAGAGGGTACCATGCTCAGCCCAGCTACACGCTTGGCACTGAATAAAGGATCATTAATGCATGGTGCTGTATTTAATTGGTTGAGGAAGCATTGCTGTGCATCATGTCTCCTTTCATTTATCAATCCTGCTGCAGCCTCACACTCCAGTGTGGCTGAAAACTGACCTGTAGCCGTAGGCCTAATTAGTTGGGTTTTTTTTTCGCACCTAGACTTGCAATCTAGCGTATGTTTCATTAACTAAGCCAGAGATATGAGATCTGGTGGTGGGTGACGATGAAGCATCTCTGATGTTTGTAGTTATGTGAGAAACCCTAAATTCCAAGCCTATTAGTAAACAGCACTGAGAAACGTTTAATGAAAGTGTGAAAAGTGAGGCAACCAAGGTTGGAGGTGAAAGGGATGAGACTGCTGGCCCTGCTTTTTTTTTTTTTTGTTGATCTATGTTGTTTTGTGGTAGAGTTGTAAAAGAGGGTAACTTCTCATCTTGAGTAACTTGATCACAAATGTTTTGCCCTAGTGTTTCCCATATACAAATTTTTTTTTATCCAATATACAGTAGATTCAAGATTCAATACTTTATTGCCATATCAACATTGTTGGTTGACATTTGTTTTAGTGAGCTCACTTAAACAAAATCAGGGAAAGACAGAAATAGTAAAATCACTCACTCATAAATTATACACATACTGTAGGTAATATCCAATCCATACAGTAATCAGAAAAGCATAAAACAAATGGGTAAAATAAAATCCTGTAGGGAACTTGGCAGGAACATCAAACAACCCACTAGATAAAGAGCTTCAAAAACATCTGCCTATTGCACAATTATTTAACCTGCTGCTGAGTGGCCTGCAGTGCTATGTTTGGAGTGTTAAGGAGGTGGACAGTGTCGAGATATGTGCTATTCTGGAACCTGGATGTTCTGCTCTTAATGCTTCATACTCTTTTGTGAGAAGGAAGGACATTTAAAAGGTTGTTAGCTGGGTCCATTTTAGAACTTTAAGGCCCTTCTTTTGTAATGTAGCCTTATAGATTTCCGCTAGTGGTGGGAGATCACGTCCAATAATTCTGGATGCGGTACACACCACTTTGTCCAACTGTCCTCAACTGACATGTTGCCAAACCACACAGTTATTGCGTAGGTGAGGATGCTCTCCACTGCTGCTCTATAAAACTGCATCATACCATCCCTGGATATACCACATTTATTCCATTGTCTTCAAAAGAAAAGCCTCTGGTGTGCTTTCTTGAGAATAGTATTGGTGTTATCGCCCCATTTCAAGGTGGAGGAGATTTGTTACTCCCAGGAATTTGTAGCTGTCCAATTTCATTGTTGTTGATGACCTAGGGTAGGTGGTACCCACAGCTCCTGCAAAAGTCCACTACTAATTCCTGTGTTTTGGCAACATTTAATTTTAAGATATTACACCAGTTCACCAGGGATAGAACCACACTCCTGTAAGAGCTGTTATAGATCAAACCTACTACTTTGGTGTCATCAGCGAAGTGGGAAATGCAGTCATTTGTGTACACACCCCTGTGGGTTCCCAGTGCTAATGGTTAAGGATTTAGAAAATTTGACCTCCTGCGACCTCACCAACAAAAAGTTAAGGACCCATTGTCACGTGGACTGTTCAACTCCCATATGAAGGAGTTTGTCATACAGCCTGGATGGGACAATAGTATTAAAAACTGAACCGTAATCGACAAACAGAACCCTTGCATAGGTTTCAGAGCAGAGGCCTCTAGGTGTTGGGGAATAAAGTGCATGCACAATGAAATGGACTCATCAACAGACCTGTTTGCTCTACATGCACACTGATAAGGCTCTAGGACACCACTGGAGAGATGGTTACACACCAGGCGTTGAAAGATTTTCATGATAACAGATGTCGAAGCAACAGGTCTGTAGTCATTCAGACTTCTTCGGTTGGGTTTCTTAGGCACAGGCACAATCACAGTTGACTTAAAACCCACTGGGACCTTCTGCTGTGCAAGGGACCAGTTAAAAATCAACACTCAGGTGTTGGATGTCTGCTTTTATTTTGATTGTCGATTAATTGATTTAGTTAAATGACAAAAAAATCAATCAGTGACATTTATAATTAATAGTAATCAGTTTAAAAGGATTTGTATTTGCCTTCGTCCCTTTCATATCATTGTAAAATAAAATGTTCAGGATTATTGGCAGATGAGCAAACTGAAGACATTGGTTGATTGGTCTCCTTTTTAAAATGTTTTGACATTTTGCAGATGAAAGCAGAAAGGTGAGCGGTGTGGGTTAGAGAATTTGAGCTGCAATGTCATCAGCTGAAATGAAAGCAAAATTACAAAATAGAAGACTTGTAACACAAAATTAAAAAAAATAGAAGTCAGTGATGTCTTTTAATGGCTAGCAGTAGGAGCTGAGTGTCAGCTACAGAACAGTATCCATGATCTTGTGTTGATTTGATGACTTGATCAAGGACACTACAGTGCGGTTATCCACCAGGGCAAGCAGCATTATAGTAGTGTATTATTATATTAAGTAGTATTATTAAGTAGTGTTTTATCCCTTAATTGTAAATATTTAAAACTGAAATAACCAATAACCAGATCAAACCTGTGCATTGCCCACAGCAGTAGACAGTGCAGAATAGATCAAAAGGCCTTTTCTGTCATTCAGTGCACCATGGATAATGTTGCCATTAACACTGGGTGACATTATATTCCACTTGGCTTTGGATTTCCTCTCTCTGTATGAGATCAGCAGCTAGCTGTAGACTCTGAAGCACCGGTGGGTGCTAGCCATCTTGTAATTTTCAACTAGTGCGCTCAGCTCTCATTTCCCTAATGGTGAGTTAGTGGAGACTCTCAAGGTGGTGCAGGCAAGAAATGAGAGCAGCGGTGCATTAATACAGTCCCTTTGATGAGGAAGTAATGGAGTGTTCAGAGACAGACACCTGTGCCTCGACAGCCACCCTACCGCTCGATCTACTCTCTCTCACACACACAATTTTTTTTTTTTCCACTCGCTTCCTTTCACCAGCTCTGCTACTCCCCTCCCCTTCCTCTACTCCCTTCCCCTCCTCTTCCTCTCCCTCATCTGCCCTTAAAGGAAGCCACTCCCCCTCATACAGAGCAGCCAGGCTTGTTTGCATATTAACCGTTTAGTTACCAAGGAGCTATGGCTTCATGCCATGTGACAGTTGAAGTGTTTGTATGTTGTTGACTGTTATTCTCTTTGCCCCTTTCTGTCTTTGCTTTCATTGTAAACACAGTGAAGAAAAAAGGTGTTGTATTATCACTAACAGCCACGTATGGTAACTAAGTCTTTCTCTTTTAAATAAGGTGCTATTCAGACTGTCTAAGTGTATGTCACCTCTTCCCTGTTTTACCCATCAAATAGTCTGTTAGCTGGCAGTGATTTAATTGGATTGTACATGGCAATAGTTACTTGATGTTTCTTTAAGCATAGCAATTTTTTTCACCTTTTTACAGCGGAAAGGCCATTCTATGTTGATGCATGTACAAGAGGTTGCATAATTATGTACACCTATAGCAGATGCAGTAATGAAGGACACAGTTTTGTTTTTATTTTGACTGCGACGGTTTAGTAGAGACTCTGCCTATGTGAGTTTTAACACTGATGTGTGTGTGTGTGTGTGTGTGTGTGTGTGTGTGTGTGTGTGTGTGTGTGTGTGTGTGTGTAGTCAAATCTCACCCCCAGGCGCTGTACCCTGGTGGGAATTATCAGACAGTGGATTTGTTTAGCTTGGAGAGGACACTGTTGCTCAGCTCCCAGTAAGCATGTGGTCTGCTTTAAAGTCCAAACTCCAAGGTCTGGCCTGGCAGGTGGATCTGATGCCTGCTGCTGCACACTTGGAAAGGACAGCCATTGTTATGCAGTCATGTCTGTCTCTGTAGGAGATATAAAGCTGTAAAATGTAAAACGTCACACACCACAGAGATATAGTGAGAGAACAGCCAATGGCACTATCATACCTGTGTGTTGGCAGTGATCTCATAATCTTCCCCTTCCCTACTTCCACACACATAGCACATACACATTTTGAATGAGGCTGTCCACACCATTTCAGTTGGTCAGTTGCATACAACTTTATTTACGTTATCGGTTCAGCATGAAATGTACAGCCATATTGTGTTAAGCTACACACGCTCACCCACATATTTCACACCACAGTTAATAAACTCACAACAAGTAGCTTTGCTTTGGGCCGAGAGGGATCAGAATGGAACAATAACAATGTAAGTTATACAAATAACATTTTATGGGACATGCATCCCCCTAAACCTCAGAAAGTCACATCTAAGTTCCTGTCTGGAGGTCAGACTGGCCTGACCCAGTACTGCTGTGCACTTTATCTGGCTTCAGGCCAGCCGTGTGTCTCTGCATAACTCCCAATTCCATGTGCCAGTCGGTGCACATGGCCCCTGCATCATGCTGTCAGGAGTCCCCTGAAAGGCTGGCTCGCTCCTCGAAGATATCTTCTGGTGCACCGAGAACTGCATGTAATGGACACATCCCAGTTTCCCCTCTTGGAATTTCTTTCCAAGAGTCATGGAGGGTGACCAGGCCTTGACCTCACACGTGTTTGAATTCACCACTAGAGACTCAGTGCAGTATAGGCTGCATGTGTCTGGTATGGTTAGGGAGTACAAAGTCTGCTATACACTGCTGTGTTTATTAATGTCTGCAACTTTGTGTGTTCATTGTACATTTTCAGTCTTTGGGAATTTGTTTATCTGTTTGTTCATCTAGCTTTTCTGTATGATGCTGCTCCATTAATAAATCAGCACGTCATTGACAGTAACCTACATGGGGACCAAAAAAAAAGCTCTGATGTTGACAATCTGTGGTGTGGGCGAAATCCAGTACTTTGGGGGTTAAGTTGTGAAAGTTAATGTAATAACTGCTAGCACCATCTGCTGGCCTACTTCCTTACAAAGAGAGAGAGAGAGAGTGTGAGCGAGAGAGAGAGGGGCAGAAAAACAAGGGTTTTAACGACATCTCTAATATTCATGCTGATGCATTTTGCTGCTTTGTGCTTTCATTTTCCGCCGCTCTGCCTGCCAGAGTCTCGAGCTCGCCACACACGCCCCAGCCAAGGAGAGGGGAGGGCAGCAAGGGAGAACGAGGAAAAAGACAAGTGGGGGAAAAGGAGGAAAAAACAACCGACCAAACAAGCTAACACAAAAGCCTTTTTTGTGTGTAATAAAAGGAGTAACCTACCTTATCCGGGCTGGTGAAGACGAGGAGGAGAGGCGCAAAAAAGGGAAACAGCAAAGCGGAAAGAGCAAGAAACAACGAGAAATAAGAGGGCGAAGGCTCAGAGTGAGAACCCGAAAGGCAGGCGGAAACAGGAATCAATGAGTGGGGAGGAGAGAGGAGGCAGGGGAAGGCAACTCTGACACACACGCACAGAGAGAGAGTGAGGGAGACTTGGGTGAAGCCGGACGACGGCAAAGCAGCACGCAGCAGCAGAATGAGAGCTTCCTGGACTGCCACGCACCTCCTCTACCGCCCACAGTGTTGCTCCCTCATTACCCTGTGAAGAGACAAACGAGGGTGAGAGAGAGAGAGAGAGAGAGAGAGTGTGCTCCCATGCGCTCCTCTTGAGCCCTGCCCGCTGGGGGAGGAGGAGACGAACGGCTCCGGCACTCTCGCACTGCCTGAGGAGAAGAGCTGACCGGGGAGGAGGAGGGGAGGTAAACGAGGAGAGAGGGAGGGGAGGGGGGGACACACGGCTCAAGGAAGAGTGAGAGAAAAACGACTGTTGAAAGGGAAAGAGTGAGTGTGTTTGTAAGAAGGGGAAAGCGTGAGCGAGCAGCGGAGAGGGAAAAAACCCGGCGAAAGGGCAAGGCTTTTTGTTAGCCGGTTGGAGAGGGGGAGGAAAGAGGAAGAGAAAAAAAACCCCCACCATGTCTACAGTGAAGAGGCCAAGAGGAAGGGTAAGTGAGCTGCTCTGAGAGCTGGGAGGGAGGAGGGACGAGGGGGAGGAGGAGGGGCCGGCAGGAACTGAACAACCTCCTCTTCTACTGGCTCATGCTGCACTGCCGCCATCTTGAACTCATTGCTGCTTTATTTTCCTCCCCTCCATACTCATTTGCTTTGCTGTGCTGTGCTAGACCTCGTCAAGGCACACTAACTTTACAGTGTTTTCTTTCCCCCACCCCCACTCTCTGTTCATTCCATACATCCCCTCCCAAGCTGCCCTGCGCTGTAGTTTATGTACAGTGCATGGTGTGTGTGTGTGTGTGTGTGTGTGTGTGTGTGTGTGTGTCCTCCATAAGTTGAACCTGTCAGTCACCAGAGAGCTCACTACATGTGGAAATGAGGGGTGAGAGCGAGGGAAAGCTGGCCGACCCAAATGGAGTTTACTCTACCTTTTTCATGGGCTGTAATGGTCCCCACAGTTTTCATGGGACTACGTGCTGCTAGAGAGATTGAAATCACTGCAGTGCTGGCAGGCTGTAATTTCAGTTATTTATAGATGTATTACACAGCTGCAGTGCTCTCAGTTTTGGTGCATTTTATCTTTTCTCTCCCTCTCTCCCTCTCCCACTCTCTGACAGAAGCCTGTTTTCAAAATTTTTTTCCTTCCTCTTGCTGCTTCTTTCATGTGCCCTCATGTTCTTCCGCTCTTAAGCATTACTTTCAACCCCTCCCCCTCTTTTTACCATTAACTTGAATGAGAACATTCCAGCATGATCCAGTGAATTTCTTCCTAATAGCCTCAGCAGTGTTGCACACGTGAAAATCATAATGTGGCTTGCGTGTGTGTGTGTGTATGTATGTATGTGTGTCTGTCTGTGTGTTGCCCTCCCTTCCTTCCAAACGAATCGCTAGTTATTCACCTCCCTCCCCCCACTTTGTTGGCGAGGTTCAAGCTAATTCTCTTTATTTAGCTAGCAGTGTGAAAAAAAAAAAAAAAAAAAAAGCACCCGGCCGCGCCTGGGCCATGTAGGCATACGCAACACATTTTTAGATTAGGTCATCCATTTATGGGTTCCCTCTCCGCTGGGCTCATGGCCCACCACAAGGCGCTTGTGTAGGCATAACCGCAGTCGCACCATCTATTATTCACATATTATCATATATCAGCCAGGGTGGATTATTTATGTCTGCAAGGCTCACTGTAACCTGCTACGTTGAGCCTGTGTTTACCCTACCTTTTGAATAGCTTACTCCACCTAAAATAATTTAATTTGTATCAAGCTCAGAGAGTTTTCATGTCACATGGTTTCAGAGTGTCAGAGTCCTCTCCACCTGATCTAAATGAATTCTTGGGGGAAACACTGGCCTTTCTCATGCTGAAGGTCTGCGGGTAGAGTTGTATAGGAGGCTGAGAGTTGAAGTGAGCATCATGCCGAGCGAGACTGGTCCGCCCCCCCAAGCATCGGAGATGGGGACAGCAACAAGCTCTGCTGTCTGAGAGGTTCACACAGCCTCCAGAAGGTTGTGTTTTTCTGAATGAGTGATAGTTGCAGCATCCCAGTATGTTGTAATTGCAAGGGGTTGCAGTGGTTTACAGTATTTTTTTTCTTCTAAGCCCCTGTTTCATATCTGATTATCACATTCAGCCTCTGCTTAGTGTACAGTGAAATGGCATCTCAATATGCTGGCCATTTTCTGTAAAGGAAACCAAGGTTTGCTTGTAATACTCATCTATTAGCTGAGCGGTATGACTCTATAATGGCCTTGTAACAACCTTGTTATTTATGGCTTTTTATTCTAATATCATTACTTGTATGTTACAAAACATGAAGACAGGTGTGTTAAATAATAATAATTATGCTAATCTTTTTATACAGAAAAAAGACCAACCATAGAGGTTATTAACAGTGCTTATTTGGTCTCTATATATGGAGAAATTATTAGGTGGTTGGAGACTTGTACCTGTGCATGTAGCGCCTGATTGGCTTCAAAATCTATAATGTGTTAGAATAAACTGAGTTCAGTCTGATCTTTTTGTTTTGTTTGTCCTTTTTTGTGAGAGAATATTGTCTTTTTCAGTCACTCAACTCTGCTTTAAAGTGTCAACTTTATAGGTCTGTGTATCACTAGCTCCTTCTATAGGACATATAGCACAGCATCTGTGTTTGGGGTTGTGTCATCTACAATATATGGCATCATTTGTGTAGTATTTGAGATATTTGCTTTAAAGAGGATCATACCAATACCAATAATGATTCACTTTATTTTTCTCCCTCTTTCCTTAGCCTCGAAAGAACGCTAATGGTCCCGGTAGCCAGGTACGGGTCCTCAGTCCCCCAATGAAGAGCAGCTCATCGTCCTCCTCCTCTTCCTCATCGTCTTCATCCTCATCCAGCTCATCATCGGAGAAGAGGACGCCGCGGAGGACGCATCATCAGATGGAGTCAAATCTACTGGACAAGCAGGAGAAGGCCAATAGGATAATATCAGAGGCTATTGCTAAGGCACGGCAGCGTGGGGAGAAGAACATCCCCAGAGTTATGAGCCCCGAGAGCTTCCCCAGCTCTTCCTCACAGTACAAGATGCACCGTGACCGCAAGCACAAGGGAAACGGCAAGACACGGCCCAAAGAGAAGGCCTGTAGGAAGGCCTGCATTGTACCCTCCTCCAAGCCCAAGCAGAAGGCCAAGATCGGGTATGTAGTCACAGCCGTTTATACTGATCTGCAAACCACTGAAATGTACCATCGTTTGTTAAAATAATCCAGGAAGTAGAGCTTTGATCAGGTCCTACCCTACCTAAAGCAAAGTAGAATTTGAGTGTAAACTACTGCAGCATTTAATGAGCCCGAATGAACAAGACATATGCCACTGCAGTATGTAAACCCCCTGTCGTTGTACTACCATGCTCAAGGGGATTTATGCATATTCAACCCAGAGATAGGGCTGCAACAAACAATTATTTTCATAACCAATAAATCTATTGATCATTTTCTTTATTAAAATGTTATATATTATTCAATAGTATGGCAATAATAATGACAAATGCACATCATAGAATGAACAAATGGACACAAAATTCAAGTATTCAATTTAAAGTGATATTCATATCAATGTGATTGATGAGATTTATTTTCTAAACATCAAATAATCATCATAATTTACCTTGTATTTTGTCACTGCAGACTTTCCCTTCTATAAGAACAAAGCAAATTCTCTTACAGCCTCTTCACTTCAACTGCATCCATTTTTCTAGTTAATATTCATAACCCAGGGCAAACTGATAAAATGTTACCAAGTACTGGCAGAACCAGATATGCAGATAGATGCAATGTTAACACAATGGTTTGTTTCACTTGCTTTGATTTGGGGGGGGGAAACCGTACGAAATGAAACCTGATCCCATGAAGCCTGAGATATTTAAAGGGATAGTTGAAATTTGTTTTGACGTAAGATGGTATGATGTTGGTGTTAAATGTTTATTTTAAGAGGCCACGTTTGCCGCTGTTCATTTATGTCTGAATGAATCGCTAGTTCATCTCGCTCCGCATGATCTGTGTGATCTTGCATTAAACAATAAATCTGAATTGTCCTGTTAAGAAAAATCTATCTTGCTAAGTTGGAGTCCATTGGGTTTAAGCTGCGAATCAAAGCTCTATTACTTGGTAATTAAAATACATTGTTAGGAGGATGCTCATATTAAACAATGCATAAATTTCACTTTGGACTGATTACTGGACACCTGATGCCTGTACTGTTATTGCCTATTTTGCTGATTTAATCTGCTTGTGTACTGGTCGATTTTGCTGGTACATTGTTTTAGTAGCGTACATTTTCTGCCTGTGGTTGCCAAGATGGAAGCTCAAAGTTCGACAGAATTTACTGCACGCCATAACCATAAACCAGGCTCCGTCATCAGCATAGACATGGGAGCAGCAAACAAAGGCTGCATTTAAATGTGAGACAGCGCTGCCGAGTATGTTCAGGCAAGTAGTGCTGATGTATAGATACAATGATCCGCCTCCCCATCCCCCTGTTTAACTACTATAAGCAGTATGTAGCTATAAGCCACACCCGATACAAGCTATTGAAATATCAGCTTGTGCAGATGTGAGGGCCGAGGCAGGGAGCTGAAGGAAAAGAGGGGGATGTTTAGACACGGTAATGTCAGATTGTGCTGCTGAAGAACACAAGCATTATTTGTTTTTACCATGAGAAGTAAGGCCTGTGTTTTTTAGACTTGGCGAGAGAGTGACTGACAACGGTCAGCAATAATATCTGGCTGGCAGCTGTGTTGATTTAATAATTAGATGAGCTAGGCAGAGGGAGAAAAGCTGTAGCAGATAATGGATTTTGCTTGTAGTTTGTGTGTGTGATAATGAGAAAGTTGTGGCAGCGCTGATGTTTGAGAGAATAGTGAGATGATGGAGTAATCAGTCATTGTGACACAGTCCCACTAGCTTTCCAGCTTTAGTTGGATGCACTCGCCTGGCGATGCTGACAGTAACTCAGGCCTCTTAGCTGTTTGGTTAACTAAAGGATTGTTGATCTGGTGGCATCTCTGAACAAGCTCCGTTTTGATCATTAAATAAAAGCTTAGTTTGATCATGTAATTTAACTTTGAGACGAAACATTTTGAGATCAGGAAGTAATAATATTTACAAATGTGTATCACATGGTCTACTAATGAAAAATAAGATTTGCAAATGTGTACAACCATTTGTGCATAATTCTGGGTACTCACAAATGCGTGTTCCAACCCACACACAAATACCAAGCAATTTGAAAACATAGAAAACAGTTTTACAAATGCACACATCACAACCTGAATAAATATTTATATTTTACGTACAGATTTTTAACTTCAGCTTCACAGTTCTGATAATTTTCACTTTTAAAAAGCTTCCTCTGCATACAAATGTCTAAAAATATTTGTGACATTCTTTTGTATTAATTTACAGATTGTTAAATGTGTGTGCGCGGATTAGGTTACTTTCGCTTGTGGGGTTTTGAGACTATTTTAACCGTCTCCAGCTCCACACAGATTTGAGAATGCATGCTGTGTTTAAGTGCTGTTGGAAAACTGGCACATCTGGGATTTCGGTGAATTCGTGTTTAATTTCAAAGTGAGAAAGGCGTCTTTCTAAGAAGACAGAATAGATCATCACCCCTTGATTAGAACACATACATTTACCAACCGTAGACTCTATAAAGTAACCAATACATGGTTTAAATAAGCTGCTGTTAGGTGGTGAACTTGTTCTTCTGCTGGGAAAACGGTTAGTCCAGCATGTGCAAGCCAAAGCACACACATGCTCACATGCACACATTTGTAAAACTGTTTTACCTGTTTTCAAATTGCTTGGTATTTGTGTGTGGGTTGGAACAGACATTTGTGAGTACCTAAAATTACGCACAAATCGTAAATCTTATTTTTCATTTGTAGATCATGTAATACACATTTGTAAATACTATTGAGACTGTTACTATTGAGACTATTTTCGCTCCATATAACTCTTCCTCCACACCCTGATCCTTCCCCCCCTTAACCACCTCACCGTCGTGGAGACGCAGATGAGTAGACCATCAACATTAATCAAATGCAATATAGGACTTGTTAGTCTTGAAGGGCGGCTGAAAATTGGTCTGCATTCTGCCACTCAAATGTGTCCGTGATTGCAGTCCTTGTTATTACAAGGTAATGAGCTGCGTAACCCATTTTTATTCTGCGTAACCATACTTACGCCTTGGCCTACATGCGTAAAAAGCATCAGATCCAGGTGCATGCAACATAGCCCGCTCATGGAGCCTAATAGTGTCTCAGTCAATCTTTTATAGCATTCATCACTTCACGCATTCCGGCCATTTTGAAATGTCAAATCCATTCAGTCTGGTGGTCAGATGACAGAATGGCACACTCTACTACAGAAAATGTTAAATAGGCCATGACCTTTTTATACTTATTTCATAGCTTTGTTTCTGTATTTGTTTATTTTCTAAACCAATTCTAGTTGAGGTTTCTCAACAAAGCCAAATGCTTTCAGGCTGTGGAGTTGGCATCAATGCTCCTATGCTGCGTTTTATTAACCTCTTTCTTTCAATCATAGTAAAATCTAAAGGATGCATTTGAACTTGTAACACTGTGATTTATGCTGTACTTTAAGTGTATTGATCTTTTGCATACTTAGAATTGTAGATACTCCTCCTTAAAATTATGTACATTTAGAATAGACCTTTCACGTAGTGAAAAAGACCACTTAGAAGGCTTTTAAAGCTCAATTACTACCCCAAATTTTGCCATGGCGACTGATATTTCAAGATCACAAGGAGTCTGCAGAAAACACCGGCAGGTCACCATTGACAGTCTGCACATTATCTTTACTAGAGCCTCAGAGTTGTGACTATTGTTTTAAATACACTTGATTTAGCAATCAGGACAAATCTGAATGCAACCCTGTAGTTTGTCCTGCCTAATGAAATCTGAATGCAGTGATGCTGAAACTTAATCTTCAGTGGTTAGGCTACATATGTGTGATTTAGAATCTCTTCAGTGCTTTAGGATGTGGCTGTGGTGATCACCAATTTACACTAGTTGTAGTGCCTATGCTGTGTCCCTCTCCCTTTTGTTTTAGTTGAGAGAAGAAGTTCAGATGTATGGGCCCTTGGTGCAAATGTGGCAATGACGTATAGCTCTGTCTGTATATGACAAGAGGCTTGTGGGAGTGTGTGAATATTTTATCTGAGGTGTGAAGATTCATAGCTGGCAAATGCTCGTGCTAATAGAGCGTCTATGTTTCTACTAATTAGAAAGTGCACAATAAAGAACGAGCCAGTTTGGAGCAGAGTTTTCTAAAGAGCTGTACTTAGTGATGAAGCTTAAAGCTTGAAGACTCTTGATGACGCATGCGGATGTGGGGAAAAAAATATACTTACAGGAGTGAAATGTCCATTTCTCTTTTTTTATTACGAATTATTAGTTATAAAAATAAATAAAAAATCAAGGTAATAAACCTACTTATATTGTGTTCCTTAAAGGTCAGTGACAAAATCCAGCAAGTCCAGTTTGACTGAGGCAGGCAGGTCTAGGCCTTGAATCATGAGAAGTCAGAACGTGATCAGTCACAGGCTCATGGCACTGTAATGTAAACATACATAATACCGTGTTGGCCTGAACACCAGATGACCTGATTATACTCCCTCTTTTTCAACACTTGGTTTTGGATTTGTTTATGCAGCAAAGAAAACCTTAATGTTACCTTAAGTTTTATATTACGAACTACACCTTGGCCTGCACCTCCATGTTCTCTCCACCTGTTCCTCTCAGCGTTAACTTCAGTGCTGACGTCTGGGAGTGGAGACAAAGCTGGCAAAGTCAGTGATGGAGTGCTGGAAGTGAACATAGTCATTTGGGGTTGGCTTGTACCCGCTGTATTTGGCTTGAGCCACCAAATACAGGGAGACCTGGTGTGTCTGCTTGTCTGCATAGATGTTGTTGGAATGTGTGTCCGTGCAGCTGCAGCGAGGGAGAAATGTTCTGTTGCTAATGTGGGGTGATGGAGACGGCCCTGCGTACATGATGACAAGAAGCTCCGGGGAGAGATTGGTACCGGAGAAGAGTCCTGTTCATATGCACGCACCACCCAGGATCTCCCCATAAAATATTAATGCACCTCGGCTGCAGAGGTACTAACCTTCCGCTAAAGTCATTGCTTCAGCCTCCGCTCTGCTCAGGGTGCGTAGTGGCCTGTGTTCAGTGTTGCATCTGACTCTTCTTTAAGCAGGGAATGGGGCCTGAGATAAGACTATTATCCTAATTGTCTGTGAACTTATGGGTCTGTTTCTCTGAGACCACTATGCTGTCATTACTACCTGCGTTTCTACTAGAATCATCAGTTCCATTTAATTGCTAGTAAGTACCTTCTGGATTACTTTGCTAGTTCACTCTGCCAGCTGCTTGGAAAGCAAGTTAGAGGTCATATCATCATATGGAAAATCTGTCTGACTGATGAGAAACATAAATGAAAGCGGCAGCTGATTAAAAATATGGATGCACCAGCAGCCGCTGTGACAGGTGGACTAGCAACATGACGCATATCCAAGTAAATATGCTATGTATTTATCAGTGATCTTTTTCTTGGCTATTAAAATGCTCTAATATCAAGCGGGGCTCCTGATCTGGGGGCCTTTTGAGATAAAATACAACCACATAAGACATTTCTATCACTAATGTCCTGTGGTATGTTAAAGTCAGCTACTGTGGAATTGTAGAAACTGCTTTAAATGTGAAATTTTCTTCGACTGTCTTGATCATTAAATTGCCATTAATCTGTGCTGAACCTTTATCAAAGCTTAAACGTCGACCGTAAGATCCAATAGCCTTCAGACAAATCAAAACATATAAACATAGGAGCTCCTGCCTATTGCTGCCGGAAGGGAAAATAACCCCGGGGGAATCGCTCAACATCATCTATTAAAAAAATAAATAAAATGCAGGCGTCTCTCCTGCAACTTGTAATTCACTAATTTACAGTATTTTGTTCCAGAAGTGGTCTATGTAACTTAATAAAATGCATACAAAAATTATAATTACATGTGAAATTCATTATATAGAATTGGATTAGATTATTGAAAGCTGTAAACCACAGGCCTTTTTCACTGCAGACATTTTGACTTTACCTAGTAGAAAAAGCACAGGTGTTACTAATAACATTATTGGTGGCTCCATTCTGTTCCAGCTCAAGAATAAGAGTTTGTTTTTGCATGTCACATTTGACTCTCCCATTTTAAATTTAAAGGCCTGTTTTCATTGAAATAGAGACTGAAATTCATCAAGGTGATGAGCATGTGTATTTAGTAATAAAAGGGTATTACAATTTCCTCTCAGCTATTGGGGAGGGTGACCACATGGCCTGCATTCCCTGTTCTTATATGGCGAAATCTAAAGCATACAGTATACTAAGAGCAGAAATTAGTCTGCAGTAGAAATATTGCTGTAAATTGTAGCATTTCAGTTTTTAACCTTCTAAAGGATTTTAAAACAAATTAAACAAACAAAGGCACTGGTAGATTTTAGGTTTGGGCTGAAGCTTGCTCTATATATTGTGTATCAAAATATTTACCAACAAAATCTACCTTGAGTGAGGCAAGGGTTATTTAATGGGCCAGGCTTGACTGATCACAGCTCTCCGCAGGCTGGAATTTGCTTTTCTAGGCAGCCTACCTGCTGAAAAATAACCTCATATAATCCTGAGATGAAAGCACTCTGCCGCTCATTCCCTTTTTTCTTCCCCCACCCCACCCCCCCTTTACATTTTTTCTCCCTAATATAAATTTGGTTCTTCCAGCATGCTCAAAGCCTTGCATCCAATGTTTCCTGTTCTAAATATGCTGAAACTACAAAGCAGCAGGGTAGCAGGGAAATATCAAACAAAATGGTGCTTGTGAGATCAATTACATGATAGAAAATGGAGGTTTAAGTCTAGCGTATATGCAGCAGCGTATAGCTGTTCATATGTCAGTGCTTGCCTGCTAGCCGTCTAATCTGTTTTCCCTCACTTTTTCATTAGGAAGAGCTAAAGCTGTTTTTTTTTTTTTTCTAGTTAATCCCTTGCAGTGTGCCTACATGTGTGCATGCATGTTTGCGTGTGTGTGATATATAAACATGTTTGTGGGGTGTGTGTTGCATCTCTTTGAGTTAAAAGTCATGTAAATGCACACATTTGTGTGTGTGTGTGTGTGTGTGTGTGTGTGTGTGTGTGCGTGCATTGCCCATTTTTAAAATGTTTGCTGAATAAAGCAGAAATCCCCTGTGTGGACTGTGCTGATACAGTATTTGTCTTTGAGAGGGGGCTTGATGGTGCTGTTACTACTGTTTCCAGTTGTGTACTGTGTGGTACTGAGATTATAGCCCTCCATTCATAAGAAGGGGGATTTCCTGACAAGAACCAGTGCTACTGTCTCAATAAGCCCCTCAGGAAAGCACACGCACACACACTACACTCAACAGCAATTTTGAAGGTGACTCGGCCACACACAATCAGAATAGACGCACTTAAAGGCGATGAAGGTCTGAGCTACTGAAGAACCACATTGCTGTCTCATCCTGCAAAGCACTATCATATCTTGATTCTATTCAAATCAAACCCACACACACACACACACACACACACACACACACACACACACACACACACACACTCCCAGTGGCGGCATGCCAAGTAGGGCAGGACAACACTGGGGGGACAAGGGATAGGAGGTTATTTGGCACAATGGAAGGATGGGAGCCAGGCAAGCCTCGAACAGGAACTAGCCTATCACTCTCAGGGAAAAAAGGCCAGTTTGTAGCCTATCACCGTCCGGGGATCACTCTGTAATGTAAGATCAGGGGCAGCTGTAGTCTAATTAGAGATGCAAGATTATGTCTGAAGGATGGCCTCTTTCAATCCTGGTGGGGAGGCAAATGAATCACTTTCTTCTCCATCAGTAACAAACATGAAGGCCAGCACCATCCAGGTTGAAATGCATCTAAATGTATAAATAGGAAACAAGGTGGTGTAGAAGAGCGTGCTGTAGTGAAATTAAAGAAGACTTCTCATGGGCTTCAGGCATCAGGAGGAACGACAACTGAAAGATGATATTTATTGTGCTATCACGCTATTACAACGGAAATGTTATTAATACAATAAGATATTCATTTTGTGGCTGCATCAGAAAATAATTAAAATAATGGCATGTAAAAAATATAACAATGTATTGAAATATATTCTGTTTATTTCTGGTATCAAAATAATTAAAATAAATAACATAAATCCAGCGCAGCTTCCCACTCTTACCTAAGTGCTGTCAACACTCCAATCTGCTTGCGTCATTTACTGTTTCAATTATAGAAAAGCGTTCATTTCATTGCTTCCTAAAGTCAGAAAGAACAAAGTAATTATCACAAAAGTGAGACAACTATGGATGTCCCCAGTAAGAAAGCTGTCAAGTTTTGGATTTTTCTGGTGAGTAATTTCACATGGTGTAGTATTTTTAGATTGATGACAAGGTTTGTCATCAAAGAAGTCCCACTCAACCTAAGGAGATATCAAATGGCATCTGATACAGCAGTGGTGTTGTTAAGATTCAAAGGTAGGGCTACTTCTCCACTATTACTAGTGGAATATTTCTAACAATCCACTAATTATATCACAAGCACACAGCTGGATTATAGTTTCTCAGAATTTGGATGATTGACTTGCTTAACCAAAACTGTATATTTCATAACGTTTTACTTTTTTGAAATGAAGATCCATATACTATGTTTTTTCTAACACTACGTCTCTGCATTTCTTTCTCTGATGCAAAAAGGATTGACTGATTACACTTATGTTCTTTTTGTATTCTTATGATTCAACAAAAATGACATTGCAAAGCTCCCTGCCAAATGATTTGGCATTTACTAATGTGTTTTGGTGTACCCAAGACCAGTTTCTAAAGTAGGCTTGCATAAAATATCGAGCCTGTTGAGAAGACCAAATGAAATATACCCCTTACTGTTGTGCAGGGCAGACCACGATGGGGACTGTGTGAAATGAATTGTTGAGTAACATTAAACTTAGCACACGTCCATTTATTTGTCGAAGTATATTGCAAAACATTTGTGTTGCAGCTAGTCCAGGATCAGCCCAGAGTCACATGTTTCATGTGTTCGTTTGGCTGACCAGCAGTTCTGTCTTCACTACATGGTTCAGAACAGGTTTTCTACTACTTTGCCACAGTATAGGATTATAAGAGGGGACACCTTCTGCAAGTGAACTTTGTTCAGATAAATGAAACGGACATCTTGAAATCAATTTGTTAGATATGCAACTTTCTTCTGCAATATAGAAAATACTGTGAAGGAAACTTGTCTGGTTTCCTTTCTTGAGCTTGTGTTAACCACCTTAAACCGCTTGTATGACACCACGTCAGCAGACATGGTTTCTATGTCATTTGAATTTCCTTTGCAAAAGCTATATGTCCAGTTGTTCACATAAGGGAGATTTGACTGTGACCCTGAAGAGTAGAAGCGACTGCCTCTTCTTTTGAGTGAGAGGTTGATTTGAAAGTCTGTGTCTCCTTCCTGTCATTTGAGTGAATATATGTGAGCTTGTGGGGAGGCTACCCAGTCGCAGGGAGCGTTGTGAATTAACACTGGTGTTAGTAAACCCCTGGGTGGTCCTGTGTTTCAGCCACAGCAGGGTGGAACAGGCTGTAACCATCACTAAGATGTGGCTTACGCTTTGTGCGAGTCTCTATTTGTGTGTGTGTGTGTGTGTGTGTGTGTGTGTGTGTGTGTGTGTGTGTAAACTTTTCATCATATTGAGCTCTAACTATGCCATGTTGCTCTCGTAAATGACATGCTAGCAGTGCATACAGTATCTGGCAGTACCAAGGAGCCACCTCACCATCAATGTTCTCTGTCTGTACTGGCTCAACCAATGTTTTCACAGCCCTCAAGTATCTCGTTTCACAGTTCAGGTTTTCCCATATGGGGTTCAGAGAGATGCTTTAGCACTGCTATATGCTGTTAGCTGCTGAGCTGCTGTCTGGTAATGTGACACTGTTGTTCTGCAAGGCCCATTTCCCAGCCAGCTTTTATCCGGTAGAGGAAGAACACTGTGTTTTGTCCTGTTCTGCTGCTTTAGAATGTTTTTTGTTTCTGATCTGTGTGTCACAGCTGGTTCATTTTTTATTTTTCAAGTCATCGTGTCATTCTGACTTGGCACATTTTTCAGACATTCATAGTGTCAGTGGACATGCACTGGTGTTGTTTTTCACAGGAAGTGATGTCACTATGAACATTGCCACCCACATTGCCGAATACACTCCCAAGGGCACGTTGCATGGCAACCATAAAGTGTCATTGTCAAGAGGATCTGTGACATGTAACATCATCCAGAGGGGGCAGCAGTGCTGCCAGAAGAACTTGCTACTTTACACAGTCAGATATTACAATAGGTGTGTGTTGGAGCGCTTGTGTTTCCTGAAAGGTCTTTGATACCGATTACCACTTAGTCTATAGCAGCTTGCAATATGTTTTTTCCCAGTTAGGCCTTTGTGTAGATGGATTAGAGTTGGGGTACGTGCAAACTTTGAGAGATCTTAAAATTGGACTAAAGCTGGATTTAAAAACCATTTTCTCTTTTTTTGTTTACAACATTGTGCTGTATTACGCAGCACAGTTTAGTGAATGTCTGTTGTGTTGTTGTGGTCATTACTTTGTTTTTATCTCCATGTTGTATGAAGATGTGTAAGAGAAGACCAAAGAGCAAATAAGAGAACACCTCTGTCAGATGTCTCCCTTTGTCACCATCTGTTGACATCTGAATATGTTAGTCTTTGATGGAAGTAAAGCAGGATGATACAGATACTTGTTGAACAAAGTAATATGCGGTTAACAGGTTGGCTTACAGGACTTGCATGTTGTTTTGCAGGCTGGCCTCCTGTCTAGTGGGCCCACTTGGTGTCTAACAGAATGACTTGTTACAGGAAGAGGTATTGGCTAGTGTGGGAATCCTTGCTCACACTCGATATGAGTCTCATATGAACAAGTCTCACACGGACAACCTTGTCACTAGAGACATACCTGCTCGTGCAATAGTCTGTCTGAGTAGGCCTGTCGTGTGTGTGTGTGTGTGTGGAGTACAGAGCATTTTTGCCTTTGTGGGAAGGCTGTGTGGGTTTGTGAGTGTATGCAAGCACTTTGGGAGAGTGAGAGAGGGAAGATGCTGTCGTGTGTCAGTATGATAGCAGTGTTTTTAGTTTATTTTTCCCATTAACATCACACCAAGCCAGAGACTTGGCGCCTGTGGCTTCCAAGAGATAATACATGTGGCGAGGCGCAAGATAGGAAGTGTGTGCGCATATGTGTGGTGAGAAAATATATGGAGAAAGGTCACAGAAATAATATGCGACTGTGTGTGGAAGAGAGAGTTGGAGGATGAAGTGCTGGCGAAAAGTAGAAGCTTGCGTCTGTTCATTGTGCAATCTGCTGCTGATCAATACATCCCAGCAGTCTGTTTTTGTACTACAATTGTACATTAGGCCATGGTGAGAATTTCAACACTCACAAACTAGCAATGGTAGCTTAAAGGGAAACATATTTTCCAAAATATGATCAAATGATGTTGGGAGCTTCAGCAAAGCATTGAATTCCTTTAAACTCTGGCAGCTCCCATTGCGTGCATGTTAATACGTATAAGGATTTCCTACCATACTTCAGCTGGTCCCCAAGCTGTAGTTGTATGTTGGGGTCAAACATGTACTGCTGACAAATCTATGATCTCTTGTTACACTCCAGTACTACTGCAGGGGGCTAGCTATGTAATTGTAGTCCACAATCAAATGAACACATGGATTTGATGTTTGTCTGTATGATGACACAGGCTCATCCTTTTCCTATAATCCATTAAAGACAGTCCCTCACCAAAGCAGTTCTCTATCCGTCCACTAAAAAGCTGTTAAAATGTCTGAATGTAGAGTAAGTGTAAAAATAACTGAAGCATGTGTGTGTTTATTCTGAAATAAATGCCAATTCTCTTTGCCTGAAGGTTTTTACTGTGAAGAACTGTGAAAAGTGTTGAGTTTGCATCTTCAGTTATATCTTAAAGCAATACTCACATGCCCATATGTTCATCAAAAATGGTATTATAAAGCTTCAGCAGTCAGAGTTAGACAAATCAAAAGGTTTTCCAGAGTTACTGTCAGTTTAGTACCAAATACGAAATAATAATCTGTGCTTCCATGCCTCACCTGATCTGTACATGCAGAATTGCTGAAAAAATGAATTTGCCCATGCAGTACGTTGATACTAACAAAGTAAACACAATTCTGTATTTGTATTTCATAGGTACATATGAACACTGGCGCCATTTGCGAGATTCATAAACACTGGGCCTATATAAATCTAGATTTGATTATATATGTGAATTGATTTCATTTTTATACCGGACGGTCTGTGCAGGTGATCAGCAGTTACCTCTGGGCTGTATCTTTAAGACATTTGTCTAAGTTAACAACAGTGCAGTAAACATGACTGTGTGTACTTGGAACAGGTTTTCATCCCTCTTGCCTTCATCTTGCTGTATTCATGGTGTGTATTTTCCCTCCCACAGGAAAATTGTCATCAAGATTGGGAAGAAGAAAAAGCGAAAGCCGGAGTCTTCAGAGGAGGAGTCGGATGATGACCCTCCCCCTCGACACACTTCTAAAGATGTTGACTCTGTAAGATCCAGCATACACACATTCTCACAAATAAACACAGACATATAAACCTACACTACAAGTCAATAACTGGGGCTGTAATGATTGGGTTCACTTGGAGTGTGTTTCATCTCACTTTATCAAATTAAAATATGAATCCTCAACTGGAGTTTAGGTGGGAATTTGCCTGCATTTGGCTGTCTTTTAATTCCCCACTTTATTCATATATGGTGTTTGTGTTATTACCTGTGGTGTCGCACCTCTGCTAAAAGCAAACACATGGATATTGCGGCTTTTTTCTGTTGCCATTCTGGTACCAGGCAGTGAGTGAAGTGGTGGTGCCCCTGTTCTGACTGTTGACACTGCTTCTGAGCCTAGAGGAGGGCTTCACAGCTTTAGTTTGAGCCTGGGAGGATTGACTCTCTGGATCACGTGGAGGTCAGGCAGTGGGTGACTATCTCAAGTACACATTCTTATCTGGGTTGATGATGTCGCCATCATCGCAGCATTATCTAGGTCAAAGCATTAACAATAGCACCTTTACATGCACATGCACACACCTAACAGTTTTTCATTTAAAAGGAAATGTTGCCTCAGTAGCGATTAAAAAAATTATCCAGGGATTTTTAAAAAAATGTTTGATAACATAACACTGAAATTTAATTATCACAGTTTTTTTTCCAAATCCAGAGTAACGATAGCCACAAGGTACCGTTGTATAAAATTGACAATTGCTCACCTGAAGTTGAGATTACAAAAAGGTAAAAAAAAAAAAAATACCAGGGGGAGGGTGTCGAATACATCCTAATGAAATTCTCTTAAGATGTACACAACAGTGGGTAAGGAGTTGTACAAAAAATATGAGCTGAACATTAGTTTATCTTACTTTCAAGCAAACAACAACAGCTGGGAAAAAGGACATGCTAGGCAATATGTTACACGTTTTACAAGTGAAATACATCATTTCTGTTATACAAAATGTTAAATCTGTGTTCGGTGCTCCTTTGCTCAGTGCTAAGTCAGGACAGATATCTGCTATGTTAAGAGTGACACATCTGTGTCCTCCTTCTGTCCCCCCCTTTTGCGTCCTATCCGGACTATTGCCTATGATATAATTACGCTTGTTAAAAGCCGCCCCTGGCCTTAATTAAAACACCCTGTTGATGACTCATTTAGGATGATCCTGTGGAAGAAGTCGAGGTAGCATGGCTGACAGCTAGAACAGAAGCACGGCCCACCTCAGGGCTTCAGCCCTATTGTCATGGCAGCTTTGACTTTCCAGCTCCTGGTCAGCTTGGGTGTGGGGATGTGAGGGGATATCTCCATGGGGATATTAGACTCCACACCTAATTAACTTAGGCTCAGTGGCATTTATTCCTAATTAACTACATATTATCATTAGGAGGGGCTCGTGTATTGATGCAGGATACAGCAGCCCACGCATATGATAATTATAAAGGCTTGACAGGAAGGAATAGAAAGAAGTTGGATTTTTTTCTGACTTGCACAACATAATGTTTTTCCTGAATTTCTTCCTTGGTTTACTGAAATTTAACAAGGTCATTTATGGGCTATGTTTTTTCATGACCTCCAGGAGGATGGAGGACCCATATTATCCTTTTTAATATGGTTTAGTGTGAATGTTTTTATGATTTGTTTTTCATTCAACACTAAGAAATATAATATAAATATAATAGGTCATGTGATACAGTGATATATTCTAATATATATAAATATATTTGAATGTAGACAGGATTTTACCCTAGTGTCTTTTTCTAAACATATGAATAGCTATGTGTCAAATCAAAATTATAGGTGGTATCAAAATGTCAAGGGGACAGTCAGAGATTACTCTGATCTTTGACTCTTAAACGTTTGATCAATAGTGATAACCACAATGTGATAGGTATCGTAGCTGTTACTTTGATTTACATGAAGTGCAAATGTGAAACAGCAAGATGATAGCTTAGCTAAGCAGGAAGTAGCCTCACACTCAGAGCCTCCATAATAAATCAGCCATGAATCATGATTTAGGGAGCAGTGTGTACCATGTGCGGTTTACTGCTGAGCTCTGGTAACTTCAATGATACGCAAGTGTAAAGTAGTGACATGGATACAGTACTGGTTAACAAGCACACCGAGGGAGAATACTCACCCATGTGATGTTGCATAAGGGAGCAGTAAGCGCGAGTGTACAGTACATTTACACTCGGACTTGAGATACTTGTACTTGTGTACTTGAGATAGCCATCCACTGCCTGACCTCCATGTTCAAACCTGCCCCAACTTTACATTTACTTAGTAGAGCCCTTTGGGACATTGTCAGGTTAGGAAATAAAAAATAAAGAAATTTCTGCAATTCTTGAATAACAGCTGGTAGGTTTCTTTTTTTCACAATCACTAATGAAATCAACCTTGTATTCTAAGATAAAGATTTTATGTTTCTGTGAAATGATGTATGAATTAATCCAGGTCAGTTGAATATTTTTGTGAATGTGGGTCTTCCACCTTGTCTTGCTTTTCTAGAAGAGGCGATCAAATCGCCAGGTGAAGAGAAAGAAATACGCTGAAGAGCTGGAGGCCAGGTTGTCGGATGAGGAAGTCAAGGTTATTGTCAAAGCCAAGAAAACCAACACTGCAGCATCCAAGCAGTCTGCTCTTCAACTCTTTGTGGTAAGTAGTTCTGCTTACAACTCCATCGTAGCTAAGAAAACATGAAAAATACTGCACCATAGTCGTCAAATTATTTTTTTTTTATTGCTGATAAATCCTACAATTATTTAAAGTATTTCTTGCCTTACAAACAACAATCCATGCACAGGATTGTTTTTTGTGTCAATGAGGCACAAAAATATTGTTGAAAAGAACATTATTTATATACGGAAAAACAAAAACTCTAGCACTACATGCTCAGTAAAGTGCAGCATAGCCTGTTCTTTTTTCACCACCACATTGTGACGTACAAACCAGGACCCCTGCAGTATGTACAAAGAGGGAAGATGCATATTCAGTGCCCATTTTTAATAATTTAGATGCAACAGCAGAGATATTAAGGGGGGGAGTATTGTGACGACAGCTTTGTTTTGATAAACATTTTTCCAGAATTATATTGTCCAACAGTTCCACCCGGGTTTCTGTTTTCTAAATCAATTATACTTTTTCAGTTGCTCTGCACAGGTGGAGGCCGTGCTGGAGTAGAAAACTCTATACCCTCAAGTCAGTTTTATTTATGTAATAAAAAATCACACATTTGCCAGAGGGCTTTACAATCTGTACAACATATGACAGCCTCTAACCTTAGCGCCTCTATTCAGATAAGGAAAAACTCCACAAGGAAACATTAACAGGGAAAAAAAAGAAGCCTCAGGAAGGACTGTGCAGTTTTTGTTTTTATTTTTTATTTTTACACTCTGTGGTGTGTGTGTTTTTTTTATATCATGAAGTGTCCTGAGGCTTGTGCAAATTTCCGCTGTGGGAGACTGAAGTAACACTTGACATTAAATGTTTCATGTCCACTGCATTTGCAGGAGAATCCCAGTGAAGAGGATGCTGCTGTTGTTGACAAAATCATGTCCTCTCGTATCGTCAAGAAGGAGGTAATGATTTGTTTTTGTTTTTTCTCATGGTTTTTAGTGATTGTAAAACATGCAGTGAATTACTGCAAAATTAGCATGAAAGTTGCTATTGCAATTATTTTGCTCAATAGTGAGAACTGATTTTTTTTTATCACCACAAATAATGTTGTCAGCATTATTTACTTGATATTTGTATCTCTTATGAACATCTTAAACATGTGTAATACTTTGTTTCTGCGTAACATTACTTTGTGATATAGCATAATACAGCTACATGTTGTGTGTTTTATTGTTGTTTTAATGGCTAATTTAACATCTGGCCAAGGGACAACAGCTGAAAATGAGCCTTTTGGCTAACACTGGTGCATTTACAGTGATGTTGACATGACATAAATAAAATAGACATATAATATTGGCCAAGTGAAAGGAGAACTCGTTTTGAAGTTTGTGTGTAAATGTATATTGTTCTGTTATTTTAAACCTCTCTCCAGGTCTCTCCAGGAGTGGTGGTCGAAGTGGAGGAGTTTTTTGTAAAATACAAAAACTAGTAAGTTTGTTTATTCATAGCCTCTTTGTGGTTAGTTTAAGTTAGCAACTGTTGTTATGAATTAAACCATAACAGGAATATTAGAAATAATGTTGCGCGATTATTTGCCTGTATTATGCCTGTGTCTGTTTATAGATACCATTCCAGACATCACTGTTGCTCTTTCTAATTCTAATTCTAAAATTAGAGTGAAATAGAAAACAGATGGCCAAAAGATGCTGAATAAGACCTATGTGATTGCACAAGCATCTCAGACGTCCATAGGACATCTTTGAGTTACTGCCATGTATATTATCATCATATTTTGCAACTCTGATTTCATTTCTCTTCTATGAACTCAGGCACATTATTGAGAATTGTAGGGATCAGAGGTCTACTACCACATTTCTTTCCACTCGACAGATAATCTGTTCTCAGCCAGATCGCATTCATTATGTTCTCAGCCCAATGATGAAAAAGATGGAAAAATGAATCGGCGACTTTCTGAACCGCAGCTCTGTGACCACATCTGCAATCTGTGATCACAGCTACTGGCCTCAGCAGTCACCCCAGATGCTGTTCAGAGGGTGTTTTTCAGGGTTTCTCACCTTAGTCTGAATGTGTGTGTGTGTGCGTGTGTGTGTATGTGCGGGTGTCAGCTCCTACCTACACTGTGAGTGGGCCGCAGAGCAGCAGCTGGAGAAGGACAAGAGGATTCAGCAGAAGATCAAACGCTTCAAGATGAAACAAGCGCAGAGGGCTCTCTTCTTTGCAGATGTAAGGAAGTGTTTTTGTCTGTGGACATACTGTATACTGTCATATACATGTACTTCATGTGTACACACATGTTTGGGCGTTTGGTATGAGCAGGTGTGTGTTTTCACAATTTGGTGTCTCTTAGGACGTGTGCGTTTAGTGTACATGCATGTCTGAATATTGTGCGCGTGGACGTATAATTGACTTTTTGCGTTTTGTTTGTGTGGGCAGGCACATCTGTGTGCATATATTTATATCTCTTTACTCGCTAAGTAGATACAGTAGTGATGCTTATCTCAGATTCCAGATGGCGAGTGGGCACTTAGGTTTATTCTCTCCTTTTCTCTCTCTCTCTCTCTCCCTCTTGTCTTTCTTCCCGTCTCTCTCAGATGGAAGAGGAGCCCTTTAACCCCGACTATGTAGAGGTAGACAGAGTGCTGGAGGTGTCGTATTGTGAGGACAAAGACACAGGAGAGGTAAAATTAATCATCATTCATTTGTTAATCATATCCATGAGCATGCGTGTTTATTTTTGTCTACGTGCCTGTACATGTTTTAGTCTTTTTTCAGTTTTTTGTGGTTTTTGTTCCTTTCAGTATATCCTCCACTCTAGTGATGTCTTTGTATCTCAGAAGTGCCCAAGGCCATCCTAATGGGCTTCCTCGCAGCCTTTTGTTAATATTATAAAAGCAGAGCTTGGCCTCGCTCTAGTCTTTTGCAGTGCTAATTCTCCTCTGCCTGCTGCAGGAGGTGGTATACTACCTGGTGAAATGGTGCTCTTTGCCCTATGAGGACAGCACCTGGGAGCTAAAGGACGACGTAGATCAGAGCAAGATTGAAGAATTTGAGCAGCTGCAGGCAGCCAAGCCAGACTCACGCAGGATGGTAAGCCATTGCTACCGACATTCCTCACTTATCACCGTATTTCCATTTTCCTCCATCGCTGTCATACTGTGTATATATATTTGTGTGCTAATAAGGGAGTTCCCCCTTGTAGTAGTATTATTATTATTATTATTATTATTGTTATTGTTGTTTTGTATAATAAACAGATTTATTGTAGTGGAATCTTTGGTGAGAGTGTGTCTACAAACATGAAATGAATAGGCATCATTAGCCAAACATGAAACTAAAAATACCACATTCACACAGCAAAGTGAACAAACTTAGGAGACTCAGAACCACCTGCTGCCAGTCACTTCAAGAGCAGTGACTTATGTGTCTGCTGTAAAAATCAAAAACCTTTTTTATTGGAAGATATTTCCTAGTTAAGGCCTAACTGGAAACAGCCTATTAAAGCTGAAACTTGAGGGGGAACTAAAAAAACAAATGGGCTTAAAGAGAGCCATGTAACCTATATGTTCTGTTACATGAAGCAAAAAACATGGTTGTATTTGTAGTATAGTAAACAGACTACACACAGATCAGTCATATAATTTGTACTGTCCTGGATAAGCACGATTTCAACAGTCCCACCAAGGTTTTACTTCAGGTTAGCTTTTCTTTTGCCATATTCACCTCCCTGTCCACCAGGAAAGTTCACACCTATTGTTTTAACTGTAGGTCCACCTTTTTCCCAGTATTGATACAAATGCATAACTGCTTACAGCCATGCACCTACTATATGATGGAGTGGTTCCAACACCACATGGCTGTGTTCTGTGCTTTCCTTCACTTACCTTACCTTTTTAAAAACATCAGCACTCGCTGGCTTGCTTCATCTTTTCCTAAGATTGCCCCTTGTTTATCATTCACATGTATAAAATGTTTTTAGACAGTAGAAATGTTTTCATTGAAAATGTAGAGTTCATTTCAAAACGCTCATTTTAACTCTCCATGTAAAATTTGTCACTAAGGAGCGGCCCCCGGCCAATCTGTGGAAGAAGAGGGAGCAGTCGAGGGAATACAGGAATGGCAACAGCCTCAGGGACTACCAGCTAGAGGGGGTCAACTGGCTCCTCTTCAACTGGTACAACAGGTCAGTTTTAAATGCTGTATATGCATTCATGCACACACCTACGGCCCGTTCACACTGAACCAAAAAAAACAAAACACAGGTTTGCCACTGGCGTGAGTAAGGTGTTTTTGTCTTTGCGGCCTGAGCATTGGGAAATAAAATAATCTGGTGAATGTGGATTATCTGACCAATATCTGCAACCCTGATCTTGACCAGGGTTTTTTGTGGGCTTGACACTATTTAGCTATGGTAAAAAAAAAATTAAAAAAATGGGAACGTAGTTTATTTTTATTTTTTTATAGCCCAGTATCACAAATTTATCAGAGAGAGAGAGACAGAGAGAGAGAGACAGAGAGAGAGAGACAGAGAGAGAGAGACAGAGAGAGAGAGAGAGAGAGAGAGAGAGAGAGAGAGAGACAGAGAGAGAGAGAGAGAGAGAGAGAGATCTCAAGCAAAATGGTATCTCTTTATATACTGCTTGTAAAGCTTCAGTGATCCCATGGCGATAGAATACTACACAGTATAATGTATTTAATGATTCAGAGATTTTGCATTGGCATTTTGTATTTCAAGAGGAATCCTCTGGTTGCATTGGGACTGCGGATAATGAATAATGAATCACGTTTCCTGTTGTGTGTGTGTGTGTGTGTGTGTGTGGACCACGCCGTGATTTGGCTCTATTTACACTATTTGGTTGGGCCGGCGAGGAGAGTCCCCATCAAGGTGCACACGGCTGCAACAACAATTGCTTTTCTTTGCCAGCGATCACCAAAGAAACGCTGCATCTGTATCACATCTGGAGTACATGGTATCGGCGTGCTTGCATTAACCCTGGGAATTGGCTTTTATGTGTGAGCTTGCCGGAGTTTGGGTAAGCCTACGCAGAGAGATTTATCAGAAGTAGAGAGCCGCTTAAGAGGCAAGTGGGAATATCTGCACGTTGCAATTAGCATCAAGACATAATACCCCCACCGACTGGACAGCTGAATAAATGGTTTGCTGGAGTACACCACGCAGCAGAGGCAGTTGCATTTGCCATTATGTTCTCATCTCATCTCTTTAGTCTGTTATTACTGCTGATGATGTCGTTTTCTTGTTCATGTTTTTCTTTTAGTATTATGGGATTTTTGCATTTTCATTGTTTCCCTTTTTTTGTGTACTTAGTTTGAACCAGTACGCCAGTTACATGCAGACAGAATGCTCCTGATGAATACACAGCAGTTTGTCATGGTGATACGGACATATAATACCTCAAGCAGCAACATAGTCAGACTTTAAAAATCCACATCCCCACACACACTGTATGCTGTACACACCGGGGATATAATTTCATTTTTACACAGGTGTCATTGATTTGTAAATGGTTTTGCCTACACTCTTGCCTTCACTGTCTTCTGCTGTTTTTTCATTCTGCCCCAATTGTGTCTCCATCTTTTCTCTTCTAACCCTCGTTATCTCTAGGCGAAACTGCATCCTGGCAGACGAGATGGGCCTGGGAAAGACCATCCAGTCCATCACGTTCCTAGAAGAGATCCATCGTGTGGGCATCAAAGGGCCATTCCTCATCATTGCTCCACTCTCCACCATTGCCAACTGGGAGCGCGAGTTCCGTACTTGGACCCATCTCAATGTCATCGTCTACCATGGAAGCATGGTCAGCAGGCAGATGCTCCAGCAGTATGAGATGTATTTCAGGGATGCACAGGTAAATGGACAAGAATCTTTTTTGTCTTTTAATTTTTACTGTAGATTTTTGGAATCTGGGTGTTGGCTCACAAATACTCTGTAAGTATAAATAAAAGTTTGAAAAAAAAGATGAATTGGTAGCAGAAATACATAGGTTGTAGTCCCACAACAAAATCAGCACAGGACCTCCCAACATATTACACAGGGGGTAGTACAGCACATACAGTATATTACATACCATTCTCAGTATGTTCCTCTCCTGTAAAACACAATCAAACACCAGTAGAAATCTTTGAAACTTTGTCATTCCATTATGAATTCTCTACAATTAAGAGCTCATTATATGAATTTCAACTAAGTGTAAAAAGGTAACAAGATAGAAAAAGAGAAAAAAATCTAGAGAATGCGTTTTTCATTATACATTTCTTGTCGGATACGTTTTAAGAAAGAACACTGCTTTCCTTCCTAGCGTTGTCTGTGTGTTTTGTTACCACAATAGTTATTTTGGCCTGAGAATCAGTTATGGATACACAGCACACAGCGGGCATTCAGCTTGTCTCACATACCTAACACAAATTGTATCACGAGGATCGAGAGGCCTTTTTAGTTCGTTCTGACATACCTAATCTTCCCCTTTATTTAAAGACTGACAAGCAGAAAGCAACATCGCTGTGCTTACCGTCAGACTGGAAAGCAGTGATTCACTTTGATTAGAATAATCACAGTGCTTTTTAGAAAACAGCAGCACTGTGTCAGAAACATGAAGTCCTGTGAGTAATCTAATGATATGTCTGAAAACAGGAGGCCAGCATACAACAATAGGAGTCGGATATTGAAAAGCCAGGCAGAACGTGATTACCATGTGTAACACAAAGCCCAGATACGCTGGCACTCTGGAACTAATGCAGCAAACTCGCTTACCGCAATGTTTCAGAGACAAAAGTCTCACCTGTAGAAAGAGGAAAGCAGGCAGCAGTTGAAGGATAGTAAATATCTCAGGCAAAAGTGTGCTGTAAAAAATCTGTGTCGATGCCATGTGTGGAAGAAATTGCAGAAAATGTATTCTTTTTTTTGTGACTTCTGTCATTCAGTCATGTCAAAATGTTGTAAAATCTACAATATTTCAACATCTATACACTTAAATAGTGCTACAGATTTTAGGTCTTGTCATTTTTTTAAATCAACAGTTAATGAAGCCCATGATTGCTTACTGTGTTGGCCATGAGAGCATTTTTATGAACAAGTGGTTCATAGTACTAACATGGAATAGAACAAGATTCAGTACAGTACAGAACAGTAAGTAGGCTGTTAGGTAGTTAGTGAGCCTTGGGCTGAGGCTTTCTGTGGTTGGCAGGCCATGTGATGTGTCACAACAGGCAGTTAGAAGCTCTTAGTGTTCAGACGAACCGTAGGAGGAATTAAGGCGGGTGAGAGCAGAACAGAGCGGAGCCGCCACCGGGCTGTCTCCCAGGCAGCCTGTGATGTCATAGCAGCCCCAAGGGGAGCTCTCTGTCAGCGCTGCTCAGGCATATCAGAGAGAGAGAGAGGCTCCTCTACAGCAGTCTGTTGGCTGGCTGGCTGGCTGTGGGAGGGGGTGACTGGATAACTGAGAGTCCCTCGAGGACTGTTGTCAAGGCAGTAGATACAAATGGAGAGGCGGGGTGAAGCAAAGCCTCCCCCGACAGACAAACAAACAAATAAACAAACAGCTAAAAGCCTCACTAGCAGGTGTGTGCTCATGTCCTGGTGATACTGTAGATAGCTTCCCATCTAAGAGGTGTGTTTTTAGATTGTCGGTGAAATCTAAAAATAAAGTAAGCAATGTGTTTGCTGTCAAGTAGTGAGGCTGCAAATGAGTAGATTTCAAATGTTAACAGGTAAGAAGAGCAACCCCAAGGGTGCACTGGAGAACTATGTAATGTTTCTCTGTAGTCGTCCCCTTTTTAACAATTACACACTCATATGTTCTCTCAGAAAGTAGCTCTTCTTTAATGACAGTACACATTCGGCAGCATTCAAATTCACAAAACTTGCTCTTTCAACTAAGCTAATTAAATATGCTTTTACACGCCTCAGCTTGCACAATTTCTTGTACATAAAAACACAAATGTCATCTCTTTAAAATTGTGAATATTTGTTGTATAAATGCTTTACTTGACAGTTTCTCCTGCATCTCTCCCCTTTTTGTCTTAAGGGCCGTGTGATGCGAGGCGCCTACAGGTTCAAGGCTGTTATCACTACGTTTGAGATGATCCTGGGAGGCTGTCCCGAACTCAATGCCATAGAGTGGCGCTGTGTCATCATTGACGAGGCCCACCGCCTCAAGAACAAGAACTGCAAGCTGCTAGAGGGCTTCAAGCTCATGAACCTGGTAGGCTACATATGCCATCAACTTTAAAGCTGCACTTTAAACTCTGGTTCAAAAACTAATTCAACCTATTTTGACTTAAATGTAACGCTCAAAACATTGTGTCTAGTTCCTGTCATTCTCTACAGTATATTGTCTAATTAAGTATGTATGTATGGCATGAAATAAAATGTTAGACAGCATCACTAATAAAGCAATCATTTGAAACCATCTGATGCAGGAGTGCTTCTTTTGTAAATACTAAAACATTCTCTTCTCTCTCAGGAGCACAAGGTCCTGCTGACGGGTACTCCTCTCCAGAACACAGTGGAGGAGCTCTTCAGCCTGCTCCACTTCCTGGAGCCGGCACGCTTCCCCTCCGAAAACACCTTCATGCAGGAGTTTGGAGACCTCAAGACAGAGGAGCAGGTGAGCCGTGTCCTGACAGTTTTAGGTTTTGTGAAAATGAAAATGAATTGACGATACATAACACACATCAGAGCAAACATACAGTGTAAATAAAAGTCAGAAATCTACATGTCACACGATCAGGTCAGGTGACGTTGAAGTGTTCTGGTGCCATTTTTGTCACCTTAATGTTTACAGTTGTTAAAAGTTGTTAGTGAATATTATTTGAAAGGACAGCCAAATTATTGTTTCTCAGATCTCCACAGCACACATCGTTGCTCAGATATAAAGATCCTAGTGGTACAGATGGAACCCTCGAAGTGGGGCTTTTTCTAACTAGGCCACAGTGACATTTTGTACAACACACACACACCCCCAGCATATGGTGGATAATGATAACAGATAATGGGGTATTATGCTACTCATTGTTGGACTTATGTATTGACACAGTTGCTCACAAGAAAAAGGCTTTTTACCTCTCCTTCTGCATATTGCTTTTTGGCATTTCATTTTTAGGCAGAAGACCATTTAAACATGTTTTGAAGTATGGTACTCATGCTGGAAGTTAAAATATTTGGAACAGCTAGTACTCAACACGCGGTACTAAATCCAGAAGCTCTTTGTGCCAGTGGGAATGTGAAATCCTTTTCATTGTAAAAGTTGCTGGCGCTCTCGAGAGGTCCTTTTTCAACACATAACATAACTGATGTTAGACGAGGGCCTGCATGTGTAATAAAAGAACATTGGTTGGGGAAAGCTGGCCCACTCCTGGGGGTCTAGTAGTACCTAAGCTGCAATGCTGTACTGTTGGCACAAACTTGTGATTTGGGAAATATGGTTCTGCATCAAATGCAAAAAAACAAACTATAAGAATAATAAAATCTTTTAAAACACTTGTTTTAAAACTTAACATATACATACAAAATAAAGACATTCCACACAGTAACTCTCTAGCCAGATATCAATAATATACAGAATATGACGTCATATGACTTCAGTGTTTGGTGACTCCTGCTTTGGGCCAGATTATGTGTGTAAACAGTTTGTGTTCCTTTGTGGCAGGCAGCTACTGTGGAGTTAAACTTGGCGTTAGCTAATGTTAGCACAGTCATCATTTGCATAATGTCTGCTTTGTACCTTTAATGGTTTTCTGCACCCATTACCATCATGAAACACACATTTCCACATGTGGTGAAACACGTCAATCCGTAAATTGGAAAGGAAACTGAAATCATTGGTCCGATGTTGCATTGCAATCAAAATTTAATAATTACTGAATGCAATAAATTATTATTATTTTTTTTTTTTTAACTTGGAAATGGAAAACTCACTGGAGCATCCAAAAAAATGTTGTAATGTATCACACTGCTGTTTCAGTGTTAATCAGAACCAGTACAAACGCAGCATATGTAACCCCCCATACCTGTGTAGTATACAGTATCCCACAGCAGTTACTGAACATGATAACTGTTAACTCCCTTCTCTTCTTTGGGCCCACAGGTACAGAAGCTTCAGGGTATCCTGAAGCCCATGATGCTTCGTCGGTTAAAGGAGGACGTGGAGAAGAAACTGGCACCTAAAGAGGAAACCATCATCGAGGTTGAGCTCACCAACATTCAAAAGAAATACTACCGCGCCATCCTAGAGAAGAACTTCTCTTTCCTGGCTAAAGGAGCTGGCCAGGCAAATATGCCCAACCTGGTCAATACCATGATGGAGCTGAGAAAGTGCTGCAACCACCCCTACCTCATCAAAGGTAGGATGGTACCTTTTTTAAGGTTAAATATAGGTTAGTTTAATTAAATTGAGCTGAAATGTGTAGTTGTGATCTTGGCAGGAAAAGCAGCCGAAGGTCTGCAATTCCACAACTTCCTGTTTAGTCTTCAGGAGGTGTTGTGTGCTCAATTTAGCAGATTTAGATGCTCACTATAATTTGATGCCTCAAGTGATTGTTACCTCAGACTCTGCATACTGGTAATGTTGCCTTAAGAAAGCCATGGAAATCTCAAAAATATTGCATATGCATTGAATCTGTCTGTTTTTTTTCCTCCTTTTTAATTAAACCACAGTTGCAAATACTCAGTGTCCCTATTTTGGCATATACATATACTGAATTGATACTATATACTTTGTTACACAGGCATCTAAAAAGGTGACATTCAGAGACAAGAAAAACATTTGTTACTTACAGTTCTTTTTCATGTACTTGTACTGTCCAAAAAATGAGTCTTCATGATGAAAAGACAGTGTTGCTGATGTATCCATGTCTTTGCTATGTCAGGGGCAGAAGAGAAGATCCTAGAGGACTTCAGGGAGGTGTACAGCCCCACTGCCATCGACTTTCACCTGCAGGCTATGGTGCAGTCTGCTGGGAAGCTGGTCCTTATTGACAAGCTGCTGCCTAAGATGAAGGCCGGAGGGCACAAGGTGCTCATCTTCTCCCAAATGGTGCGCTGCCTGGACATTTTGGAAGACTACCTCATTCAGAGAAGGTAAATGTGACAGATGAAGGATTTGTTATTTATAGTTCAGACTTAAGAATTCCTACAGTCTTTTTTTTTTTTAAAATAATCTCTTGAAGGCGTCATACTTTTTTGCAGTAAAGAAAAAATCAGCTATAAAAAGTTACTCAGTGAGCATCAGCATACATCATGTTAAACACCATACAAATTAAATACAGGAATGAATAACAATGGAATTTTGAATTGGAAAATATGTAGTTACACTGTTCATTAAATGGGTGGAATTTCTGCTATGTCTTCTGTCATAGTAGGAAGGAAAATGGACTTGTACATAATATTTGTTAGAGGTTTTTCTTCTTGTCCTTCTTATGAAACTTTTCAATGTTAACTTAGTGCTGCTGCTCCAAAATGTAAAGTCACTTTTATCCTATGGCTTTATTAGATTCATTATGATTCAAAGGAAGCAGCAAATTGTGTGCACATGGCAGGCAGGATTTAGTGGTACAGTATACTGGGAACACTCAGTAGCTGCTACACATGTGGTAAAAGGTGATCTGACTCATATGGCTGAAATTGGTTAGGGACAGTATGTCTCTGTTTCTATAGTAGTGTGTTTTAGCCTGCAATACATGACTTGGCTTGCAATACATGATTTTTTTGCAACAGCAGCAGCATTAGTGTTTAGAGGTATGGAGCATGGTGTTTCATCCCAACAAATGAGCCGGATCTTCACACACCATCCATTTCTTGCATCCATTTATCCTGTTCAGGGTCACAAGGGACCGTAACGTATCACACCATGCGCTGGACAGTAGGTAGTGTACACACATACAACATACATGTACAGGCAAATGCATTAATACTCACACTCACACCTGTGGGTAATTTAAAGTGTCCAGTTCACTGAACCTGCTGAGGAAATTGTCTTAAGCAGTTGCTCCTATGGGGACAGTGGAAGTAGTATTTTCTTCTCTCTTCTTTAACTACCATTGTATGGCCAAACGGATCTCACAAAATCACACAATTTTTCCCAAATTAAATAAAGAAATCCTGTCAAATCTTTACTGATGATAAACATGCTATTTTAATCTTTCCTTCAGCATTTTAAGTCTGTAAAGTCTCAGCTGTACCATGTGGTTTCAGTTCAAAGTGTAATAAATAGAACCGTTTCACTCTCCAAAAAAATAAGTCACAGGATTTAAGTATCTATTTATTTAGGCAGTATCTGCCCTTTTCCCGTTTCTGTGCAAAATGTGTGATTTCTAAACCTGTAATGGGAGTGTATAAAAAGGAAAAGTCCTTGTTTCCCCACCCACAGAGCACAGGAACAGCTGGTAAAGATGATGGACAATGATTTGGACTTATTGCATGGCCATAAAGCTACAATATACAACCTAAGGCTCTGCCAAAGTACAACATTGCTTTGAGAATCAAAATGATCTCTCACCTTGCTTCCCTCTGTGTGTGTCAGCAGTGTCTGGGGTAATGCCCAACAGTCCCATTAAAAAGCTGAAATGGAGTGAGTGGTCAGGAACATTTAGCAAGACAATCATGGGGAAAGGTTTACAACTAACCATTAGGTTTAGAATTTCATGGCATTTAGGAATTTAATAATTACCGATAAGAAGTTTGGTTTTATGGTTCTCATTTTTGTCTTTATTTTTATTCTCAAGCCGCTCACTCCTCAGTCTTTTCCATTTACCTACATCCTTTTGTTGCCCTCATGCCTCTGTTTCTGCCTCTTTCTCTTTCTCTTTTTCCTTCCTCTGGCTTCCCACCAGCAACTGGAGCAAACCCTAAAGTATTGTAAACATGTGAGGCGCTGTGCAGCACAGACCTCAGACAGGGTTCAGCAGCAGGTTATAGAAGCCCTCAGGGCTCCACCACATTAGACACGCGGGAGTTTCTGTGAGGCTTCTCCTGACTGGAAGTGGATTACCCTGGGGAGGGCAGGGGGTCAAACTGTGGGAGGGGATGAGAATGGACACAAGGATGAAAGAGCACAACCAAAAGTTTTATCTTTGAAGATACTGTTTCCCAGGTGTGGAAGGGAAGCAACATAAAAGTAGAGTTTTGGGTGAATTTTAAGTCCCAGTCCATAAGTACTATGGCTGAGTTATGACAGGTTAAAATTAGTTATTAAAAGCTTTATTCACTAAATCAAACTCCTCAGGAAAACACAAAGATGACCAAAATGTAGATGTTTAATGTTTAGATAAACTTTTACCAAAAGCTCAAGGTAAGCATCTTACAATGTAAGTCATATATTCAATAAGTTATTGCGATAAACATGCGTCATTCTTTTGTGTTGCAGGTACTTGTATGAGCGGATAGACGGACGTGTTCGTGGGAACCTGCGTCAGGCAGCTATCGACCGCTTCAGTAAACCCGAATCAGAACGCTTCGTTTTCCTTCTGTGTACACGAGCTGGTGGCCTGGGAATCAACCTCACAGCTGCAGACACCTGCATCATCTTTGACTCTGACTGGAACCCGCAGAACGACCTGCAGGTACGACACAAGCACACACACAGACGTACTGCTGTGCATTTGTACCATTAATGTTTAGGCATTAGAGAATTTTGGCCCTCTGATAGTTATCTCTTGTCTGACATCTGCTCATGTAAACACCTGCCAACAAGACTCGACAACATGGAATGTGCTTTACACTGTGTCCAATCAAGAACATGTGCAAATTTCACTCAATAATTAAAGTTACCATAATTTAGGATAAGGTGACACACAACACAAAAGCTCCCATTTGTCGGTGTAGTGTACTTTACTCAGTTTTTTCTGCCCTTCACAGGCCCAGGCTCGCTGCCATCGGATCGGTCAGAACAAGGCAGTGAAGGTGTACCGCCTGATCACCAGGAACTCATACGAGCGAGAAATGTTTGATCGCGCCAGCCTCAAGCTGGGCCTGGACAAGGCGGTGTTGCAGAGCATGAGTGGCAGAGATAACAGCCTGGGAGGAGGTGCCGGGGGAGGGGTAAGTTTGAGACTCATCCAAATGGTCTGGAATAGAAATGGGGAATTAAATCATTTAGTCATGTAAATTATGTTCAGTTCATTTTCAAAGAGAGGTGTTTGTTTTCAGACAGCGCTTGTAATGAATATCATCCATTTCACAGGCTGACCTTGGCTGGACATGATATTTTTCAGTTCAACTATCTCATCATCAAATTATTACACAAACGAGCAGGCAATGGCAAAAGCCTGGTGTGGAACTGGGATAATCATAGAGTAGTGTTTACACTATTTTTTATTGTGACAAAACTCGACACTCATGTCATCCTTTTATCCGTGTTTTTTTTCTTAATGTACCACTGCCGTACCGTGTAAACTCATGTTATATTGTATTTGATTACTTGATCCACCCTATTCTTCAGCTACTCAGTTTAGCATCACATTAAATAGACTAAAATCTTAAAGTGCTGGTAGATCTGAAAAACTGGAGTGAAATGTGGAAGCAAAATTAGGACACAATTACTGTGAAAATCAGACAAGCAAATGAGCCTGTTTCCTTCAGTCGCTTACTACTTCCAATTGTCTTTCCAACAATAATAAAAGTCAACAGTTTCTAATATATGACATCAGAGGAACACTGTAACAGATGGCAGACAACAAGGAGATGCCACGCAAGGACAAACAACTGTTCACAAACCCTAAAACTTAAACTTGCTCTTAAAATTTCCACTTGAAGTGTAACCGATCCTATTAGAGCATAATCTCTTTGTGAGGGAGTGTGTCAACAGTGTGTGAAGTGTGTAGGTGGATGTTTAGCTGCAGTTGGTGTCCTCCGAGAATTATCTGAAGTATAAGGAGGTTGAGCTATTAGCAGGTTTCCACATCTGGTCTGACTGAACATATTTGCATAATAAACAGCTGATGGGCTTAGACACAGGGCTGCTGATGCTATGATTTTAATAATAATCCAACATGTGTGTGTTGTGTGTTTACTGGAATTTTTTATTTATTTATGGGGGTTTTTTTGTTTTTGTTTTTTGAGAAAATTGTAAGGTTGTGCAGGTATTCATGTTTGTGTCGGGCATTATGATGTAGATATATGTTCCACACTGTTCCATTTTCTAATCCGTTTAGTCAATAGCATTTATTTTTATTTGTTGTATATAGTTTCTGGACCCTAAATTTCTATAATGTCCATCTTCCTTTCTCCTTGATTCTCAGGCAGCGCAGCAGCAGCTGTCTAAGAAGGAGATTGAAGATCTGTTGCGACGTGGTGCATACGGGGCCATCATGGATGAGGAGGATGAAGGGGCCAAATTCTGTGAAGAGGACATCGACCAGATCCTCCAGCGCAGGACAAAGACCATCACCATTGAGTCTGAGGGACGAGGATCCACCTTTGCTAAGGTGAGTGAAATAGATAAATACAACTGCTTGAACACAAGTGATGTAAATTGAAACTTTATCAAATGCTAATTCTGTTTATACCCGGTCCTCACCATGTAATTAGGGACTAGATACAGCATACATTTAACATTTTACAGGTCACTGGCTGTTTTTGATTTTTGACTGGGTGCAGCTCATGATGAATAGAAAATATGATTATGGTTTAATATGATTCTGATGTCTGCTTTCAGGCCAGTTTTGTGGCGTCCGGAAACCGCACAGACATCTCTCTGGATGACCCCAACTTCTGGGACAAATGGGCCAAAAAGGCTGACATAGATATGGAAATGGTCAATGGCAGAGTATGTACTTCACCACAAATAATACAATTTACAGAGCAAAGCAAAATTAAGACATTGCTTACAAAGATATATATAATGCCTGGACATCCAGTAGGGTTGCAGCCTTCCTTTATCTGTGTTATAGCCCTGGGGAGCGTTTTGCTGAAATTTTGTTTGCCCTCCATTCTCTCTCTACAGAACAGCTTGGTGATCGACACTCCTCGTGTCAGAAAGCAGACAAGGCCGTTCAGTGCCACCAAGGATGAGTTGGCAGAGCTTTCAGAGGGCGGCAGCGACAGTGACGACACCAAACCTAAGCTCAGGCGCAACCATGACCGACTCAACAGCTATGGACGCACGGAGTGCTTTAGAGTAGAGAAGAACCTGCTGGTTTATGGGTAAGATGATTCAAATAGTTGAAGCCATTATAACATTGCGGTTGCGTAAATAGAAACCTAACAGAAAATGTGTAATAGGATACAGGAACCATGAATCTATTGCAGTCAATTGTTGTTTTTTGTCCCAATATCCCTTACTGTTTATAACTAATGCCAGTTATGTACAAATGAATGAGTGTCCACTTAAATGTGTCTTTTCTCTTTTGCTGTCCAGGTGGGGTCGTTGGAAGGACATTCTTAACCATGGGCGTTTTAAGAAGCAGCTGACAGAGTGGGATGTGGAATCCATCTGCAGGGCCCTGCTCTCTTACTGCCTGGTCCATTACCGTGGAGATGACAAAATCAAAAGCTTCATGTGGGACCTGATTGCCCCCAGTGAGGACGGACGCACCAAGGAGCTGCAGAATCACCTGGGTAAGTCTCAGGGCTCCCAGCCTACATTTAACTGGCCTTATTACAACATGTAGTGGCACATGGAGACGTTAGACTAAGTGGGATTTAGGAAGGTACTACATTTCCTATACTGCACCCATGCATTTCAATGTGTCATGTTCCCTTAGGTTTGTCCGCCCCAGTCCCTCGGGGCAGAAAGGGTAAGAAGGTGAAGACCCAGTCCAGCTCTTTTGACATCCACAAAGCTGAGTGGCTTAGGAAACACAACCCAGAGCACCTGCTTCAGGACGACGGCTACAAGAAACACCTCAAACACCACTGCAACAAGTAGGCGTTTCCTTATTCCACTCTGTTGTTACACGCATTATTTAAAACATTTAGCTGATACTTTAATCCAGCTTAATTTACATCAAGTAAGACATTAAGGTCGAATACACACCGATCAGCCATAACATTATGACCACTGACAGGTGAAGTGAAGAACATTGATTATCTCGTTACAATGGCACCTGTCAGTGGGTGGGATTTATTAGGCAGCAAGTGAACATGTTGTCCTCGAAGCTGATGTGTTGGAAGCAGGAAAAATGGGCAAGCGTAAGGATGTGAGCGACTTTGACAAGGGCCAAATTGTGATGGCTAGATGACTGGGTCAGAGCATCTCCAAAACTGCAGCTCTTGTGAGGTGTTCCCGGCCTGCAGTGGTCAGTACCTACAAAAAGTGGTCCAAGGAAGGAAAACCGGTAAACCGGCGACAGAGTCATGGGCGGCCAAGGCTCACTGATGTGCATGGGGAGCGAAGGCTGGCCCATGTGGTCCGATCTACTTCAACAGAAGAGCTACTGTAGCTCAAATTGCTGAAAAAGTTAATGCTGGTTCTGATAGAAAGGTGTCAGAACACACAGTGCATCGCAGTTTGTTGCGTATGGGGCTGCGTAGCCGCAGACCGGTCAGGGTGCCCATGCTGACCCCTGTCCACCGCCGAAAGCGCCTACAATGGGCACATGAGCATCAGAACTGGACCACGGAGCAATGGAAGAAGGTGGCCTGATGTGATGAATCACGTTTTCTTCTACATCATGTGGATGGTGCGTGCGCGTTGCTTACCTGGGGAAGACATGGCACCAGGATGCACTATGGGAAGAACGCAAGCCGGCAGAGGCAGTGTGATGCTTTGGGCAATGTTCTGCTGGGAAACCTTGGGTCCTGCCATTCATGTGGATGTTACTTTGACACGTACCACCTACCTAAACATTGTTGCAGACCAAGTACACCCCTTCATGGAAACAGTATTCCCTAAAGGCAGTGGCCTCTTTCAGCAGGATAATGCGCCCTGCCACACTGCAAAAATGGTTCAGGAATGGTTTGAGGAACACAACGAGTTCAAGGCATTGACTTCGCCTCCAAATTCCCCAGATCTCAATCCAATCGAGCATCTGTGGGATGTGCCCCATCCATGGAGGCCCCCCTCGCAACTTAAAGGACTTATAGGACCTGCTGCTAACGTCTTGGTGCCAGATACCACAGTACACCTTCAGAGGTCTAGTGGAGTCCATGCCTTGATGGGTCACAGGGCTGTTTTTTATACATACATACATATATACATATATATATATATATNGAGTTCAAGGTGTTGACTTGGCCTCCAAATTCCCCAGATCTCAATCCAATCGAGCATCTGTGGGATGTGCTGGACAAACAAGTCCGATCCATGGAGGCCCCACCTCGCAACTTACAGGACTTAAAGGATCTGCTGCTAACGTCTTGGTGCCAGATACCACAGCACACCTTCAGAGGTCTAGTGGAGTCCATGCCTCGACGGGTCAGGGCTGTTTTGGCAGCAAAAGGGGGACCTACACAATATTAGACAGGTGGTCATAATGTTATGGCTGATTGATGTATTCCTAAAGCAATTTATCGTGTTATAAGCAGCTGTTTATAAGAATGCATTAGTAGTAACCACAATACAGGATAAATATTCATGACCATCTAAAACCGTGTTATTAGATGAAAGAGACTGTTGTAATGTCTTTTTATTTTTCAGTGTTTGACTTGCTTACAGCGCACATGGTGACTAATAGTCTATGGTTGGGTTGTTTTATCTCTTGTGGGTGAGAGTGTGTGTGTTTTTGTGTCTGTGTTTTAAACCTTTATGCTATTATAGCAACTGGCAGGTGGTCATTATTCTCTTCTAGCAGAGATTGTATCAGTTTATTTTTAATAGAATTAAGCCTAAGTGTATGAAAATACACTTTGCACGTGGCTCAAATTTTAACTGTGGCTCCTCCAAGCCACAGTAATTAGGAGGCACTAAAACGTCTATTGGAGCCGACAGTCGACTGATTCATTAACAGACGTGCATCACATCACGACCAGCTGACTGATATGATCCTTAATGAGACCTCATCCCAGCTAATGGCCGCCATAGATCTCTCTTATTTACAGACAGAGGGGAAAAGATGGCTGCTATCAAAACATGGGCCGCTGAGATATAAAGCCGAATAGATGGCTGCTTCTTTTTAAAAGGGGGGCTTGTGTCCATAGGGCTTTGGGCTCAGAGCACTGCAGCTTCCATAGAAAGTTCTCCATTGTTTCCTGGTCCAGTTGTGCTGAATCCAGGGATTGTCTGATATGTGACACGCCGGGCAAATGGGGACACACAGGGTTTGCTGACTTCTGCATTTTGCCTCTGAGGACCTGGAATGTGACGGGTGGGGTGGGTGGGGGGTCAGTAGCTTCCTTAACAGGACCGTAGATGTATGACAGAGCTCCTACACAGGAATGGAAACTATAGGAAGGAGTGGGAAATGTTTCTGAGATTGATGATCACCGTGGATCATCATGTTGTGAATTGCTTGTTCCTCAAGCAGTTTGCCTGGGCTTTGTACTGTTTAAATATCAAATGTGCTTTCCTGCATGCTGTAGTAAGGATGTGACTATTAAATCTGCTTTGGAATGTAGGATACAGTTTTGTGAAAGCACATACACATTTCATGGTGTTTGTGTGTTTTGAATCGGAATTACAGCTGTCTCCCTGCTACGCTGGTTTTTGATGGATTGTTTTCTGTGAACAGACCATGAGGGATTCTTTGCATGCCACGCATGTCGTGCATACTTAGCTTATTTGCTTCTGAAAGACTGTGTATGACTGTGCCGAGATCGTCTGCAGCCTCTCGGAGTGAACCACATCACAAACACACACACACACACACACACACACACACACACATACAGTCACACACACACACACACACTGACTAACAAAGGCTTGGAAGGAGAGTGATGAAGGGCTGTGCTGACAGGCAGAGGAAGCAGCAGCTGCTCCTGGGCAGGTCCAGTCACACACGAGGGTGGAGGAGGGAGAGGGAGGAAGTTCAAGACTTTGATTTACCAGAGCTACAAGTCCAGACTGGTCATCACAGACATCCATCACTCCGACAGACAGACAGACAGACAGACCTCAGAGCGCTGCAGTTTTTCCTGGTCCTGTCAGTGAATGAGGGAAGGATTTTGTGCTCATTTATAACAACATTTAGCTGAATTACAGCCGTAAGAAAAATGGAATGCCTGGTATGCTATATTTCAGAGCGGTAGTCTACAATTCTTTCAGTGCTCTTGAAAGAAGAGCAGCACTGTAGAGAAGCCATGGCAGGAGAAAAGGCCACAGGTTCACATGAAGTGATAAATGAATATAGAAGTGTTGGTAATAATTTTATTACCAAGTGGCTGCAAATACAAAGCTGTAGACAGTGTCACAGTTTATCTAGAGGGGTATTTTTTTCTCCTGGTCCTTATGTGTGAAACGTTCAGTGTTCAGGCATTTAAAATAATTTTTTGTTTAGAGAAAATTATTATGCAGAACGCTTTCTACATTAAGCATCATGGCATACTATACATTATGGCCTGGCACACCACAGTTCCCACCACTTCACCGTGTCTTAGCTCACAGCCTGCTGTCTGGGATGTATGATCATGCATCACAGAGCTAATGTCTCCCCTGTGAGTCAGCCTGTCTCTACCTCGTCAGCCTCGGCTTCCCAGCCTTCATCTGCTGCCAGAGCACGACCACATGACGACTGGAGAGACCATTGACTGTTCATTCAGTCCTCAGAGCCTAGGTGTGGAGCCGCTCATGACTCCCTGTGAGGTCTAAACTATAATGTCGACTTCAGTGTAACAATAACTCACCAAGTTAATTGATCAGGCTTAGTGTATACTGCTCCATCATGGTGAGTTATGTAGTGTGTGTGTCCTGCTCTGTGGAAGGCCTGTAAAGCTAATGATTTATAGCTGCACACAAACAAATGTTAGTATACAGGCGTATGTACATTAGTGTATTCAGTTGCTGGAGTGTAGACAGTGAAATGATAGGACCGGGACTGTACAGTATAATTTTAGGATTACAGCTGAATTGTCACATATTTCATTTATTTGCATAGTGTTCAACAGGTTGCTGTGCGTGTGTGTGCCTCTTGGTTCTGCTCACTCAGCATTTGTGCGTGGTCAGGGCTTTGTTTTGACCAGTGGGTTTTCTCTGTGCAGGGTGCTGCTCAGGGTCAGAATGCTCTACTACCTGAAACAAGAGGTGATAGGAAGCGAGGCCCAGAAGGTGCTAGACGGCGTGGACTCCAGGTGAGCTCAACTTTGACCTACTCAGATGTTAGCTTACCTTGCATACACTTCCACATTTTTATACAACTTTTGACTGCTTGAGCCTTTTGACACACAATCACTTTATTCAACAGATATAATTAATTTTCTTGAACACAATAGATGGTACCTAACACTCCTGACCTGCTCAGATAATGGAATAGCTGGATTCATCATATATACAGATGGTCAGATGGATTTGGCAGCTTACAACACTATACACCCTGGCAGTCTTCTACTGACAACAGTAGAGTTTCCATACATAAGGTGAAATAGCTGCCTCATACATTTTTCTCCTTGAATGGCCACTGTGGTCATTAGCATATGATATCAACCTGTTGAAGGAAGAAACAACTCATCAGCCAAATGAATTAGAAGGTTGTAGAGCTCCACCTGCTGGTGAAAGATAGGCAGGTATTTTTCTGTGTTCTACCATACAACGCTGTTGAAAATGGTTAATCAAAATCACTGTTAACAAAGAAATCACAACTGAAAGCTGAAGGAGGCTTTTATTGTTTTGCAAATTCTAACTTTGTTTCACAATAAAAGCCCTTCACAGGGAGCTAAGATTTTTTTTTTTTTTTTTAAATTGCAGTATGTTAGAAAAACGGATTTTACAGATAAATTCTTGTTTTAAGTGGGGTTAGTGTGGGATTTCAGTAAATTAATTAATCAATAAAGTTTCCCCCACGTTATCAGTCTAATTCTCCTCCTCTTTAGTGAGATAAAGATCTGGGTGCCAGACCCTGATCATTCGGAGCTGCCAGCCTTGTGGTGGGATACCATCTCTGACAAATGTCTGCTGCTGGGTGTCTATAAGCATGGTAAGAAACCTCAGCTTTTACCACGACTTATTTTATTTAATGAGGTAATCCAATTGAGTTAAACTCAGTGAAAGTACAGTAGAGGCTAGCTGTCTGTGGTCACTTTACAGATGAGTGAAGTCAGTTAACAAGCTACTATGCAACAGTCCCAGTATTTAAAGTTCTAAAGTTCTAAAAAAAAAATTTAAAACTGATAATTTTGGCTTCGCTGTTTTTAGTGTCTGTGTGTTTTCCATGGATACCAGGTGATTGTGGGAAATCCTCCAGCTTGTGTATATTGCCTCATCCCTATCTAAGAGTTTCCATGCATTATCCTTCACTAATTTTGGTATTTGCTTATCCTCCTGTGCACTTCCAGGTTATGAGAAGTACAACACTATTCGTGCAGACCCTAACCTGTGCTTCATAGAGCGTGTGGGACGACCAGATGAGAAGGCCATCGCTGCCGAACAGAGAGGCAATGATTTTATGGATGGGTGGGTACATCACACTAGACCTGAGCCTGAAAAACATGTCTTAAGTTAAGATATTTTTAAAATTGTGTCAGCTAGATTGTCACCTGCAAAAATGACACAAACTTTATCTGTGTGTGTAGGGATGTGGATGATCCAGAGTACAAGCCTGCTCCAGCCCTGCTCAAGGACGATATGGAGGTAAGGCCACATTAACCAAAGGTGCATGTTGGTCTTCTGATAAAGCATATTAATCTATCTGAGGGAGTGATCATGAAATCTATCAGTCTGGTAACCTTATATTCCTGGTTTGAGTATGTTTTGTCCTGCCATAAACACACACTGTCTTCTCATGCAGGACGACGCCTCTTCCCCTGGAGATTTGGTTGTCACTGACAACGCCGGAGGTGAGTATTAGATGCTTGTAATCCACAGCTGATCATCATCATAATTATTAATACAGGCTTCCCACAGGTGGGGGAAATCTGGAAAAGTTGTGAAATTTGAAGTTTGATGAAAAAGACACATGCACAATATGCTTCCTACAGTTTCATGGAAATAATGGCACTCTGACTTTTGGAATTTGAATGTTCTTTGTACTGTGTATTACTCTGATCCAGACGCAGTTCCAGTGACAGGAGGTGAAACTGTCTACTGGCCCTCACCCTCGGTGCTGACAGCCAGGCTGAGGCGTCTGATCACAGCCTCTCAGCGCTTCACCAAGAGCCGGCAGATCCTCCACATACACCAGGCCCAGTCCCAGTCCCAGTCAACCATGATACTGTCTGCTCCACTCTGCCCGCTGCCCCCCACACTCAACGACACACTTAACCCCAAGATGGCTGCTAAGATTGAACGCCAGCAAAGGTCAGAACACAGAGCAGATCAATGTTTGGTTGTGAAATATAATGGACCTTGGAGGTTTTAATCAGTGAGCAAGAATACATATATTGTAACAAAGATTATGAAAATTGTTACTACAGTGTCAATTTTTCCCTTTCCTCAGATGGACTAGGCGAGAAGAGGCTGACTTCTACCGCGTGGTCTCCACCTTTGGTGTTGTTTTTGACCCAAACCTTGGCCGGTTCGACTGGACCAAGTTCAGGGCCATGGCTCGGCTGCACAAGAAGACTGACGAGAGCCTGCAGAAATACCTGTGTGCTTTTACTGCCATGTGCCGAAGGGTGTGTCGCCTGCCACCCAAAGAGGGAGGTCAGAAGTCTTCTTACTTGGTCACACATGAACACACACGTGCAAACAAACTGTCAGTCTTTATTTGTACACACCTGAAGTGAAGAGGTCTGGACGCTTAGACGACCACATCAACATTTAGTGTGTGACTTTAAGCAGTCACCCACAGAAAGTATGTTACCCTGCTATACCGTATACCCACAACAAGAAATGATACTTGCCCAACTGCTTTGTTTTATTTTAGTAACAAATTATTTAAATATTTTGGATGTTAGATAAGTTAGGCTATTGTGTCAGCAGTGTTTGTAGCGCGTCATATTAAGATACATTATGTATTTATACTTTAAGGGTCACTTCATAATGTATTATACTCTGTACTATGCCCTATGCCCTGATTTCACATCACATTGCTTCAGTATGTGCTACACTCATTCCTGGCTGTAAACGGTTTTATTCTGGGTAGTGGAAGTCAGTAGCGCCTCACTAAACAAGCTGGCTCAGCAGTACTGAGGTAGAGGGGCTGATAAGGTTAATCATTTGTGGAAAGACAAACAGTGTGATGTTTTAACTCCGCGCACAAACAGGTCTTTGGGTTGTACCTATAGAGCAGCCTTTATTTCCTCTCACGCACTTTTCTCTCACACCTGCTTCTTCGTCTTTGTTGCAGACTCTGCGGTGGACCCGTCTCTGACCATCCAGCCCATCACAGAGGAGCGAGCGTCTCGTACCCTCTACAGAGTAGAGTTGCTTCGCCAGGTTAGGGAACAAGTCCTTCGCCATTCATTACTCTTTGAGCGGCTGTCGCTGTGCCAGATGAGCTCTGACTTACCCGTCTGGTGGGAAGCTGGTACCCATGATCGTGACCTGCTAATTGGTGCTGCCAAGCACGGCGTCAGCCGCACAGATTATCACATTCTGAGAGACCCTGAGCTCAGCTTCATGGCTGCCCAACGCAATTACAGCCAAACTAAAGCTGCACAGCAATCACGCACATCCACCCCGCTTCTACACCATCAGTGCCAGGCCACCAGCTCAGTGTTGACAGGCTCTCCGCTGCCTCCACCCACCCAGAGAGACACAGAACTCTGTGGGGTTGTACCCAAAGTGGAGCCAGCCTCAGAGGGGGAGGAAGGCAGGGAGAAGCAGGGGGAGAGTTGGAGCCCTCCTCCAGCACCAGCTACTCCCACGGGTCTGGAGGAGAAGCCTGTGTCTGAGATGAGGGACAGTGAGAGGCAGATGGTGGCAGCACGAACCAAACCTCTCACACCCAACTCCTCTGAGAGGAAACCCAAGAAAGCCAGTAAGAGGGGCCGCAGGGAGGCTAGGCGTGGCTCAGAGTCCGACTCAAATGGCTCCTCCTCAAGCTCTGCATCTCGCTCTTCTTCCTCTTCATCATCATCCTCTTCTTCCTCGTCACATTCCGGGTCCAGCTCCTCCTCCTCGTCATCGTCTTGCACCTCTGGCTCCTCGTCATCATCGTCGTCATCCTCATCTTCTTCTGAAGACAGTGAAAGTGAGGGAGAGGAAGGGAAGAAGAAAGGTGAGTACCTCTAACAAAACCTCTGTATTATTTAATATTTAGTTTAGGGCAAAGACATATTTCACTGAATTACTAACCAGCTAGATTGTTTAAGTCCTACTTCCACTAAGTATGCTATCTGAATTAGTTCATTTCCGTTTTTCTGCTGAATAATTACATAAAAATGTATCCAAGAAGTGTGCATACTTTAAAGGTTTAGGTTTCTTATGTCTGTCTCTATCCTTTCACATTCTCAGTGCCTGCAGCAACAAGTGTAAAGGGCTTTGATGAGGACAGTGTGGCATCTCTGAGCACTACACAGGATGAAACACAAGACACCCACATGGCTGAGAATGGCATCACCAGTAACTCCTCACATCCTTTCCAGGGAGGAGGGTACATGCTCGCTGCATCCTACTGGCCAAAGGTGAACTATTGTCACTGATACATAACACTGTGTGGCTTACAAAGCATCTGAACTCTAAGCCATTTTAAACATCACTGAACCAAATAAGTCTGGTCAACATATTCAAATGGAGTATTGAGCTAAAAACAAAATATTTGATCTTTAAATATAAACAAGTATTCGACTCTGATGATTAGTTTTAATGATGGAAGTCATGAAAACAAATCAATAGGAGAACTTGCAGCATAGTTGTGGGGAATCAAACTGTGTGCTGATCGTCTCTGCTGTTGTTTATTTAGGATCGCGTGATCATCAACCGCCTGGACAGCATTTGCCAGGCAGTGCTAAAGGGCAAGTGGCCCGGAACACGTCGGGTCTACGAGCCTGGAGGTGCAGTGGCCTCCTTCTACACCACCAAGCTGCTGGACAATGCCAACAGCCTGTGCAAAGACCCCTCTGCCTCGCCTCAGGGGTCAAAGGTGACCAAGCATGTTGCAGAAAACAAGGAGTTCTCAGTAAAACTGAACGATGTATGTTGATTTCTCCCGTCTTCCCCTCCTCCCTCCGCTTTGCCCTAATCGTAGGAACCTACCACTTCTGCTGCCATGACTGGTGTTAGCTGCAGTGTTCAGCATGTTTCTCTGGTTTTCTTCCTTCTTTCCTTTCGGCATGATTAGTGGTTTTGACTGCCTGGCAGGAGGAGAGATTAATTTAATAGCAGCCTTCCTCCCTTTTCCCACACACTCGATTTGAATTGGGCTCTGAGGCTGTGATTACATGAGCACAAATCACTCAGTCATGAGAATATAATAAGGTTCAGTTTGAAGCCTCTCTAGACTGAAGGGGTCTTTCTTATAATCTGATTGAAATGGAGACCTCGGCTGTGGGTGTTCTCTAATACGCTTCTTGGCAACGTGGCAATTAACTGGGCAGGCTTCAGACTTGCTTCCATTTATTCCTCGCTTTTGTGTTGCTTTTTGATAAAAAATCTTCTCCCAAATTGTATGGTTTTTACCATCCCAGACCCTCAAACACCTGCTGCTTGTTACCTATAAAGTCTTTTATATGCTGACAGCACCTGTCTCTGGCATGGCTTCCCACTACAGTTCATACTATGAATAGACTTTTACCCACTGCCCTACTAGCCACTACTCGCTGTGTGTCCATGTGTCCCAATACTACTAACAAGAAAATACCTGAAAAATATTTTCTTAGTGTAAGAAATTCTTAGAAATGAGATGACACTTTATTACATATATTCAGCATACCTACCAGGATATAGCATTAGAGATGATGGCAAATTTCCTTTATGATCCTTAAATCACTGGACAGACAAACAGGCAGAGAAACCTTCCATGTGTAATAATAAACGGTCTGAGAAGGAATAAAGTTTCTCTTTGTTGTTATTGTGTTTGCCATGTGACAACACATATTTCTAGACATATCTAACACCTTTGTTTGTCTGTGTGTGTGTTGCAGGAAGGAGGTCTCAAGTTGACCTTCCAGAAACAAGGTCTACCTCTGAAGAGGCCCCTGGAGTCGGAGGAGGGCCCCCAGGCCCAGCAGCAGTACCTGGCCCGGCTTCATGAGCTGCAGAGCGCCTCGGACACAGGCCTGGCTGACATCACCAAGCCTCAGTGCAGCATCCAGACTGGTGTGTTTATTTCAAATACAGACTTAATGACATGTACATACAGAATGTGTTGAGATGAGGCCATCCTGTTTTCGTTTACCACCACTAGATGGCAGCAAAGTATAGTTTTGGTTACTTGAAGACTGCATAGACACTAGTCATCTCCTGTAGGCCTACTGGCTTTGTTTACACAGTCACACATATACAGATTAGAAAATGTGTGCTCAGTCTGAAATATATCATCTGAACTTTTCATTAAATACCTAAAGTGAATGTGCCTAAAATTTAAGACAATTTCCAGATGTATCTCAAAAAGTAGTTCACAGCTAATATGCTGGTTCTTCTGCAGTGCCTCCAGATGTTACTGGCCAGATGAGGCTGAACGGAGTACAGGACGGCCAGCCAGTGGTTAAGAGGCGGAGGGGAAGGAGGAAGAACGTGGAGGGGATGGACCTGCTCTTCATGAACAGGAGTAGAGTCCCTGCTGTTCCTGATCAGGTAACCAGTTGTCTTTTGCTCCTTGTTGTGCAAAAGCAGGAGCTTATGTGCCACAATACAGGTTTACAGTACCACAAATGTTCAGCTTAATTGTAGTGTTATTACAATGTATAAATAATAAAGTTATTGTTTACTTAAGTGTGCTGTATATGATGAGCTGCAATGTAAATCATGTTAAACACTGTTTTGTGCTCATGCATCTCCAGGTGCCAGGGTGGGGTGGTATCGGCCAGGTGGGCATGGCTGTGGCCCCTGTGCCAGGCTTCAGCCAAAGCTCCAGTCAGGCCCCCGCGGACACCGAGAGCAGGGTCCCTGTCATCAACCTCAAAGACGGCACCCGGCTTGCTGGGGACGACGCCCCCAGGAGGAAAGATCTAGAACAGTGGCTAAAAGAACACCCTGGCTTTGTGGCAGACACAGGAGCCTTTATACCCGTGAGTCCATTTTTTTTTTTCCTATCCTTCCAGTGTTCTTCCTCAGATCTGCTGACTGTGAAAAAGGTACACGGTTTCTGTAGTTTTACAGGAAAGTTAACCAAAAGGGGACTTTTTTTTGTTAATTTATGGTTATGTTAAAAGTAAATCCCCATCAGTTAACATGCAGTTGCAGGTAATCAAAAGTTGAAATTAAGATTTTGCTGACTGATGTGTGCAGATGTGTAACGCAGGTACAGAACATGGGTGTCAGACAAATTCACCCACAGGGGCACAGTTTGACGATGCAAAAACTGGTAGACTAAATAGGTAGTGTGTGCTTTCAACATGACTATTTTTCCATTTCATGTCCAGGGCTTAAATAAGATGCAGATGCAGTTCCACTTTCAGGACGGTCGGCCCAAGCAGAAGAGGCACCGCTGCAGGAACCCCAACAAGATTGATGTGAACAGCCTGACAGGAGAGGAAAGGGTCCAGATCATCAACAGAAGAAATGCACGCAAGGTGTGTTTGTGTGTAGTACACATTTCTTACTATAATGACTATAATCGGATACTACTACTACTACTTCTAGTAACACTTTGATTCATGTTACCTGTAATCTTTCCTGTAGGTTGGTGGAGCCTTTGCTCCTCCTCTGAAGGATCTGTGCCGGTTCCTTCAGGAGAACCCAGAGTACGGAGTCCCACCTGAATGGGCTGATGTTGTCAAACAGTCGGTGAGTCACAAAGTAACATATCCACCAGATCAAAGTGTGGAACTGTGTCACACCAAGGAAGGCCATTTTCAACAATGTCCATACAGTCATTTGCCAGTTTAGTAGGTACACCTAGGCAAAACTAATACAACTGCCCAGCAACAAATGTTTTCGTGAAGGACATAGCCTGTTTTAGAGAGATGTTGATTTAACTTCATGCTCATTTTGGAGGCTGTAGTTTGTGGCGCTCTTGAATTTTATTGCAAATATTTTGTCCACCCCGTTTATAACAGCAAGGGTAGACTAAACAGTTTCAACAAAAAACATAACCTTGATGAATGTAGGATTATTTGCAGAAGCGCCACGATTAAATTCTAGCACTGTTCCCACCGGAAGCTCATTTTTTTGCATCGGTCAACAAGCGATTCTGCTCTAACAAGTGATGGCACGAAAACACACTGATAATCTATTATAAACAATTCTGATAAATGATAGAATATGACATGATAAAATGTCAATCTACCCATCCACTATATTTAGGGATGGGGATCGTTCATTTTGATTGATATTGATACCATTTGAGACTGCATTGATACTTTTCTATTATTTGGTGAAAAGACGAGACGGCAGTAAATTCATAAAATAACTGGTATTGCTTAACTGTGAGTCTTTGACTGTTTTGATTTCTGAACAGAATGAAATTTGCCTATCCTTCAATAAACACTGCTGATGCAGGGCATTTATTTGAAAAGGAATACACAGTGCCCCTTCAACAATAACGTATAACTAAGAGAATAGCAAAATAATATCAGCAGCAATAAATGTCCAACAATGTTAAGGAACAAATATTGTTATTGCATCAAAGGATGTATCTTTTTTTTTTTTTTTTTTATGAACATCCTTTTTAGTGAAAAACAACCTTCTTCCATTGCTCCGTGGTCCAGTTCTGATGCTCACGTGCCCATTGTAGGCGCTTTCGGCGGTGGACAGGGGTCAGCATGGGCACCCTGACCGGTCTGCGCTACGCAGCCCCATACGCAACAAACGATGCACTGCGTGTTCTGACACCTTTCTATCAGAACCAGCATTAACTTTTTCAGCAATTTGAGCTACAGTAGCTCTTCTGTTGAAGTAGATCGGACCACATGGGCCAGCCTTCGCTCCCCATGCGCATCAGTGAGCCTTGGCCGCCCATGACCCTGTCGCCGGTTCACCGGTTTTCCTTCCTTGGACCACTTTTGGCAGGTACTGACCACTGAAGACCGGGAACACCTCACAAGAGCTGCAGTTTTGGAGATGCTCTGAACCAGTCATCTAGCCATCACAATTTGGCCCTTGTCAAAGTCGCTCACATCCCTACGCTTGCCCATTTTTCCTGCTTCCAACACATCAGCTTCGAGGACAAGATGGTCACTTGCTGCCTAATAAATCCCACCCACTGACAGGTGCCATTGTAACGAGATAATCAATGTTCTTCACCTGTCAGTGGTCATAATGTTAGTATAGTACTAGCTTACGATAAAAATTTTACTTACTTAAAGAGACTTTGTGTTTCAATAAGTATTTTGTTTTCACACTAAAGCGTTGGTTAATATCTGTACCGTCACTTTAAGAGATTGAATATTTTTGGATTATTGTCAATGAACGGGACTTGCTGCGAAGTTGGGGTGCGCGCACCATGCATACCTTCGGTGGAGGATGATTGTCCCGCAACGGCAGCCGGAGTTGGCGGTGTTCTCTCGAGACAGACGTTACGTTATAGGACACGCTAGTCTCAATGTCGATAAGCTCGGATAACCGGGTCCTTATAGAACCGGGTCTCGATCCCCATCCCTAACTATATTTATTAAAAATAGTATCACTGCTGTTTGTGATTATTTTTTTTAAATTACGTACTTATTCCACATGACAACAAAAAAGAAGAGCAGAGGTGCAGAATCACTTGTTGAGCGGCACAGAGAAATTAGCTTGTGATGGCAACAGCCAGGCTATTACTCACGCTAGAATTGACATATCGCGGCGCGTTCACCTCCTATCTGAACGCGGCGTTAGCTTCACCTAGCTCAAACCAATGTAGTCTAAGAACTAGTAATGAATATGTATTACATATACTGTGAAGAATCATCTTTAGCTGTGCTATGTAAAACTGCTGACCCTGCATCTATCTACCACGTTTTCTCAGGGTTACCTCCCAGAGAGCATGTTTGACAGGATCCTGACGGGACCCATTGTTCCTGAGGAGGTGAGCCGGCGTGGACGTCGACCTAAGAATCCTCTGGCCAAGGCGGCAGCGGCAGCAGCACCCAGCCCAGGAGCCTCCGCCCTTAGTGTGAACCCCCTGCTGGCCAACGGCCTCCTCTCTGGCATGGACCTGACCAGCCTGCAGGCCTTCCAGCAAAACTTCCAGAGTTTACAGTCCCTGCAGCTCACTGCGGGCCTGATGGGGCTGCCGTCCGACGCAAGCAACCTGGCTGCAAGTAACTTAGCTGCCATGTTTCCCATGATGCTGTCTGGTATGGCTGGATTGCCAAACCTGCTTAGCATGAGCAGCTTGCTTGGGAAGCCCGCTCAGGAGGGCACCGGAGGCTCTGAGGAAAAGACAAAGGGAACCGCCAGCGGTGTAACAGGAGAACCGTCTGCCTCTAAAACCCCCTCTCACACCTCAGACACCAAAGGAGAAAGGACAGAGGGCTTGCACATGACTCCTTCCTCCACTTCCAGCTCCACTTCCTCTGCCACCGCCCCACAAAGTGCTTCAGCTGCATCTGCAGCCTCCAGTCACCCACTGTCTCTTAACCCCTTGTTACTCTCCAGTATGCTTTACCCAGGGATGCTTCTCACTCCAGGCCTTAACCTTCCTGTGTCTGCCTCACAGCTGCAGAGCTCAAACAGTGACCCCACCCTTCCTCCTGCTCCTCCTCCTTCTGCAGTCTCCCAGTCATCGCCACAGGAGACAGCGCGGTCAGCAGCAGAGAAAGATGGAGAGGAGGATGATGAGGCGTTAGAAGAGGCTTTGGACGACGACGATGAAGACGAGGAGTTGGCAGAACAAAAAGAGAACAGTGGTCCTGAAGGTTCGGGAAAAGCCGAGTCATCTTCATCAGAGTCGGGGAGCTCTTCTTCCTCCTCGGATGATTCAGACTCCAGTGATGAGGACTGATCCTATGAATATATAATTATAAATTTATTTATGTATCGCCTAGAAATGTATACATATATTCACATATATATGGATTTTCCAGCACTTATGTTGCGATTTCTTTACATGTAAATATAACTAATTAAAATGTTGTGTAATAAAGACTCCAAAAACCTAAAAAAAAAGGAAAAGCTGACTTAAAAAGGAACTAAAATCATTTCAGTGTTTGTTCACAAGGTACAGCCTTGTTTTGAGACATTTTGCATGTCAGACTTTAGAAGATTTCTGAACTCTGTGAACTTGTACCACACTTATGTACAACTGCAACAAAAAAAGGCATTATTGTAATTATGTCAGGATTTAATTTTATTAAAAAAGTGAAACTACATCAACATGCTCGTTGAGCTGTACTATTAATATATTTTGATGGTTGGGGGAATGACACTTGACAAACACTTTGGTTTCTCTTGTAAATAGTACTTTTACAGGTTCGTTGACACTTATGCTTTGCAGATCATACGTTGGATATGTCAGCAATAACTTGGGCAGCTAATGAATGTCACTGAAGCTGTAGATTCTCTGTCTGCCATGTTCCACCCCAGTGCACCAACTCACGCAGCCTCACTCACCCATCACTTACCTTCATATGACGCTGAAGAGCTCATCTCTTGCATTTGTTCACATCCTGTCTGGAAGCAGAATTACCCCAAGCTCCCTACTTAATATCGCTTCGGGTTTGGGGGGAGATCTGTAGAAGTATCAAACACATAAGCTTAACTCCTTCACAATGGATCATAATAATTGAATTGTCTGCTGTGATGTCTGATTTTAGAAATTCCTCATTTCCACCATCACCTTACAAACATGTTGCAACATGTCCAAGGCGCACTTTAGCTACTCCCAGTAGGCATACACGTTCACTTGCACATCTGTTGATTTTGACTACAGTGTCAGAGTCTAATAAACTCCTTGAGCTGTGGGGACACAAAACAACCTTTTACTGTGTGCCAAAAATTGCCCTTTGACCCTTTGAGGTCCTGACAGAGTTTTGTGGTCTCTGTGTAGAGGAAGAATTCAGGATTCTTGATGACATGGATATTACCACAACCCCAGCGTATTTGACTGCATCTTACCTCAACTGTGCTAAATTGTTTGGCTTCACTGTGCAGATGTACATGTGCATGGGTGTGTTTTCTTGCTGTCCATGTACATAACATCCTTGTCTCTGCTGGAATGTGTGTCAGAGGCCGTTTCCTTTCTTTCTTTTTTTGTTTTTACTGAGAGCTTCCACTGTGTTGTTTTGTTTGGCTAGGCTGCTCCTCTCACCTGGTATCTACCGCTTGCATAACTTTCCAGTCTGAATGGTGTGTCTCAAGGAGGGGGCCTTGTAACCTATGACTAGTAGAAAACACATTACAAGTGTCTTTGACCTTCAAACACGTCACATTAGAAATTTGGATTCTGTGTTGCATGGCCACCTGTCTACCAAAGTCTTACAGAACATACAGTACACGGCACAAGCACAAAATAGTTCAAATCCCGGCTAAGATTGTAGTAACTATCATCGTCTTTGAGTATTAAATTTTACGCGGTGCCAGACAGGCTAGCTTCAGGAAGGGCTAAATAATAGCAGCTTGGTTATGTGTTTCACTCTGTCCTCGATTATGTTCTGCTGACGAATGGAGCTTCAGCTAGATGTAGAAGTGCCCTTATCCTGTACCTCACTCTCTCATTCAACTTCTGTCTGACAAACTAACTACTCGGATTCACGCTCGATGTCCATTGCTTGTGCATACTGTCCAGCGTCTCTGCACACGTTCATGTTCAGCTGTAACCAGGACACACGTAAAACACTGGAGTTCACTCAAGCCGAAGTACCTTTTATAACTTTCTCTAGCACAACAGTGCTCGCTCTAGGACTGCTGTATACACAGTGGACTGTTAGATACACGTTTCAAAATTATTTCTGAGGGGAGATTTCTATTTGGACCGGGGGACAACAGAGCGCCCCCTCCTGTGTTGGGAAAACCCCACTGAATTAACTCAGTCTGTTTTAGTTCTTAAGTATTGCTGTAGCATCGTTCTCTAGTGGGTTGAAACCACAAACAACCCAGTGGCTAAAGACACGTCTGATTTCTAATGTTGCTTTCAAGTGGTTTTCTTGTATGCCTGTTATATATAGACCTCGTCATGGGTTTTGCTTGCAATGCTGTTGCATTTTTTTTTTTAAATATTATTACTAACAGTACAGTATTTTTCTATGTCTGAGCAATGAACTTAAACATGCCACTGTCATTTTGTATATCTGCACCTCTGCTCTCTTTAAACTTGTAGTGCCCTTATGCAAACACCCAGCCATTGCTACTTCTGCTGTATGTGATTGATCTAACAACTTTGTGTTGCGCTCCCCCCCCAGCGATGGGTTGATGGATTGATGACTGTGCTGAGCCTCTTTAGGACACACATGGAGAAAAAAAAATGGTAGACATTGATTGATTGAAAGATTGGACATTTTGCTTTTCTTTCCATTGTTTTGTTTTTTTTCTAGGTTGTACTGTACAAGGACTCCCGAAGCACTGCTAATGCTAGAGAAGCAGTGTTGAATCTGCGTTCAACACAGACACAAGTAAACAATGACCAATATGCAAGAGGAATGACAAAACACACTACTGCTGTACAGGGAGGATACCTTTCATGTGTAAATCACTGAGATGACAAAACTAGTATCATTGGTTTTGTACTTTTATTTCAAGCTTGATAATATCCTAAATGTCACCCTGGTCAGTTTTTTTTTGTTTGTTTGTTTTTCTTCATTGGACCGTTGTAATATTTGCAAGTTGTGGTCTGTGTAGTCAAAGTAATTCTTTATGTAGTGCAGGAAAACGCGTCTTAAAAGTAATTTGTAATTTATTGGATTACTTTCTATGAAGTTCTATAGAGGAAATTGAGGTTTAATTATTTTTATTAAACATATTCTTCTGACTATCAATTAAGTGTGCTTTTGCTTTGTCTGGGGGCCTTACTCAAGAAATAATCACTATTGGTAACTTTCTGGCACTTGTGTGTGCACTTTCTTACTGCAGAGTTCATACAAAGTCTTGAAAGTTAGGAAAATGCTTAATTTAACGGTTATGTTTTCAAGGTTAGGAATATGCTTGAATTCAAATATACTCCTTAAAAAAAATGCTTGATTTTCAACATAATCTGGTGTTTCATCAGCTACACAATCACTCATGTAAACAAAAAATCTTAATATTTGAAAGGAAATCATCCCGTTGTCATTTGTTTGTTGTCTCCTGGCATTTATAGTAACGATTTAGATGTAAAGATAAAAGGCTTTGAGGGTCGGGGCATTTTTTGTTTAGGTACCTTGAAAGTGCTTAAAAAGTGCTTGAATTTTACTCTTAAAAAGCTGTATAAACCCTGTTACTGTTTCCACACTGGCACTGAGAGCAGATTCAGTCGCACTGTTCAGATCAGTGGGAGAAGGCACACAGAAGTATTTTTCTTGTGAGCTTGGATGAAAGCACTTCTTTGTGCTGCTTTTTTTAGTATAAAACTCCACAGTGGCAGAAAATAAACTGTACTTGCTTAAAGGGTGGCTGAACCTTTAACTGTAGCATTTTCTTCCTTCCTCCCTACTTTTTTTTTTTTTTTTTAAAGTGCTGGAGTTTCAAATCAGAAAACTGGTTACTGACATAACATCAATATTCAGAGTGGAAGTAGCACTACAGGGTTCCCTCAGTGCTAATTCTAGCTATTTTAATGCAGAATTCAGTTCATAAGTACTGCATAAAAGTTTTGAAAAATTAAATGTAATCTTAAATGCATCTAGAAATTTACCATTGGTTGATGTTGCCAACATTCTTTGCACATTATATTGGCAGCTTTTATAATTCATAATATACTGCTGTTGGAAGAAAGGTCCATCTAACTTTTTACAAAATTTCTCAACCATCACCACATGCTTAAAAGTACAGTGTTTGTGTGCATAAACAGTCAGTGCAGAACATGTGTGTTAAAGCTAAGGGTTAACAGGTTTCCCCCTCTACTGTAAGTCCTCCATTCCTCCTCTTGGTGGTGCTCAGTGGCCTGTGTAAGTCACTCCTACAACACAACTGTTGAGTGCTTATCATAGCAACCAGACACAGATGACAAGTTGGGGCTTGTCTGCTGCTGCAGAGGCCAATGGTCTGAACTTCCTCAGTATGCAGAGCAGCAGGGTGACTGCTCTGAACCATGCTGCACCTCTGCACTGCTACCAGCCGGACATAAGAGACATAGATTCTTGCATCAGAAGACCCTTCAATCTGGCTCTTGATCTCACCAAAACACTCTGACCGACACTGGTAAGTGACTTTAAACCTGTTTATGAGTTAAGTTTTCTTGTGCTAAGTCCAAAGTTCACCTTAGATGACATGACTGACAAATTGCATTAAAAGTCAGCTGACAGTTTTAAGCAAACTAAGCAAACCCTGCCATCATCCATCTAGCTCTGCATGAGTTATTACCGACCCACTACAGTTAAATAGCTCTATTGCAGCCAGGCCTTAATGCACTCAACAATGATGTTTTATTGATAATCAAAAACAACATTAATTCATAGTTACCTAAAGTGCCATTTAAATGTTTAACACGTGTCTGAAAGTGAAACTAAGGCCTATTTTGACACTACTTCTGTCAGTGAAGGCCAGATCTGGAGGAAACAGGAAATGGGTGTAACCCATATACACTGGCAACAGATCATGCATTACCCAGAGTGTAAATGTATTATTTAAACGTTACATTTTTACTGTGTTGGACGATGTTATGTGGAAAGTTGTGTCTTTCAATGTAATGCACAGACAAGTTGGTTTACATTAAAGGCGAGACAGAATGAGGTAGATAATGAAGCATGACAACAACAGATTTGAGCCCCGGCTGAGTTCTTAGCTAAACGTAAGCTATTTCTTGTGTTTGTTCTCAGTCCAGTTGATCTGTCTTCTCTAGACAAAATGTGCTGTTGACTGACTTTCCTGTGTTTTTTGTATTTTTTTTATTTTCTGGAATTCATGGCACTAGCGGTCCTTTGTAATGACGCATTAACCCATCTGTTGTCAAAGCAAACAGAGATTTCATGACAAATCAGGGCATTTTAATCGGATAATGAATGGTCAGCTGAATAGAACAGGCTATGATTCATATGTATGCTGAGCTGTATTAGTTGTAGGTGTTGTCTTGCTACCTACAGTGAAATGTCAGGTGTCAAACCTGCAGTTGTGGAAATGAGTCTTTTGACTGGTTAAGAGATAACTTGGCATATAAATATGTTGTCTGCTCTCTTGAAGTCAGAATTTTAAATGAAGTGTTATGTCTGAGAATAAAGCTGTCCATAAAGACATTAATGCTCATTCAGAGGAAAGAAAATTGTTGTGGTCCCTGCTTCCTCCACATTGAACAGACTGTGTGAAGTGAATTGTTGTGTCTTAGTTGACACCGGGCACTATACCAACAATTAAAAAATATCCAGCTTATTTGACCCCAAATGATTCAAATACTAAAATAAAATGTAATGGGAAGACATATGGATTTCCTCTCTCCATTCTTCCTCTTCTATTCCTTTTTAAGTCTTCAGTCAGTCAAAAAAATGTGTATCCACCACTACAATATACATGCAACCAGTTATTTATACAACAAATTAAGACCGCACCTGTGCATTGTAGGTCACACCCTGGCACACAAGGAGCCCTTTATTGCTAATAAAATCTTAAAATACATTCTGTACGAACTTGGAACTCTGCCTGAGGCAGTAGATACATGAGCTGCAATAATGACCAATAATTACTGCTGTTAACAACTTAATTCAGATCATCGCGAGATAAAAAAGGGACCTTATCTTGGAAGTGTGTCAACATAAATGAATGAAGCAAGAGTGAACAGCCGTCTTGCTTGAGTATTAAAACAAAAGGTCAGAATGAAATAATATCAATCCCTGAATTTATGCTACCGAGTTTTGAATGCAACAGACTGACCAAACTGTTACAGATTGAAACTAAAGTGGTTACTAACGAAAGCTATTAGCTATGAAGCCACTTTTCCTTGAACAAAAAAGGCTGATTCAGAAAGTGCTGTTGTTATTTAGAAAACCAGCTTGTGTGTGAGTGGACTAAGCCATGTTTTAAGTAGAAATGTCTCTGAACTTATTTACAATAAGACAGCTAGACTGACTGTAATTGTAAGTTTCTCCCAAAGAAAGAAAATAACCTAAATCTAATCAAGTGATGGGCTCAAAATGTCTACAAGAAGAGGAAATATGAGGGGAATTAGTATGGTTAAGTCCTGCACACGTGGTGCCCGGCCGGTATAGACTTACAAGACACTCTTCTGATGAAGAAACAAAATCACAGCTCAATCCTTATCCACGTTCTGTATCATGCAACCTCCCTCAGCTTCCTTACAGTCTGTCAGCTCGGGTTTCCTTCTCCGTATCACTCGCGCACACACACACACACACATGTCACTGTGGACTGAGGTCTGAGGACTCAGTGAGGACAGTAAGCCAGAATGATGAACAGCACATGTGGGAATGATTAGAGGAACAGAGTCTCCATTCAGGCTAGACAGAGGAGAACAAACACACACAGACTGAAATGGTCAAGGTAGAAGGGGGCCTTTCCCAGTGGAGGAAGGAGTATTCAAAGTAAAAGTACCAATAGGCCTACAATGATGAAAAAGGACCCTGAAGGTGGTGTTGGAGATGACGCATGGCCTCCGTTGCCACATCACGTGAAATCATATTTTCACATCGCACAGCCCGCGATTCAAACTCACATAACTGTCAGATAAGCCTAAAATGACCTTGTTTGCCAAGCCCTCGTATTGCTGTGGTTGTGTGCTGAAACCTGCACCGTCACAGTAGGCTTGGTGCTTGTTTAATTATTCTAGTCGCTGCTTACGGACACGAGTCATCTATGGCATGTAAAAAGTTCCTCTTGTTACACTCACAACACGACAGTCAGCAGTTACCATCCTGCCAGGGAGGTGCAGTAGTTGTTGTTTGGGAAGTTTTCTATCTGAGATGTACAGTAACACATGTGACTCATCTGAGATGAAGTAATTCAGGTAAATGAACAGCATAGAGGCACTGAGGAGTTGTTGGTAACTACCAACACAGCTATAAGGCCATCATTTAACTGTTACATTGTCAAGATTTTTAGTTTTCTAGTATATTTAACCCAAACTACAGGCTTAAAGGAATAGTTTGACATTTTGGAAAATACCCTTATTTATTTTCTTGCCGTGAGTTAGATGAGAATATTGCTACCTCATTTCTGTGTGAGAGTAGTATCAATCTTTTTATCTAACTCTCGGAAAGAAAGCAAATGATTCTTTGGCCCTTCAGAAACCAATGGGTGTCATCACAGACAGCACGTCCATGTTTTTCTACAGTCCGTGGTTTTGGTGCAAGACGGTTTCTAGAGTGAAACTGTTTCTTTACTAAGATATATGAAAATGGTAAAAAAAAAAAAAAAAGAAGTATGAAACTATGAAAACATGACATTTTTACAAACTGCATTTATGTTTCATTGACTTAAGTTTATCACTGATGGTGCTGCACTGCAAGGTCTTATGTGCCCTAATTTTCTCTCAGTGTTTCTAATGTTCTTTTCCTTGTTTAGGTGCCCATTCCTGCTCTGACTCTCATCCCGTGTGAGTGTGGAGTTCACCATGGCAACCGAGCCTCAGGGTAACCTCGGAAAGCCAAGGTTTGGCCCCAGTGACCGCCTGATCGCTATGTTCAGGTTAGCGCCGCAGTCTCACAGTATTACTCATACAGTGGCCATTTTATTTGTGCGCAATCTCAATTACAACATTATCTGTGTAGGTTATGTTAGTATACAACAAGTAGTTTTTGCAAAGCCACTGATACTGATAGTTACAATCAACCACGACAGACCAGTGTCAGAGAACACTGGCTCTGTAGTATTACTGCAGCATCACTCCATTTAACTCTTACATGCATGTTAGGTTTTGACACTACTCATAAATATAACAAGGGCTACTTAACTGTATTTAAAGCTGGGGTAGGCAAAATCTGTGCAACCTATGCAAAACCTTCCGCCTCTCTCTCCTGCCTTGTATCACTCCGCTAAGACCCTCCCACCAAACCCACAACTTCGACTGGCAACCGCAGGAGTTGGTTACCCTGTGAAACCTTATCCCTCGTTGTGCTCACTCTCCGCAGAGCGCCCCAGGCTTCAGAGGCAGCTGCAACGCCGTCCAGCAGCGGGACGAGAGGCTAGTACACCACACACTCCTGTCCCCCCTCAAAAGTTATTCCCCACTGTTTGTCATTATGCCTCTTTGCCACGTCGATACGAGCGCATAATGAGCCCAAAGCTCCGTGTGGAGCCGGGACATGCTGTTTTGTACAATATGCTGCTGTAGGCAAAGGAGGTAATGGAAATTCTTCACAAGTTGCAGAATTTTCCGCCATTGAATCAGGCTTTCACCATCTGAAGGGACGTGCACGCGCATCTGCATTTGTAGATCAGCCAATACGAACACACCATCTCTCTGAAATAACCTATGATTGGTCAAAGTCTCCCGTCACGGGATCGATTCTCTGAAGCCTGAAAACAGAGCCAAGAGGAGGGGCAGAAGTAGAGGTTTTCTCTCAGACCACTTGTATTCCAATATGCTGGACCGTTATTATGGAATTTTTGCTCAATGACGCCAAAAAAATACTGCCTACCCCACCTTTAACATCTGGTGTAATTGGTAAAAGGCACAGGTTTATATTGAGACAAAGGACTGTTTCACTATGTGTAAACATTATGTTTAGTTGAGGAGGTTTCTGTATACGCTTTAAATTCTTTAAGAGAGCTTTTTAAAAACCTTGTTTGGCCCTTTATTTACTTTGCTGATGTTTTCCAACCAACAACGCCCACTCATTTAACTAACATACTAAGTACTATGATTCCTCTGATCCAGGGCCTGCTCCAGAGATCCAACCGAGGCCATTAAAACCAGACTGAGATGTATGCTGCGCGCATTTCTGCAACACCTCAGGGACAATGCAGGAAATGAGATGACCAACGGTATGCTAACAGGGTCAATGATCCTCAAACAATGGGACGAGAGGATGTGATAGTAACTTGAATGTTAGGGACAAAGGCATGGTAAAGGCTGTCATTCAAATATAAAGAAACACTGTCACCTAATGTTCAACATTTCTTGAGGACAGATGATTATGGCCTTCACAGTGTTACTCGTTTATAGCCCAGAACTGTATTAGTCTTCAGAGACACAGCTGACCCACAGTTTTAGTATTCACTGGTTCTATCAGAAGCAACAATGTCTCTCCACTGTCTGCTCACCTACAGTGTTTTAAATCCTTGCATGATTAAAGAGCTGTTTTTTAATGACTGGTATCAAATTCTGGAATAAAGCCCTTGTTGATACATATTATCCATGTTTTTCACAGAGCTGGCAGCAAAGTGCTGCTGTGAAGCCGTGATCTGGTATTACAGGATTCTGGAGAACCACGCCAGTCAAGAGAGGAACAGACTGGGCATCAGCGACAGCTCAGTGAGTGTACTGCCCTCCTGTGGCCACAACTGGAACTCCTGTCTGACAAACACCTTTTCTGCACACTAGGGGCACTGCAGTGATACAGAATTTGTTATACTACTGTACATGTTTACTGTATGTCCTTCTTGAGCCTTTTTAAAATCAAAGTTGAGTTTTTTCATTTTTGCTTTGAAGTAACACAGGCATGTGTTTGTCGCAGGTCATCTTCGAGAATGATCTTTTCCAGCACTGTCTGGTGGCCTGCTGTCTGGAGATTACCATATCCTCAAACCATCTACCATGTGACTTCCCTCAACTCCTTCAGATTTTAGAACTGGCACCGTACCACTTCTATAAGGTGTGTTTCCAAGCTTGTTAGCTTGATATTGTCTATATACATATATGTACGTATGTGTGCATGTTTGCAAATTCATGGACATTCAATGAAAAATGCATTTAATAAATGTCCATGATATAAGCGAATGTGCACAGCCAGGATTTTGCAAATAGTTGTCATGGTTTGCATTACCAGATATAGATGTCAATTCAGTGTTTAGTGTACACAACTAAATCGTTAGTTTGACTATGTTCACTTAATTACACCATGTAAAAATCAACTTTTTTTATACGTTTTTTAAGTCAATAAACACTTCTCAACTCCAAAAACTTGTCACAAAAAATCTGCATTTAGTCTTCTGAGACAGTCAACTTTTATCGGAAATGTCTTTATGGAGAGCACAGGGGACAGAGGAAGTTAACACAGACACTTGTAAGAATAATTTTATGGGACAAGCTGCACAGTAGAAAATATGGTTATATATGGCTTGTGGGAACCTTAACAGTGGTTTCTGAAGGAGTGAAGAGTGGCAATGTCTCACTTTTTTCCCCGTCTGGTCTGAGATTTAAACCAAGAGCAACGTCCCTACACACCTCTAACTCTGAGGATACAGCCGTCCTCCATTTTGTTTTCCTGTGGTCTGACAGGTGATTGAGCTTGTGGTGCGGGCTGAAGTGGGCCTGCCTCGTGCTGTGGTCAAACACCTCGCCCAAGCGGAAGAGAAAGTGCTGGAGAGCTTGGCCTGGACCAGCGACTCCCCGCTGTGGAAAGAAATCAGAGCCAACGAGGGCCATCTGTCTACCTGCCAACAGGTACAACACACAAAAACACCTCACCTGGCACCAGGAGTTAGTCTCTTCCAAGGTGATGCTGATGACAATTTCTGAGTAAGATTCAGTTAGAAATATGATTCTTTCTACTGACTGAATGATGATGAACTTTATCAAAAATCACACACGTGGCTTTAATGGCTTTGTTTCATATGCAGGTGACGCCTCCTACACGGCTTGAAGATCCGAAGAGAACAGTCTCACAACCAGACGGAAACCTACCCAGAGGTATAAATGCAGTGTATTAATGCTTTCTCAATTTGATACACTCCTCAATTGCAAACTGACTACAGTGTTCTTATTTTGAATTGACTGGTCAGTTCTGTTTTTGCCAGTGGATCTCAGAGCTGAACTGTCTGCTGGCACTGACCAACAGCGTTCCCCATCAGTTGTAAACGGGCCTCTGAGAACCAACTCCCTCCATCTGTTCACTCGCAAGGTCAGTTCATCTACCACACCATAACATCCTCCTAGTGTGTAAAAGGATATTCTGTTCTGTGGCTCCAAACAACAGCCATCACCACAATCACCTATTTGTGAATCTGTAAGCAGAAAACCTGATATATTTCTACATGATAGATGGTTTTGTGCTCTGTTTAGCTCATGTCCAGCTGATCAAATGGCCAAACTATGCTATAACTATTATCTATATACATATACTGTATTATATTTAAATAATATTTTATATACTCATTATGCCCCCCCCTTGTTAGTGTAATTTATGGAATATGATATAATTTTAGGTGTATATGTTCCACGTGGGGAACGTCTGGAAGTGTAATCATTTCTCAGGGGAAGTTGTTGGGAATATTTGGAGAGAATATGTTTCGTGTGGTCATGTTTTCTTTTCTCTTTGCCTCAGGTCTACAGCTTGATGGGCAAGCGTCTGAGGGAGCTGTGCTCCACACTTTACGTTTCTGATGAGCTGCTGCTGAAGATCTGGACCTGTTTTGAGCACTCTCTGGTCAGCTGCACTGACCTCATGGTAGACCGTCACCTGGACCAACTGCTCATGTGTGCCATGTACATCATGGCTAAGGTGGGCTTTGATATATCTGATAGAAGCCTCAGCACTTTTAATGGTCATGTTGATTTGGTAAACACGCAGGTATATATGCAGGGGTTTCCTGTGTCTAGGGGGTTATATTTTAGGTGAAGAAGTGGTAAAAGTTCAAACCTAGTTAACTATTTTACACTTAACATTTTTACTGTTCCATGTAGGTGAAAATACATAAAGAATTTTTTTTTCCAGGGAAGGCAAACAGTTTGACTCAAATTTTGCCATGTACTGTAACAGCACTTATTAAATAGCTGACAGATAATGTAAGTGACAGTGGGTTAGAAATACACTAAAACATGTCACCATAATACACTCCTTTGTAATTCAGTAACTTAACATTCTCACATACCTGATGATGCAATAATAATGTTGATTTATTAACAATACCCTGTAAGATTAAGCAGCACAGCACAACACCCCTTATAAAGTGTTCATTGTTGGTCAGCAACATCATGTGATTGAGGGATAACCAACTTCGTATTTTTAAACATAATTTCATTAGTAGATATTAAAGGGCATATTAGAGAGTCTCAGTCTACCGGGGGTTTATGTGTCCACTTTCACCACTCTGAAGTAATTCATCCGGATGTGACACTTTTGCTTAGAAATCATTACAAAGTACACAATCAGTTGTTAACTTTTGGAATTTGCATTGCTTTTACAGATTACTATGGGGGAGATACCCTTCAAACGCATAATGAAGTGCTACAAGTCTCAGCCACTTGCCTGCGCAAGTGTAAGTAGTAGATTTTTCCTGCCATCTCTTTAGTATGAATCTAGTACAAGTCTGGATAACAAAATACAGGCAAATACAGTTAAAATGGAGTCAGTCTTAAACAAAACAGTGTGGTTGATACATAGACCTGAAGTTAGTATGCTTTCATCTGATCTGAATATAAGTGACTGATGATGGTGAACATTAACACTGTCATCAAATTTACAGATTCTGTGTCATTAACGTGTGAAAGTGCATTTGATGTTTTTTGTGTGTGTAATAGTTCAGTAGGTATAAACAGACATTTTCTGTTCACAGGTCTGCAGAAATGTGCTGATTTCCAGAAGAGACACAGAAAATTCTCTCACTGGAAGCAACAGTAAGAGACCCTTTAGTAAAAAAAAAAAA
>LKNJ01000759.1:73588-124908 GCA_002120245.1 Maccullochella peelii
TACATACATACATATATATGTATATACAATATATGTATATATTAAAATGCCTTGACAAAGATACATCTCGTTAGCCCAAGTGAAACGCTTCCTATTTCACAGCCACAGGAACAAGACGAGGTGATTAAAGAAACCCATGTTTAAAGCACAAATTCTATACATCCACAGCTGGACTCCCCAACATGAGAGCATCACCAGCATCAAGTTCAGAATTTCTTGGCATGCAGGCCAGATTTGTGTCATCGGCTCCACCACCTTTAACTGAACTCCTTTAGGCAGCATACCTAGGGTCAGCCATAAGTCAAGTATTACCATATGTAGCTGGAGAGCTACATTATAGCGACGCCTTGTTGTATGAAAAATTAAACACATCACAATAACACACAATAACACATCACAATATATTACCTACATTATATCAGTAATGCAAGAGGAGACAATGAACTGTAATTCCACAATGAGAAGCGAGCATTTATCACATTGTTGACTTCAGAGAATGGAGACCACAGCGGCAGTATCCTGACCCCCAACACACCATCAACACATTATCCAGGACCTTGTCAGGAGAAGAGGGGCAATCTCATTGACTTTTACAACCAGGTCTACAGGACAGCGATGCAGCACTTTGCCATGCTGTTTGCCCCAACCCCTGAAGTAAGTGAACCGTTTTAAGTCTCTGAATTTTGCCAGAGTTTGAACAAACTGAGCAAGAAGAGAAGGTAACAAGCTGAGGTCGCAAAAACCCCAATTCATTGATATGTAAAAATCACTTCATCTCTTAAAATGAGATTTTCTGACATATGCTGTGTCACTCTTGTGTAGGGAGACACTCCTCCTCTGTCTCCATACCCCCGACAGTGGAAAGCATCTCCTCGCAGACACCGGCTGTCCAGCAACCACTCCATCTACATTACACCGTACAATGCAGAATCCCCTACCCCCCGAACACCAGGACTCTGCTACTACTTCAACTCAAGCCCATCCGAGGTCTGTGGACATAATGCTGGAAACCTTTTTAGCGATCAAATTGTCATCCTGAAATGATATTATTTAGCTTGCGTAGAGTGTAGATTAAAGATACTGGAAATACATTTTCATTATGTACTTAGTATACACTTTCAGTAGAGCTAAATGATTGATTTCATCATAATTGAAAGATTAAGTCACAGTTAAATATTGCTAAAAACTGTTTCCACAGTGTCTGCGTGAGATCAATAACATGATCAAGACGGGCAGGTCACCCAACAAGCGATCCTATGCGGTATTGTTGGATAGAGAAGAGGAGGAGGATGAAGATGGTCCTTCAGTGAAGAGGCTTCGTTTGGATGGACAGTCAGCCTGGCAGAGGCGACTGAGGAATGTGGTGAATGATCGCGTGACAAGATGGGACCAGGGCCAGGACCAACCATCTCCGGTTACAAAGGCTAACCTGCACTAGAGCAGAGAGGAGCATGTAGTCTCTCTGCTTCAGTCTCTGAGACTGTGACAGCAATGTCAGGCATTAGAGGGAAAGCACAGAGCAGCTTTGTCTTCCATTACAGGTATCATAAGAATTCCTTTGGGCCACATTCTTTGTCAGCTCAAAGTGTTGTCTGCAGTCTGAGTTAAAATTACGCCATTTCTGACACCTACTGTCTAGGTGTCCTTGAGTGAGGCACTTAACCCTCAGCTCAGCGGCCAATGGTAGAACTTTGAAGTCGTCCTGGGAAGCTCCCTGGTGGAAGTGTAGGATGTTTTATGAATATGAAGTAGGACATGACCAGAAAGTGTTCCTTGGATAAATAAAGGTGAGACTGAGAAAGGATCTTAAAACTGTGGGACAGGCTTGTGTGCCCCTTACAGCTTTCATGGGGGTGAGTATGTGATATGTCAAGCTTCACCATGGCCTGATTGACTAGATTCTGATTAAGTGAGGGATGATACTAAGTGTCCAGTGTAAAGCTATTTTCAATGTTCTTCCTTCTTAATGATGCTTTCGTGAATATATTTAAAATTTTATAAGAATTCCAAATATATTTTAAATTTTTTACTTCTTCACAGGAATTAAGGGCAACTGCAAAAGTTGTAGCAGCATGAAACTTATTGAATCATACTTGAAGTATGTAGACAAATTTGAGAAACTAAAAAAAAATCTGTCTGAATAATACTACTGTCACATCCCATCATCAGCTCCAGCCATTAGTGATTGCAACCTTGGTATCATCACTGATTCAATATTACATCAATCAAAAAATTGCATGCACAGTGGAATTTTATTAAAGTCCCCCTCCACTCAGATAAAGTAAGTGTTACATAATTTGGATGTTTGACCTTCACTGTGCAGAATGATGTTTATGTGCAGATTGACAGAAGCTTGTCTAAAGATACATTTAACAATAAACATACATTTATTTGATGATACTGTATGTCTCTATAACATTCTTATTCATAAAATCTTCATTCTACGGCAAAATGATCACAGACGTTACCAGCAAAGACTGTTTGGATTGTGTTGAATTTACACTTTAACCCGTAGATATTTCTGAGGAAACTGGTTTACACTCTGCTGTGCTCCCTTTTTAGAAAGCTAATGAGACGCAACCACCAAACCTGTCTTTACTTGGCAGAGCAAACAGCAAGAGACTCACTAACATAATTTATAGTACAGACTCATTTTCTGATTAGATATTTGTTTTCATTCTTCAGTTTCACACTCAAAGCTGTGTATCTACAAACTTGATGATCTGCAGTTTTTGTTTCCCCTTTACTGTATCCTTAGACCCAGTAGACCTGTAAATAAGACTCTGCTCTGACATTAGTTTATATGATGAATAAAAACTCAAATTTCTCTGACTGAATGAAAGCACATCCATTGTGGGAAAGTTGGTAACCATGGCTGCCATGGTGTTTATCAGTAACCATGTTTTGGCACGCTACCGAGTTAATTCTCAACCAATGTTGCTTAGGAGGTAATTACAAAAAGGCAGTACGGCCAGCAGACAAAGGCTCTTAAAATAACACCAACACACAGTCAGGAGCCCAAACAGGAAGTCTCAAGGTTGCCATAGAGAACAAAGGCACCTGAGCCCACAACACTTGTACAGGTTTTAAGGTTATGACCGGCGTTTTAACACTCTATATGCTTCCGGACTCCCATCAGCTGAACAGCGCACTGTACACTCTTAGATTTCACCGAATCATGGGTTGCAACTCAAGCCGGGGTGCCACAGTGGTGGACCCTTCTGAGAAGACAGAGGAGAGGCCAAAGACAGCCACTTCCACCAAGGAGGTGTCTGCAGAGGAAACCAATGGAACAACAGACAAAGACAAGGATAAAAAAACTGAGATTTCCAGCTGAGTGCCATCTTTACACCTCATCCTAAACTCTTCTCAAAGTAAGAAATATGATAAATTACCTGAAAACTGTATGTTTTCACTTTCCTTTTAATTAAATCTCAAATATTCACAATCTACATGAAAAATGTTTTCCCATTTTACTTATCAGCTGACTATGTCCTTTCCTTGTTTTCAGTCCTATCAATGGAGCAAGGATATAGTACCTTGCCATAAAGCAAGCAATTTATGACCATCGCATTGGGGTCACTTTGATACAATCACCTCTGTAACTTGACTGCCGTGTCTCTCTGAGGCTATTTGACATGACAAATGGGCTGTGTGGTGACTGAGATGGGCTCTGTGTGTCTGCGTCGCTGTGTGTACAGATTGGCCTGTCCAGAGTGAAGGAGGGCCTGTCAGCAGGAGGAGGCGACGCTGCACTACTGTCCATCAAGCTCCGAGTCATCTGGGCCAGCCCCACACACACACAAAAACGCACACACAAGAAATCCAGCTCTCATGTTCATATTCCAGAAACTATTTTGTGATAAATATACTGATTCACATACTGCGTTGTGTTTTTGTGTTGCTTTATATTCTTTCCTAGCCTTGTTTTAGATCTTTGTACAGCCCCCTGCGGCATGCTTTGCATCGCCTTTGTTTGTTTTCACAACCTTATATGTTCATTCTCCTCTCCTCCTCCTCTGAAGTGCTCACACACCTCTGGTCAGGGCTGATAGTTACAACACACTCTTTCAAATGCTTCCAATTCTGCTGCAGGCTAAAGCAGCAACCCTTAAAGATAGTCAGCTTATGTTTCGGCTGTGGATACCTTGCAGCTCTCCAACTAGCCTAGATAGCATGCTCTGCATATCAGAAGACTGTTACTGCTGTTCATTTGACCAGTCAGAGACAGTGAGTGCCTTATACAGCAAATAAATGCTGCCAAGAGTTGGGATACAAAAATGTTCAAGCACTTTCCAGTCTGTGCCACCAGGGGGCATGGCCAAACACTGGAGTAGTTCTCTCTGCCGCCACCAGGGAGCAGAAGTGATCTTTCCACGCCGCCATGAGACATCTGAGGCTGGCTCCATTTGCTGAAGACATTTAATCTGAAATATAGGTTGTAAGTTTATTACCAGCTAGTGAATGGAGCTGGAATGGAATAGCCATTTCACAAAGCCATATCAAAAATACCCATCTCAGAGGCAGTGGGAAATTACATGAAAATATTACCATTATACAAATGGAAAGTGTGATTGAATAATGTGCTGGAGAAGATAAATGAAAAGCACTTTGTTGGAAAACGTGGTACTAAATAGGTTTTTAATTTCAGTAGTGGGATAAAAGAAGCGCATTTTTACCCCATTTCACTGCCAATTGATTAGTGGTTCCACATCTGCAGATAGAGAGGGGGCCTTATCGTTTCATTATCAGTTAATTAATATGCACGCACACATGCCAATTATCTTTCCTCTGCCATTTAGCAGAAATGAGACATTGATGTTTTAATGGTGCCGGAATGGATAACTCCTCTGTTGCTTTAAAGACAAGGCAGGCACATTGATTGACATAGCCGGGAAATGTTAAGAGAGACAATTGAATTAAGAGAAACCTGAGACACTTGATTATTACATTAATATTTCTCAGCAGGTTAGCTATTTGCTGTCCCTTTCCAGGGGCTGTAATCCTGTGATCTAGGATCTAGCTATGGTTTTTTTTGATGAAGTCTCTCGTGAAAGATACAAAGAGGGCAAGGCTTATGGTGCAGTATATATATCTACCAATGAGAATCCATTATGGAAACATTTTATTTGAAGGACATGCAGAATAGCAAGCTATTAAATTTTTCCACTGTGCCATGACTATTAAAGGACCCAAGGCCACACCAAGTGAAGCAAACCCAAGATGAAAGTTATATTAATCATTTTTCGGTTTACTGTTCTGTATGCGCTGAATTTATGTTCATGAGTCACCGGCCAGTATTATGTGCCAGTGAAATAGGCAATATTATGGAAGGAAGCACTATTGACATTTTTTATTTCTGCATAAATGCTCCTGGTTGCACATTATGCCCAAGGCTGTTTTTTTTTTTTTAATCAGTGCTCTTTGAGCTCAGTGCCACAATGCTGTAATGTTGGAGTGATTCTGTATGATCGAAAAAAAAAGATAGAGCTCTCCTGGCTAAATCCATAGGATCTGTGACGTTTCCATATATAAAACATCACAGAGGACAAACTTATACCACTGGAGGCAGCTGCTCACAGGATTGTGCCCCCCCCAAAAAAGAGGGCAAACAGAAAATGAGAAGGGTAACTAAAAAAAACTCTCTGGGGTGTAATCTCCTTACTCAGTAATGGACCATTTATATGACATGTATAATGGGCTGCCACAAATATTCACAAGTAGTAGTCTTATTTTTCAGTCAGCCTCTCTTTAAAGACGTGTTCTTCACAGGGTATCTTTTGTGAATATATGATCAGAGGCACGACAGCCCTCGGTCTTTAATCTTACACTGGCCTTGAAGAATGTCACTGATTCCAACCACCCTACCCCACCCCCTCACCTCCTCTACCCCCACCACCACCACCACTGCAGGCTACACAGACCATCCTATTCACACTGCGCTGCAGCAACTCATCTCTGGTTGTTTAGAGTGGTATGGGTTTCTTTATTTTGAGTTTTATAAAAATCACCGGATATTTATAAAAGCTACCATCTGATCCTGAAGTGTCACTAAGGCCATATAGGAAACGCTCTCTCAAGGAACTACCCCCCCTTTTAAATTTGTTTTGCTGACCTTTCTGGGAGACAACGTGTTTCAATGTCAGGGCAATGTGCACACAGACATCTTCTCTCTGTTGTGAGCTGCTCTGCAGTCTGATCACTTTAGATGTAGTCATATAATATGTGTTTGGTTTTCTTTATGTGTGGAACAGAACAGTTTTACAGGACATGCCTGTTCACTGGGTTTGATCTTCAGTTTCTCTGCAGGATTAATTATCCTCTTCAGCCATGAAGCGGAAAAAAAGGAAGTAAGTAATGCTCAGCAGAGTCTAATAGCATAATAACAGTGGTATACTGGACTTGATCAATGCAATGCCATATGATCATTATCACTAAGTACAACAATGATACAGGACATTGATTTGAAGAAATAATGTAGGTTTCAAGACAAACACCCCTGTTGACCTACTGCGTTTCAGCTGTGAAATGCTGTGACCACCTTGCGCCTGCATTTTAGCAATATCGTTTTACAAGGTTATGTACAGCGCTAAGGACTAAGCTTAAAGAAAAACAGAGACTTTCTTCCATGACAGTTTAACAAACATTGACTGCTATTAAAGTAATGGCCCTTATGATCAGTTCTCTGCCCACACAGCACCGGGATCAGCTGCTCATCTTACTGTTATAATAGTCATGATGACTGGTCAGAATGTTTTTCTGTATTTGTAATATGTATATACTGTACACTCAGTGGCCACTTTATTAGGTACACCTGTACAATCTAATGCAATCCAATGCAACAGCTCTGCCATAACATCTATGTTTATGAAGCTCATAATGTTCAGTTTTTGGTGATTTGGTGGAAGTTAAAGGTGGTGTTGTACTGGACTACATTATACTGAGAGGTACTTAAATTTTTTTGTTCTCCATATTTACATACATGGGGGGGAGTATAATGCAGTCCAGTGCAACACCACTAACTACGACCTCAATGCTAAAACAAACAATTTAATTAATTAAATTGTGTGTGTGCAAATGTAATTAACACCTCTATGACAGTGTCCAAAAAAACAACAAAAAACATTATAGGCATCATACAAGTAGACTTCATGGCAGAACAGTTATATTGGATCGCATCAGACTGTACTGGTGTACCTAATAAATATTTCTTGCACAGTGGAGACTCATTTGGTTTTAGTTTCACTATTACACTACGCAGGATTTTTATATGGATCTGAAATGAACGCATATCAGCTTGTTTTAATAGAGTGTCATAGTTGGGTGCAAAGTTATGTTTGTAAATCACCTTCCAGACCAACAAAGCAAAAATTAGCTAGTTTAGTGATGATGTGAACAATGTAAATAATACCAATAACTTAATACCTGGACCATCGTACTGATAAGTTAAGTTAAAATGTTCACTATAGAAATATCAAGCTACAACACACAGTAAAGTAGGTGAGCTGGTTATAAGCTAGTTAGTGCAAAACATCATGAGCTGACTGCAAGTTTCACTTTGAATACATTCAACTTTCATTCATTCATTTATTTAAAAAAATTTGAACTGCGTAGTTTGTGTTTCATTTTAAGAGAAAGTCAAACAGGAAACATCAGTTTGTCATGTAGTCCATTAGATTCTCCTTTTAGTGGACAGTAAACAATAGCAAAGTTTTGAGGGACTATAGTATTTTTACGATTTGACGAGCTGCTTAATGGAGCGCACATCCAAAAAGGTAATCTCCTTGAACTATGGGGAAAATGTCCCTGGAGCAAAGCTGCCCACAATCCATCCACCCACTGCTTCCAAAAGGATTCACTCAAAGTCGACCGCAAATGAATACGGGGACTGAAATATCTTACCATTAAGTTTTTTGTCAAATGTCATAGCAATGAAAAGTCTGTAGGACGCTGCAAATACATTACGAACGAGTGGAAAACCCTATAAAGTCCTGAAGGCAAATAAGATTTAGCTTAAGATAAAAGGTCAGGGCGCTGGAGGAGAGATACAGGGAGGCATATGGACAAGGATGACTTGATTATCTTGGATGGGAGCACAAAGAGACATGTCCTTTTACAACAGGGTTAGAAGAAATACCATCTTATAATAACAAGAGCAAAAGTGCCAGCTATAAATGTTTTGAAAATTCATATAAGTAAGTGAATTCCTATAAAAAAAAGTACTGGATGATGTAAGAATTCTGATGCTGTAAACCACACAAACGTAGTCAAGTTGAAACAAATGTTTCTGTAATTTATAATTACTTCAGAAATTAATATTTGTATTTGATAATTCTAATTATTAAAAATAAAATCATCAACTGAAATCATTCATTATACTAGGGAGTAAGTGTGATTAACCAAAGACTTATAAGAGGTCTTTTGAAATGTAACAATTTGTTTTAATTTTGGACAATCAGTATGTGTAACCACTATTCATCTTTAAATTATAAATACATGTTTGAGGATTCAATCCAGTTTGCAGTGTTTATGTACCTAATGTATTTTAAAGTGAGAGGAGAATGACTCTGGGACCCACCAAGTCATTACTGTTTGTATAACTCTCTGTACTCTGTATAACATTGTATAACTCTGCAATAAAATTCAAGAGCTTAGTGGAAGCTGAAAGCCTCCTGTACGGTTATGTGCACAAATGTGGACGTGTGTGGATGTGTGCATGCATGCATGCATGGTGCGTACATGTAGAGTAACACCTTTCAAAGAAAATGGTGAAAAATAGGAAATTGCACTCTAAATGTCATTCATTCAGCTTGGATGTCGGGGTGACCTTCAGCAGAATCAGCTCTTCCTATTGTATACGTGGACGGAGTGGGCTCTGTAAAATATCAAATTTGATAAGAATAAAAGTCGGTGTGAAAGCAAACGTGTGATGGTAGCCACAGTATGGTCTGTATGGGTTCAGATGTGACTGTTATCTTCATGCATGGAAGGATAGGCTACTATTGTATAGGTGTTGTTGTCTTCATTAGATAAACTTTGTGAGTACAGTGATAATCAATACACTACATACAGTACTTTTTTATTTTTTTATTTTGATTGGGTGGCATGTTTAAACTACAATAGAGCTCACTTAAAACCAAAGAACCAAAAAAGCAAAGTGCAAAGAGGGTAATGTGGTATATATTGCTTGAATTGACCGTTTGCCATTCTAAACCCCTTCCTCAGTTGTCCAAACATAGCTTATCAACCATAATAAGCACGGGTGGGCCTGCACTGAATTTCTTCACATGCTGACGTGGTGTATATTATGTAGTAATACTTCAAGTGTTAGGAAGCTGGTGTCTTTTTTAAAATCACCTGTCTGTAGAAACACAAAAAAAAGGTGCAAGGGATGGATTAAACAGTTTGTCTTCTCTTATGTAAGCTGCCAATGTTAGCATGTCCTGCTAACTAGCTTACTACCAATAGTAGCCTAGTAACCTAGCATTACTTCCAAAGCCAGGCAGCATATTAGCTAACTACATTAGTTTGCGGGGTTACAGTTTATGTTAGTGAAAGACATCCACTGTGTGACTTTAGTGTCCTTTTTCCATGTCTGATGATGCTGACTTGTTGCTTGGAACATGTAACTTTAGCTTCAGTCTTGCAGCATTATATGAAAGTAGTGTTAATTAGCTAGCTAGCTACAACTGCTAAAATCCTTAACAGGGTTCTCGTTTTACAACGAGTAGGCTGGAAACATTAAAAAGTTAGCTGGAGATGGAATTTTCAGCCAAATAATTAAAGTTGGTTAATTAGCTAGCTATAACTACAGCTGATAAAATCCACTCGTGGTATTCATTTCTGCTGACAAAATCCACAGTTGTCAGCTAGAAATGAAAAGTCTGCTTTTGTCTACCTCTGTCTGAAATAAAGGACCCACTGAAGAATTTCGAGTGGTAAATCTGCCACCGTTATCACCATAAACTCGAATGGAAAGCCTGACAGGCGTAGCAATATTAGCTAAGGTGAGCAGCGTTTAGTGAAAGGTCAATTGCTTCCTGTTGATTGTTTTGGAGACATGGGGATCATCCTTTAACCATAGACCCCTGTGCTCTAGCTCTCATGACTGTCACCATCTACTGAGATGTCTTTGACCAAGGCATGAAGTCCTACCAACTGTTCCAACAGCTGAACCTGACCTCTAACCTCCCTGATAGAGAAGAAAGAGAAAAGATAATTGTCCTTTGACGATACATCAAGAAATCATACATATTGCATGTATGCCAGATATCAAAGGAAACATGAAGCAAATGTGTACATTTGAATGTATGTACTTGCATGTTTGGTTTGTCATGTGTTTTTTGGCTTGGTGTGTTCAACATTTATCATCACTAGGAACAAAGAGGCTAATTATCACAATAATATTCCCCCGACAGTTTGCTGGAGCCTTCGTGTTCACCATGACAACAGGCCTAATACCCCTGAACATTACTAAACCATCTGTAGAAGGGTTGTTTAACGCACATCAAATAACAGTAATAGTCTGGTAATGGTGTTATTGCCCGCTGTGTCATCATGCTACAGTCCTGCATGCCTCGAGGGAAAAGAGAAAAATATGTTCTACTGTTCCAAGTTAAAACTGTCATGGCCAAAATATTAAGATTATTTTTATTTGTTTACCTTACTGTGTTTCTACATTTGTTTGTTTGAATTTGATCATTATGACTAGAGCAAAAAAACCTCTAAGTGCTTATGCTGAATGGATGCCTTTTAGTCAGCATGTTTGTTAATAACAAGCTCTCCTCTCTCCATGATTGGGCCATGAGGAATGTGACCTCATCTCTGAGAAAAATAATTAGGATGGCTGTCCAGAGTGCACTGAGAAACCCCCTCCTCGTCTCTCCCAGAAGCAACACTGCACAAAGCCAGTCCTCTGTTCTTGATGCTAGCCCTGTCTTGATATTTCTGTCCAGGCTCTGGCTAAATAATCTTAATGTGGGTGCTAAATAGAACCAAGTTTGTGGCCTGTAAAAGTGCAGCTGCAATTAGAGTAAGATTATCCAAAAGAAGAGCAGGGTTCAGACTGATTGCAAAGGCTGATTATAGGTTTCATAGAATTAAAGGCTACATGCCAGGTTTGATCTCTCAGCTCATAAAAATGTGTCTCATTGTTGCAGCACGCTATTAGTGCCCAATCATAAATAAATACTACAAGCTGCTGAACGACTGTCATAAAGCATAAAACTAGGGTCAAAGAGAGGGAGAACATTTGTATTTGATCACGTACAAAGCAAAAGAATGCTTTGAATTCCCAACATGAGCCTTTAGATAGCTACATGAGGGTGGATTTCCATTATTACACTGCAGATATCATTACTGGATAATAATGAGATGTGTGCCGCTCTTGTTTTTTCATATAGTGCCATTACGTCACATAATTACTGCCTGCATTGTGTCTCCTTTAGGAACATATAAAAAAAAAAAATGCATGCCCCTTGAGAACAGACCAATAATAGAACATCTTTGATGTTGCTTGTGCCATCGAACAATTTGCTTAGCATGTAAACGTAGGTTAAGTTTCTGTTACGACAAATGATATGCACAGAAATGGCATATTTGATGTTGCCTGTGTTCATCTTGCGCCCATTTCAGGATGAGATATACATCTCTGACTTCTTTGCATGCGAGCCAAATGAATCCTAATGGTCATTTGGGGGCTACGTTAGTCTTTTAATTAGCTGGAAAGCTTTTAGCCAAACTACTCTCAGCCTTTACCATCCTTCAATCTCTACATGAGCTGTTAGGGGAGCCTGTTGTAAATGGTGTAATTGCCAAGGTCCTCAAAGCTATCCTCACTGATAGGCTGTGTGCTTGGAACAGTGTGAGAGCACATGTGCACATAAGCGTGTATAAGCTGTCTGTTTGCATGTGCATCTGTGTCCATGTGCATGTGTACGTATAAGTATGTGTATGTTGCTGTTAACATGGCTATTGTTTCCATCATAGCACCATTGTCTGCACAACACGAATGAAGAAAATCATCACGTTTGAGTTCCAATACACAGTGGTGGCTGATGATGTAATCACTTTAATGTTTAATGGTTTTAATGACCAGCTTAATGATTTAATCAGACTTGGCTGTGTGTGTGGATTTGTGTATGAAATTGTTTGTGTCATTGCGTTCTCTCTGTTTCTGGATGTCCACCAGTTGTTCACCCCAGTGACTGCTAGATCTTCGTGAGTATAGATGTGCCCATGTGTGTGTGCCTGTGTGCAGAAAGTCCGCCTCTTGTTTGTGTGTGTATATGTAGCATCTGTGTGTGTTGGCGCTCAGGTGCAGCTGCTCTTGTCTCCTGTTGCTGTGATCTCTGAGCTGAGAGGCATTATTAGCAGCCTGCAGCTCTCATAGCCTTTTCCACCCTAATTACATACCCATCATTAAAATGCTAATTCATACTGTTAAAGGGGCAATTAAAAGGGTAATTAAAAAGGCTTTGTTCCACCAGTCTACCTGCGTGAACAGTCTGACCATTGCTGGTCCTGTTTTGATCTTTACTATTTCCATAATGCCCGAGGTCTAATCCCCTTATCCAGGTTCAACTAGGTGTGACTGGCTACTGGTGGAAGCAGCTTTGGAGGTTAACAGATTACAATTACAAATGATTTAAAATCCAAAAAAAAAAAGAGATCTGAATACAGTTACTGAAATAAAAACGTTGTATGATTTAGATTGTACTGAGTACAATCTAAATCATACAATCATGCAATAACTAATTTATTTCAAACCTTCCCTGTGCTCATGGAGGTCAGTGGATAGATGACAAGCATCCTATTTCAATCCATTCCTCTTTTTACATTTTGTTCTTTGTATTCAAACAATGTCCTTTATTCATACAACATGTTGAATGACATTGCAACCTATTGACTGAAAAATAACCACATTTCTAAAACTCAACAAAACCTGCAAAACAAAGATCAAACAAAAAAGCAAGAACCTGATATAAAGAGCATCAAATCATTTCTCGGACGTGGGCATATTATAAAACTCGAATGAGTCATCTAGCAAATCATGTTATCCACCTGTACCATTCAGACCCAGAAATACCTGATTCAAACTGGAAGACACACATTTGAACACAGTCGTTATTGTCTTTGGCAAGACAGAGTCAAACTAGCTATGGCACACACTAATGTAAATAATTATTGCTGTTTTGTACATAATGAAATCATACCATGTTAGCTTTTTACCCATATGGGGTTTTCCTATAAACTCTAGGTTTTCATGTGATATCAAACACTGCAGATACAGCCAGTGTTAATGAAAGTTAGCACAGATGGAACCCTCTAAAAATGAGAAATGATGGATTCGCTCCAGCTTGCTGATGCTGTGGGCCCTATTTGGTTTCAGGGCCGGTGAAGTGTCAGTGGTTTAATTTTATAGTGCGTAGTTTTCCCTGATTTCCCCCCGGAACGGAGCGCTGCTGGAGAATGCGGAACATCTGCCGCCACTCAGAAAGCGATACATATAAAAACCATCATTCCTATCAGTGCTAGTTGCAGCCGAGTCAAGGAAGAGAGCCAAGCACACATTAGAATAGCTGCCTTTTCTCCCTGTCTCATGTTGGCTCCTGGGGATTGGCAGTCAGAAACCTATTAAATTACCCTGTGTTGCTACAGCATTTGTAGCATTTCAAATATGAGCCCTGAGGCACTGTTGGCTAAAGGTACAGTATCAAACACCATGAAGAAAGCCTGCAAACTCTATAGCATGATGTTATTAAATGTGAGATGATACTATTATCTCACATTAATGTTTTATAGAGCCATTTTGTGGGAGCTTAAAAATTGTTAAATATTATATCATAGGGTAAACCCTTCATTGCTAAATTCACCCTCCCTCTTAAGATCAAAATAACTTTATTTGCCAAGAAGCAGCAATGGGAAAGCATTCATCTTGAGAGCCCTGATTCAGTTATATAAGAAGGTTGTTTCTTAAATGCAAAAACATTCGCTCAGGAAAAGATTTGAAATATTTTATATTCTCAAAGCAGATGATTCCACTTTATAACCAGTTGTTTAAGAAGAAACTTTTGCATTGTGATTGCTTCACATTTGTTTTTATTTAATCATGGTAATAAAATGGTTTTAATTAATAAGTTAGTTAGTTGCCTCCTGTGGATATTAAAGGTCAATCTAACTGGTAACATTAGCAGTAAACGCTTGAAAATATGAAGGTTCTGTCTGATACAGTGAAGAAAAGCATAACTAACATCTGTGCAGCATTATGCTTCCTCCTAAATGTAATTTGCCAATGCAAAACACTTGCCTTTGAACATCATTTGTTGGCGCTAACATTGCACAGAGACAGTTTTTTATAATCATGTACAGTCCTTGACAAAATGCACTTGAGGATGCAAGTTTATAAAAGCACAATTCAAAAATAAAATAACTGCTTCCATTTTGATTCCATAACAACTTTAATCATGTCTTTTCTGTTGACATGCAGCTTTATTGCATCATGATTGTATTTCTTGATAGTTTTGCCCGCCTCTCTATTTGTTATTTATCTGGTGTATGTTTTTTCACTGAGGGTATGTAGTTCTACTCGGGAGTAGAATTGAAAGTCATTTAGTCTGTCATGTCTGCTTTCATTTCTGGCAAATCAGACGGAGGAGCCTGCAAGTCATTAGATGAGAATGAAGCAATAGACTGTGAAATGTAATGTACACAGAGAGCAAACAGTGACCTTCACAAGGAAGAACAGAATGGAAATGAAAGTTAGCATGGCTGTATGGAACATCTTTTCTGGAATAGTAAACACCAAAATATCCAGTGGTGGTGGTACTGTTACTTGCTGCTGTTTTTATTCCAGTAAAAGCCTTCACACACCGGGGATGTAACGAATAAACAGCACGAAAATGTGAAATACTTGCGAATATTTACTCTACTACATCCAAAAGTAAATTACATAATCTACTCAATTTCCTGCATCTGGCAGTGCTGCTCCACACTTGGAGCCTTGAGTTCATTATCTTTATCATTTTTGTGTCCTTTGTCATATAATACAGGCTGATGAGAAACACAAACAAACAATCAACAGGTCCGGAGTTGTGATGTGACGTCCGTTCTGCACAATGTGATTGGTTGATGCCTTTACTCGCCATGGGAAAGCTCAGAAAAAACGACCTTGTTCTGAAAATAAATGTTGCTTTTACGCTGCGTAATATTCGCTTTCTGTGTGAAAGAAAAACAACAGTTCGAAAAAATATTTTGCTGAGCAAATTAATCGCACGAAAAACACGCCTCAGGTGTCTAAAGGCCTTAAGAGTCAAATTATTTGAGGGAGAATATACTTTATTTATTTTTAGATGCAATAAAAATTATGATTACAGAAATAGCAATCATCTTGGAGAGTGTGATTTCAGCTTAAGTTCCGTGTACAAAGAAGGTAAACCCTTTATTATCATATCATTACCACAGGTACTGTAACAAGCCTTCTTTGTTGCCACTCTCTAATTTTCAGAGCTGGGGGTGTTTCTAATGGTGTGTTTTACATTTTTTTCCAGCCCCATTTATGTACTGTTCCATGATAGGGCCAGAATAATAGGAGCACATCTTAGTATAAAGCGATCCAAAATCATACCACCACTAACTACTCCATCATAGATTAAGTTAACTGAATCATCACCTCTGTGACAGCTACAAAATGTGTGCATTATAAGGTTTAAAAAGGTGGGTTGTATTGCAAGGCTGTTGTATTGGATTGTATCAGATTGTACAGGTGTAGCTAATAAACTACCAGTGTGTATCAGAATGTGCCATGAACTTGTAGTGTACACTATTATTATTTGTCCCCTCTTATTTCAATCTAGAACCTGTGTTAGCCCAGTGACATGTTTTCATAATTATAAAAACACTAAAATAATTAATTATGTTGTCTTCATTAAATAAAATAAACAAATCAATATAACAAAATTAAAAACAAAATTTCAGCCATTACACATGTGTAAAAAGGGGTTGCTCAGTAATGATCCCTCAGAAAATTATTACCTGATTCTGCAGTTCCCCTCAGCTCTGTGTTTCAGTGTCTTTCAGCTTATTGTTTTGATTCACTCCCACTGTTCTCGTCACTGCCTTTGGCAGGCAGATGTTTTCAGCGAAAAGCTCTGATGAACCCCCTGTACATACCTGCCCAGCACCAAACGACAAAGCTCAGAGCATGTACAGAAGCTGTGTCAAAGACATACAAGTAGAGAGACCCAACTCCTGTCTAGAACCAGTAAGTATGCCGTAGTAAAAATCAGTGGGTGAATTGGGTTCCATGGCTAAAAGTAGAAATAAATTAAACTACAAAGATTTCTTTGTGGTTTTAATAGTTGATGGTATGCAGGCATGTATTTGTTAATAAACCAAATACAAAGTAAATAACCAATGTGCTTCTTTTTGCCTACAGAGCAGCTGCCTCTGGGAAATGTTTGCATAGGCTAAATAAAACTCCAACCTCTCTCTGCCAGACCTTTGTACTTTCTTGTATTCTTATTTATTGTCAGTTTGTTTTTCTCCCTTTAAACATGCCCTTGAGTTTGTCTGTTTGTCTGATCATCAATTTAATCTTTTTTCAACCAGGTCTGTTGTTTTGCTTGTTGTACAGCTGGACCTCATGTCTGACTCATACTTAACTTAACTTAACCAAACACTGTGCACTGTGGAATCATGGGATACTTGAGACAAGGTTGCCATACTTCTCTGGCTCGTGGTTCTGGACAAATGTTATCTGGACCAAATTGTCCCCACTTGTTAAAAACAATAGGCTCTATTGGAGGTCCAGAGATGCGTTTGCAAATGTCAGATTGGTCATGGTGCAGATTGGGAGAGGAAAAAACAAAACCCAACAACAACAACAGCTGGTTCCAATTATGGTTATACTAGGCGCTGATGGGCCAGTAATTACAGGATTAGAGACGTGTAACTGAACACAGCTTTGGGTGCTGCTCTCCAAGTTTGAAAGGCAGAGAGACTAGTGCAGGCTGAAACCAGAACAGTTAAAACAGCGATGTTTGCACATTGCGGCAGCAAAAGACCTGTACGTCACTCACTGTGTCCATTGGCCAGAGATCTGCTGAGGCTGCGGCTGTGACATTTAAGGGTTCTCTATGTGGGTGTTCATTCCACGCTGAAAAAAGATCTTAGGCTTCAAAGTCTTTCCCCTTCAGGGACAATGAAGTGAAAACCTTGAAAATGCTTTCAGTGAGAGTTTTGTTCAGTTTGATGATAATAAGTAGGAACAAAGTAACACGGACATCCTGGTAATAATTTAATAAATGGCCAGTTATCAGTAAAACCCTGATAAAAATGAATATTTTTGTTAATTGATTTATCAATCAAAAATTAGTACTTGTATCAAGGATCATGTAAATGATAACAATACATTTGAGAACAGACTCCTAGACACTGTGTTGTGTTAATCTACTGATTAGTTTCTAGAGATCAGAATTGAAATACTGAACACTCTGGGTCAGATGTAAATGGTAGATAATAGATAATTCAATATTTCTTTGTCTTTACACACATTTAATTATGTTTATGCCCCCTCAAGAAACACAGTGCATCACACTGAGATGTTACAAGGTATACCATCATTTTTTTGTGTCCTTGATACCAGTGCAGAAAGGGGTTGTTGATCTATTTTTCCCTAACTTTAACTTAAGTGTTTTCGTTGCCTAGCCATACTCCAAACACAGGCACAAAATGTTCAAAAACATTGTCATTGAACGTAATCTCAGGATTTGTATAATCATCATCATATAGCAGTGTTATGTTTGACAGGTGATTTGGTTAAGCTCATAATATGGTGCCATATTGTAAAAATGTATCACCAAAATGGAATATGGCCTGGAACTATGTTTGAGTCTGCGGCTGGTTGCCTGGCAATCTCACAGTGATGACAAGACTCATTGCACTTGGTTGCTGGTTGCCAAGAAATAGTTACAGCACGTCACTCCCCATAAAACCATGTGTCGTTTTTAAATTTCTGGTGAGAGTATCTCATTTGTATAATTAGTATGCTTTAGAGGTGTTGGTAGGCATATTTCTGAACTTTGGCAGGCTAGCTGTTTCCCCCTGTCTCCAGTCTTTCTGCTAAGCTAAGCTAACTACCTGCTGGCCCTAGCTCTGTTGTAAATGCAAGACATGAGAGCGGTATCGACCTCCTCATGTAACTCTCAGCAAGAAACTGAAGACTCAAATTTCAAAGAATTCCTTTAAAAACCAAACACACCTGGGCATTACTGCTCACATGTTTGACTTGCTTCAGATTTAAAGTAGAAGTAAGTAACATTTGTGTTTAGTTGTCACACGTTCAGTACTTTATAGTGGAAAGACCCAACTCCCTGGAAAAATAACTAAAGCATTCTTCAGGCAAAAATGGCGGCAAAAGTGCGAGGTTTTTATGCTTTCCTTTGTCATCTATGATTGGATACTGAATGTCTATGGGTTTTGATTTATAGGTCAGACAAAAAAAAACAAATTTTAATATGTTACTTTGAGCTCTGGTAAGATGTGGCATTTTAGAGTCAAAATTATACATTGATTCATGGAGAAATGATTTTCAGCTGAATCAGTAAAGAAAAGTAATTAGTTGCATCCCTATATACTAATTACTAACAAATGAATGCAGCAATGCATAAGGGTGAAAATATGTGTGTATGTACTGTATGTGTATATGCAGAACGCATGTGCAGATGCAGGTTTGCTTGTGTATGTATGGCTGTAAGCATGTGTTAATATGCATTTGTAAACAGTTATGTTTGCATTTATGCATTTTTTAGTGGGTGTGCATGTGGGTAGTGTGTATGTACCTGCTGAAAATACACACAATGTTTGATACTGTGTACAAAGTACTGACCAAAGTAAACAAAGTAACATTATGATATAGCATATAGTCCAACAGTCTAAGATCAATAATATGTAGTTAAGCTCATTTTGGCAATCACGTCAAAGAGCCCACCATGTGTGCATGTGTATATACATAGTGTGTATATGTTTCAATATGTAGGAATGTGTTTATAATTGCATGTGTCCATATGCAGTTCACCTCCCTGCTCACACAGGCACACAGACGGTGACAGGGAGGACACAAACAGATCTCCAGCCTTCTTTGGGCCCCAGGATGAGCCCTGTGGCCCTTGGGACCATGCTCCATGTTGTCCCCCTGGATCATGTCAGGGAGGGTCCTGCTGTGTGCCACAGCTCTGGGGAGCATATGTTGGATGTGACACATGGTTGCACTGACATACGTGTACATGGCCATGCATTTATACAAACAGCAACCCCCTACCTCCCTAACCACACACACAAACATACACACACACTCTCTCCCTCTCTAAACCACCCGGAAATAACCACTCACACACATACTTGCATGCATGCACACCAACATTAAATACACTGTTACCAACCTATACATGCACACACATTCACTCACATAGACCAGAGCCTCTCTCACTCCCATCTCCAGATCTCCAGTTAAACAAATCACTGTTTGCCCAGCAGCACATATTCTCCCAGCCCCATCACCCCCACCCCCACCCCTCCACTGCAGAGGCAACAATACCATAGCAACCAGCTGGATTACATCCAGCATAATATGTATTAGATTTGATGGAGTCAAAGCGCTGGCCACAATCTAATTAAAGCTAATGTGTTTATATTTGTGTTGTGTGCTGGTGATTGTAGTCTCTGTGGACTGGCGTAGGGCTAACGCTGACATGGTGGGGCCCATGTTTTGGCTACTCAAGACGTTCCCTGTAATTGAGGCCTCTGAGTTAGCTTGCTCTGATTGCTTGGCTTTTCATGTAAAACAGACGCTGTGTAAATACAAAAGGCGTGTGTCCACCGGCCACGTTTTTGATCCAGCACTTGACGTGCATATGTTGGAGCCGACATGGAGTCATTTTATTAAGCAGTGCTGTGTCCACCAGGCGTGGATGTGGCATGACAGCCAGACTGGAGCCTCACGGCAGTCTCTGCTGTCCTTTATTCACTTCTGGTTTAGTTAGTTTCTGGGTACACTTTAGTGTGGCAATACAGTGTTTGGATCTGTCTTACAGTATGTACAGTATACAGTATTTACAAGGAGTTAGAAAATTGGAATATTAAGTGATCACTTTATTACATCAAAATTTCAGTTTGATTGAAACCCATATAGAAGGTATTTATTAATTTATCTGGGATAGATTGATCTATAGTCTACTTTCATAGGTAGAGCTGAAACACAGATAACTGTCGTTTATTATTTATCGTTTAAGTCATTTCTTAAGCAAAAATGTATTGGTTCCAGCTTTTTAAATGTCAAAATTTGCTGGTTTTCCTAAGCTGGGCAGACACAGTGCATTTTTATTCATCTTGTACATTGCATTTACTCACACTACATGTTAAATCGGCCTTTCTGTGTGGCCAGGACCTGCTGTACAGATCAACTGACCGGGCACGACGTGGCTGCTCACACTGAACATAAACACTGAGTCCCCAGTCTGTTTTGTCCAATGACAAGTCCAATTAAGTTTATTCAAGCAAGATGGCTGCATCCTCAACAATGTTCACTGAAAAGATAGAAAGGCAGCGTTACTTTGTGCAATTCCATTATGAAAGGAGAGAAAGAAGAAAAAAAGAATAATATGGAGCTGTAGATGGCTGGAACATGCAGACAATATGGTCTGTCAGTTCTGCAGCAAAGTTCAGTTTTATGTCACAGCAGTCTACAAGACTACAGTTTAAGCCACATCATGTAAAATACTACTCCAATGATATAAAATCAAGCTCACTGTAGTTTGTAACATATCTTTTTACAGCAGCCATGAGAGAAATCGGACCGGGAAGCTGTAACTGTAGGACAACCAGCCGAAATCCCTCCGACTGTTCAAAATGCCCGATCATTGATTGTTCAGGCAATTAATCTGGTGTTGTGACCCCACTCAAACTGCATGTCAAACGACAACCAATCAGGCAGAAATTCGTCCCGGTTCTCAAAATTCGTCAGGGTCGACCAATTCGGGCCAAAAATTGGGCTGAATCCGTACAGTGTGTCCTAGATTTAGTCTTTTATGATAGTAAACTAAAAATCTGTGAGTCTGATATAACAAGCTATTTAAATATTCCAACTTGGGGGCTGGGAAATTGTGCTGGACATTTTTCACAATTTTCTGACATTTTATTGAGATATGGGGGAATCCATTGAGAAAATCATCAGAACTGTCTCTTCTGTAGCCACAATTCATATATATATATAATGTTCTGTTTTATAGTAGTTTTGTGTCCTGATTGAAGCCAATAATTGAAATCCAATCTATATGACCAATTCATAAATATGTATTATAACTTGTTATGCACCCTTCATACAAAATGTAAATGTGTGTGTGTGTGTGTGTGTGTGTGTGTGTTTGTGTATGTAAATTGTGGAGAAGCGATTGATTTATTGAGATGTTTGAATGTGTTTTTCAAACCACAATGTATTTTTATTCCAATTCATATTTCAGAAAAATGCACATCACCTTAAGAGCTGTATATCATCTCTGCAGTGTAAACATGATAACTCATGCTGTGACACACTGAGATTTTCATATCATGACGAAGAGAGTCAATCTGCAGCAGAGTGCAGTATTGGATAGAGTCACACACTCCTCTCAGCCTTGTAAAGTACAGAGTGCCCGGCTCTCGCAAGGTAACCATCTTTCTTGGCCGTCCGTCTCATTCACTTGTAAAACATAGCTATACTTTATAGGCTTGTTACTGCCACAGGGTTACTCTTTTATTTATTAGCCTGTCCACAGTGAATGGATGTGTTTCTGTCTGTGATGTGAACCCCTTGAAGTGAGCCTGATTCCTGTGTTGCTTCTATCAGGGTTGGACAGGAATGCTAATGCTATCAGACAATCAGTCCCCTGCCTGTGGGTGAATAAGACTTGTGCGTGCATGTGTGCGTGTTTGTGTGTTTGCATCCATGTAAGAGAGATCTGATTAAGACACCAACTCTGGCATGAAAATTGTTCCCTTATGCATCCTTGCCTGTTAAATAGTCACATAGCAGATAGAAAAAAAATCAGCACAGGTTTTATTTTTGACCCTGAGCTGATATTGCATCTTTACACTCATGTATGTTCAAACATGTATGTTCAAACTGTTTCACTGATTGAGCTGTCTGCATATTACATTTTAGCTACATCCTTCCAGAGGGCTTTTGGGAGGGTTGGTGACTCTATGTATCTTGGCCCACTGAGCCTCGGTGCGCTGAACTCTGAGATAAATGATAAAAGGGAGCTAATCTTCAATGGCATGCCATCATCGCTCATTTCCATAGCAGCATCTCTCATTGTAGCAGGATCAAATCTGAGCTGGCACAGAACAGTTGTTTCCATTTGATATGCCTCTCTGCCCACTGCACCACAATGGCTGCCGTGCAATAAGGATATACTTTTGATTGCTAGTGAATATCCTGCAGTGATTCAACGCTTTTACCCATCTGACGGCGAGTGCAGAGAGCCCATTCTGTTCCTGCAGCTGAGTTCATCTCGATTTGGACAGGGAGGCAGAGGATGGAGGGGAGAAGAAAAGAGAAGAGATTTTAGTGCACTCTCTGTTCTCCGCGATAATGAATGCTTTGTCAGGGAGAATCCATCAACGGTCACTGTGGGGGGAGGAAATGTCAGGGAAAGTTATGGTTTGTTGGCTTTTAACCCATGTGGCCCAGCCCCGCAAAGTAATTGAAGTACAGAAAATGTCATGTTGTTGCACTTTATCTATCTGTATAGCTGTCTCACAGGATAAATAGAAATATTGCTGTGGCAACACGACAAACAACAAGCGTAGTGTCTGTTTAGATCTGCAAAGTGTGGGTGGAAGGTTGATGTAGCGTACAATACACCACATCGCACATCCTCAATGTTGCAAACAGAGAATCTCTATCGATTCTTGTTCTTCTACTATTTGTGAGCTTTTTATGCTCTTGTGCCTCTTTCAGAAATAGCTTCTTCTTCTTTTGTCAATTTGATATTGTGGAAACCTGAGTCAAAAATCAGGGCTTGATGATTGCAGCCTTGTTGAAAGCAGCCGGCTATCTGTGTGATATGGACAGGAAAGGGATGAGTAGTTCACAAGGCATGAAAGAGGGGAAATCTGTGTATGCTGTGTGCACACACCCTCTCCAAGGTGTTCCTCTGTGACAAAGGAAAGACATGATGCTAAAACAGATAATCTTTCTCGCAGGGAGTGTGACAATTATTGGCTCCTCACTCGATTTCAGAAAACAGGCATTTTATCTCTCAGCTGTAAAATTGAACACGATCTGACTGAACGCTATTATAAAGCAGCATTTAATACACCTAAAATATAAAATAAATAACTTATGCTATAAAAGTCTTACAAAGCATTTAATTCAAAGTAAGTTAAAGTAAGTCAAAGTGTGCCTTAAAAAGTCTCATTGTTACTTTAATTTCACCCTGTCAGCGAGCAGGTGGACAAAATAAACTAACTTTAAACACTTCTGTGTCTTTTAAGCTTTGCCAGTTTAATTATATTCACCTTGATCTAAACCCTTAACAGTATACCCATCCATGTCTAACTAAAAGCCAGGTGAAGATGGGGAGGATACATTGCAGCCTGTTCTAATTGGAGAGTGTCTGTCTGTGTTGTTTAGTGATCCATGGATGGACCCTTTCCTCCAGTTAGAGGTAGCCGGGCCTGAATGACACCTCCACGTTAGTGAAAGCTGCACAACCTCAAAATGATCAGCCTCTTTAACCGCTGAAGCATGGCTCCTCTTGTAGCCTTCCTCCACTTCCAGTCTGCCTCATTCCAATTCGGAGGCCAGAAATAACTGTCAGTGTTGGCCCAACTAGGCTCCTGGAATCCAGGCTCTCGGTCCATCGCCGAGGGGCTGACATTCTTTATGTGAGTAATGGGAGAATGTGTGAGGCTTTATCTCCCATCCATCCCAGCATATTGTTTGACTACCCTGCCCCAACAATGTAAACGCTCTGGTTCAGAGTTCGCCAAGGTCATGTGTGGTATTTATTGACCCAGAGAAAAGAGAAGAAAAAACTAGGAGGAATATTTTGCTGTGGTTTTAAATTGAGGGAAATTGAAACAAGCAGAGCGGTTTGCAAACAACTGTTTTTCTCCTGCAAACGGCCTGTCATAGACATCACATGATCACAGCGCTGAGCAGCTGAAGTGTTTTGATTCTGGCACTGTAATGTTGAGCAGCCCACAATGATTTGATTCAAATGTTATGATTGGAAGGATGGAAAAAAAATCTGCAATCTTCAGTAATTGTTCCCCGGAATGAAATTGATTCACACCCAACCGAGCATGAAATAACATTGGCAGATGACACTGCTGTTACTGTGCCTGAAACACAACACGATTCTAATAGGAATAATCAGCACCTTCTTGCAGAGCAGAGACACAACACACACACACACACACACACTCAATCACATCCATACCTTTAAGCGATTAGTTGATGCAAACTGTTTTACCTCGTTATAGTAGGAATTAATCCCTAAATGGAGCTTAAAGAAATTAATGTAATTTTAAATCTTTATCCTGAAAATGAGTCACAACTCTTCTCACCTGAAAGAGTAATTAGGCCTGTGAAGGCTCTCATGGCCACATATTGTTGATATGACACAGCAGGTGCTTGAAGATAGCCGTTTCCTGCTTTTACATAATTTTTGTCAAAGCAATTTCATAGAAAACCCATTTAAGTAAGGAAATGCATGGCAATATTATTGTACTATCTTTGAGTTGCAAAATGGTCACAATGGAGACGACACAAAGTCCACAATTTTCCAAGTCTGTCTTAAAACAATATTTACATACCCATATGTACACACTGAAACAGTTATTGGTTGCTGTAATTATTCTTTCTTTCCATAGTGGCTGTGAAGAGATCTCGTCCTAACACAATTTCAATGTAAGAGACGGTGGACAAAATCCATAGTTTTATTCTTAAGGTCAGCTGAAGCTACAATGAGGCTTCAGCAGTCTGAGTTTGCAAAGTCAAGTGGGTATCTTCCAAAGTTACAGTCTTTATTACCAAATTCTCTCTGTGTTTTCCCGGACAGTGTTTCCTTGCTGAGCTACAAGACAGTAAACAATGAAGGAATTTTGTAATACAAACTGTAAGTTTAGAAAATACCCACTTGATTTTGCTCATATTAGTTTTGGTTAAAGTTTAGAATGCATTTCCCCATCTCATTAGAATCAAGTTAGGGATGGACCTCTCCATGGCCAATATGGAAAGTCACCAAATGTGCTAGTGTATTAGCAAACTGAACTGCCAACCTACACATCAAGCAGAAACAGAGCAGCATGGGAATCCCATTTAAATCCTCTCTTTCTCGCCATCAAATTTTCACTCAATATTCCATCCAGTGTTCGATTTCTGCAGCTTTCCAGCTTTCCTTACTTTACCTGGCACTTTATTTTGTGTCTCCACTATTTTGCCTAGCCTACAGTTGGCTTGAGCTCATCTACTATGAGTGGCTTCCCACAGTTTTATATCATGTTTCACAGTACAGGAAGTGATGATTTAAGGTCAATATAAAAAAACATTACTTAGTAGAGCTCTAATGTGTGCAACGTGGCACAAGATGGCCCAGGAGGACTAGGGTCAAGAATGACTCAAGTGTTACACTCCATTGTCAATCATGATGCTAAACAAGCTGTGCAGCCACAGCTCATAACTTACTTTCCCCAATTTGTGCTGAATAAGGTAGAAGTAATTTATTTGCAAATTGACAAGTGGTTTAGAAAATGGATGGATAGATGGATGGATGGGAGCCTACAGCATTGACACACTAAAGCTATCAGCACTACTCATACAAATGCACACCATGAATACTTGCCAGCATTGCCAGTTTTATCCATGAATTTCAACTTTTCTGACTTATGGTTATTGCATTTAGGAATTATGCTGCTGAGTTTGGCTCAGGGCAGTAGGTACCTACATGGCTTCTGAAAACACTCCCCACACTGCTGCATAGCACTGTTAGCCCAGTGGCTCTCTGGAGGCTCAGGGCTGATCAGTAAACAGACTGACCTGATTCTGATGCCCTGCTTCCAGCTATTCAGTCCAGAATCGTTGAGCACACAGCTCCTCTCATGAACCGACAGCCACTACATGGTCTTGGTATTTAGCTGGCCACCCCCCTCCTTTTTTCTTCCATTCAACCAACTGCCGCAGCAAGGACAAATGTTTTTTGGAATGATAGACTGCAAGTTGGTGTATATTAAGCAAGCAGAGATTACTATACAACTCCAGTAAAAATCAATAGCCCTAATTGACTTTGCCTGGGAAAAAAGCTGAAAAAAAAGAATGGTGAGCAAGGCTTTAAACAAACAGACCCATATCGAGATATCTATTAGGCTCATGGTTTTGTTCTGCTACCCTGATGCGAACATTTTCTTTGGAATATTATATTAATTGCATTTATGCTTTATTCAATTGTACACAGTGGAGAGTTACAGTGAAAAGACAGAAGATGACCTCCAACAAAGGTATCAGGAGAAACCTGAACTACTGACAGTGTAACTCTGGCAGTGAATATACACAAAATACTAAGACAGCAATAAAAGTAAGCCAGGACCCATGTCAACACCAAAATCTTATTGTGCTCGAGACTCTAAACATAAGTACATAGCACCAGGTTTAAACTGACAGCTGAAAAACCCACAACACATATCTTGGAGGTTTCACTTAATAGAATTATATAAATAGCAAAACCATGTTATTGTTTGTAAAATGGATACTCATATTTAAATACCAAAACAGGTCATTTGCCAGTGGCTTCCAAACCAAACCATATGACCTTTTCAAAAAGTGTTTTAGTTTTAGTCTGCCATATCGTTAAAAAGGTACAGCATGGTTAAGTTTAGACAACTAGACACCCTTGAATGAGGGTACAGAAAGATCGTGGTTAGGGAACGATTATGTCATGTTTAGGATGTTACATCATTCAGATCGTATTCACAAGCAACTGAGTCGGAGACATCGGGACTTTCTGATAGCGATGAAGAAGCCACCATCGCTGAAAGTTATAGGTAAGTACAATATTATAATAGGAGCTGTACACAGTTTGTTCGTATCTGGTTTCACTTTTTAACGAACTGCTCCAAATACATAAAAAAGAAAAAGTAGCTAATTTAGACTATGTAAAGGCTAGCAGTGGGGGTAACCATCTTGGAATAATGGGGGGAACACTGCCAAGTGGGAATAACTGGAGTTTTTCCTCTTTCTTCCATTCTACCAACATTGCATGAATGCAGCATTGCATCCATGGTTTATAGAAACCAAAGTTGCGTTTTGGCAGGAGACTGGATGCAAATCCCAGCCCAAAGTCACACACTCTGACACCCAACAAACCCTAAGATCTTCTGTGGCAGTTTAACAATGTCACCTTACTGCCACCATTGCCTCTTAGAGAAGACATGACTTTTTGTTCTTGCAGTCATGCAATGTTTTTGACAAACAACAAATGCTGTGACGTTTCTGGTAAGTACAGTCTCTATATATACTGAAATTGCAGTAGGAGTATTAAATAATGCTAGTGAGATTAATGATTTTAGATTATCTTCTCCATATATCTCATATTGACTTGGTTAATGTGCACATAGCGAGATACACCATATCACCCTGTCGTCAGAATAGGCTCGGTCCCATAAGCAGTCAGTGCAGTCTCTGTTGTCTCGCCTGGAAATTAGTGAGGGAGGGAATTAAAGAACAAGGTTAATTAAGAAAGAGCGTAAATCACAGGTGCTAATCACTGCAACTTACACACAGAGCAGTATCTACAGTCATTTTTGTTGAGAGCGAGGAGCGGAGATGCCGTTCCACAGAAAAGTGCTGGAAACAATAGGTGAGAGGCTCATTAAACTGCTGACAGTACCTTAATTCTCTCGCTATAACTGGCAACACAACGCAAATGAAGTGAGGGAAGACGGCTCCTCCTCAAAGTTACTCTTGATAGTTTAATTAGAGGTCACAATGTGTGATGAGTACGCACCGGCACTGTTTTGTTGAGAAGGGTGAGTGCATTGGAGATTGACAACGGTACGTGAGCACGATTAGGCAGATCTCCTATCAGGATGTGTGTAATGGATTTTGCCATAATAAGTTCACATACATGCAATCATTTCACAACTGACAATTAATAGCAGAGTGTGTGCTTTTTTTCCTCTGCAAACTTCCTGACCTCTTGTTTGAAGCAAAAAAATAATTTGGATTTGACATGACATGTTTACAGTGAGGGAAAGTGACCTTTGTAGTTACAGTGAAAGCAAGTCACATGTGATTAAAACAAAGTATCTCTTCCGGTCCAAGTAGCTTAATGCAATTCATAAAATTGGCCCTTAAAATATATAACGCTGACATATTTATTATATTTTTGAATGCTGCTTGTGCTGCTATTCCATGTATGTGTATCTACTAGCACTGAGTGTGTGTTTGTGCAAAGACACCCGACTTTCTCTAGGCTGAGCAAATTGCATCTCACCTCATCTGGATCTCGTTGTTGCCAGTTTTCAAGAAAAGTCATGCTGCGGCTATATGCAGGTGGGAAACGAGGAATGCTTGGGAACAAAAACCTGCAGCTTCATTCCCCCCTCCGTTCTCGAGGCTGGTAGGGTTGGGCTGTGCCAGCTGCTCGAGAAACCCCCAGTGTGGGAAAGTCTCTCCTCGGCTAATGGAAGACAAACACCTCGGAGAGCAGTAGAGATAGCATGAAAACGATTAAAGCGTGACCCAGATTCTGTTGTGTCTCTGGCCTTTCACTGCAGTTGACAAATACAGGAGGGGACCTTGCTAATGAAAATTCTGGATGCTAATGAAGACAAACAACCTCATCCCAAGGTGCAGCTGGCACAGGCGTTGACATGATGGGAGAAGGAAGGTGCTCGTCAATAGACCTATTATATTAAAACTGAGCTATGTTGTTTTTAACCAACAAAAAAATGCAATACTAATAATTGCAAATGCTCCAAACTTATTTAAAATCCTGTCATATACTCAGAATAACAAGAGTTTGAAGTGAACAAGCAGCCTCAAAGTTGCCTTTTTGTATTATGAATGTGATGGGAGGGCAGCACTTGAAAACATTATTCAGGTCTCAGACTAACGTGAACTTTTTGTGACATTTCAGTGGTTGGCATTTGCTTTCCACAGAAAAGCTTTAAATCATCCTGTACTTTTACTGATAACGGTGCAATTTCTTTAAAAGGCTTTTATGGCATTTCTATGTATTCATTAGTGTCAAGTCTTAAAATGACATTGCATCTAATAAAGCATGCTAATTCATAGTCGATACGAGAACCATATTTTTTTCGCGGCATACCCCGTTAGTCACGCTGTTATGTTGGCTGCATCTGATCCTATTTATGTCTTCAGCGATCACAGCTCAGTGCTTACAGAGCTTTCTCCTTCAGGATTTTTGTCTCTGTCAGTATCTATTTGTCTTTGGAGAGTTACATAGCAACTAACTCTATGCTTTAAAGTCTGAGCTTCTGCTCCAGCTGAGCTCTCAGCAGTTGAACACTCCTAATTGACCTGTAGTTGAGTGCTAATAGACCAATAAGGCATTTTAAGCAACTCACTTTTTCACTGTTTTGGGAAGAGAAACAGAGAGAGAATACAATATAAAAAAAGCAAAAGCCCCTTGATGTTTGCTAGTGTTGTAGCAGTCTGTGATGGGAGAGATGCTCTCATCCCAGCAGAGGAGTCAACCCACGCCTTTAGTTGCAAACCTGCCCCTGTACTCTGGTGGGTTAACATCAATGAAGGGCATGAATGATACACACCTGATCAGGCTTTCTGCTGTATGGACAGTTGAGCCCTAAGCCCTGCTGTACTAAAGTGTACAATGTAGCATGTAGCATGTAGCATCAAAACACAGATAAGGAATCCCCACTCCTTTATCTTCATCCCCAGTCAACCCTCCTCCCCTGGAAGATATTTCTCGGGGGACCTTCTTTCTGTTGAATACTCATCTCTTTAAAGATGTCAGTCCCTCCCCTTTGATTCATATCTCAGCCATATCTTCTACTTGGTCAGATTTTTTAGCACTTTATGATCTTCACATCGTCACAGGAATACTATGAAAAAAAATTAAAAAGCACTTCATGCTTACAAATGCATGTAATGTTAGTGATCCTGGAGATGAAGCCTGCTGGACTCACGGTAAGTTCTCCTAGAAAGCTGCACAAGTTAAATGCCGATAATGTGGAGGTAAATTGGATTAATTCCTGGTATGTGCACATGGCAGTGCACTGGCAGAGGAATCCCAGTCATGAGGGATTCATTTAGCAAATATTCCAGCAGCCCAGCAAAGAATCTAGGAGCCCATTCCACTGTGTTTCTAACATCCCGATGCCATACGTGCCTGGAATTAACAATAGTGTATTTCCGCTGGTGGCCAGTAGGGGGCACTGACATAATACAGGACCCTGCCAATCTGTTATGCCTGGCTGGCCCACTGAGATGTTTGCAGTAATTTAGTTCCACTGCCAATATATAAATAGGAATTCTGCTGTTAGCACAAAAGAGCGGAGGGGGGGGGGGATGGGAGACATACCGCCGAATGAATGTGAATTGCTCCCCTGCTCCCATTTCAACATCAAAGTAATCAAGGAAAACAAGCTTTTTTAATCGAAAGTATGCAATTAGAATAAAGCAGAACTGTCCTGGCTGTGCACACTGCCAGAATGAAGGGATTAAATGGGTAAGGAGAGAGGCAGCACAATCAGTGCAGCAGCAGTTATCGGACTGCAGTCAGAACAGATAATGTAACACCTTTCATTTCTTTCCTCTACTGTCACACCAAAGACTGACTCAATTCTGGAAGATTCAAGGGCGAAGGAAACTCCAATCATTAGAGACAGCAGAGAGATCACTTTGTACAAACACCAACTAATAAAAACATGTGTTTTTGTTAGAACACTAAGACACCTGCGATTTTGAAAGACCTAATTTTACTGCATGCTCCCTGAGTAACCCCTGCACTTCTACTCCACCCCCAAGAGGAATTACACAGAAAAAAAAATGATGTATGTTACACGGAAGTGTCAAAGAGAGTATGGTAAATAGTCTGTTACAATATAGCACTAATTTGTTTCTGGAGCATTTTACAACCACTCCCTCTCTCTCTACACACATAGGCACACAAACTCGACACCGCTATCTATAGGCATACCCCATGCTGTCCTATCCTATGCAGTGTCAAAACAATGATAAACATTTGGCCGCTATAGGAGTGCTCTGGAAACCAGCCAAGCTGAATGGGCTGTTTTGTTTCACTGAACAATAGCTCGGCTAAAAGTACTTAACAGCTGTGCTATGCCCTGGGTTCCCCACAGACCCACAACAGCACAACATACTAGGAAGTGTTGCTTTGTGCAGTTGTTCATTTCTTTATCCAGCTGGGAGCTACAGTGTATTTAAAAGACTTTCAAAATGTAGTATTCAGTATTCTGAATGGAGAGGAGGGTCAATGATTGCCATTTCAAGCATGTGCTGTATCTTTTGTGTCAAGACTTTCAATTAGCTATTGAAATTATTACCCCTTTTTAAGATATTTGCTCATAGAATAGTCAAAATAATCACTTTGACAGTTTTTCTCCAAAGGTTATATAGTATTTTGGAATCAAGTACTGTATTTCCTGTCAGTAACTGATGCTTATTTGATATCTTCAGCAGACAGAATCATTCCCTTTCAGTCTCTGTTCCTGTGTCTCTTCCTTTTAGCATTCTCTTACAACTATATCTGTTTTCTCTCTATCCCCGTCATGTATGCATACAGTAGAAGTGAGAAATACACCATTATATATGTACAATATGTACCGGACTTTTATTTTAACCTTGGTATTTCTCTTCCTTCCTTTAACTCTGTAAATGTTTACGTGTTTTAAGCCTTTTTTCTCCTCAATCTCCCTCTCCTTTCTTATAAAAATGCAACCAACGGAAGCCATAATGTAACCATAGCCAGTGACAGGATCACACCGTGGATAGCTGAACACAGTGACTTCAGGTAGACTAGTCACTAAAGCTTCACTGTGTACAGGTCACCCTCACTCTCCACAGAAATTGACCTAACAGCTGTCATTTTAGATCGATTTCTAGCTGAAGCCCAGTGTAATAAACACTTGAGAGAGTCTCTGGTTTGGTGATGTGCGAGTGTAATGAGGCTCTGGCACATGACTGACAAGCAATGTTCCTGCCTCTTCTTCTTTTCTGATTCAGATGATCCCTGTGGAAACCATGTCCATCTTTGGGCCTGCAATACCAGTCATTACTGTTTAAGTCTTGCCTCCATAGTCAAACAGTGATTCACTCTGAGAACTGGTACATTCAAAAAGGTAATACCAGTGCTTCTGTAGGTCAATGCAGATAACACCTTCAAATTATTTCAAGCTTTATCCTTGCAAAGTATTTATTTATTCAATGCCATTCATTTTTTGTACACTACAAACAGAAACTCCCACTGACTGCCTGACTGTCCAGGCTGGATAATTTATCATGGTAAATATGATGCTTTAATTTGGTTAAGTGTCTGTTTTTTGGTTAAGTGTCTGTTTTGTTGCCTTTTCTTTGTGGCTGAGTTTTGTGTTTTCATCTCAGTGGGCACATTATTTTATGCTGTGCTTACTGTCAATCACCTGACACCCACGGGAGGAAACAGGAAGTCTCTGCCAGAAAATAATACCTCAAACAATAACAATAATAATACTTCAACATGTCACCTTGCAAACTTGTCACGTCCATGTCTTCTTACTCAGACTGTTTTTGTTGAGCGAGATGGCACTTAATTTCCAGCTATGGTTTCGCACAGTAAATTTTGTCTTTCAAAGTGACAAAAAATGAACAAATGGGGCATGCATCGCAAAATGATTAAGGGAAATAGAAACTAGATACAGACAGTAGCAAATAGGCATTGACTGTAGACAACACCACTATTGTCTTTTAACATTCTATATGTGGGTGTGTAGCACAAACAGCACCGCAAACACTATGGTTGCAGATGTAGTGTTGATCACGTTCAGTCACACTGCTCACACATACCTTGTGTGTCCACTCATATACATATTCACACGAATGCTCATACACACATCCATGTAATTCATCTATCTGCACACTCTGGCAGCCATCTGTCAAATCTGCTGATGGGTCTAGTACTTGGTCCATGGTTAGGGGTTCATCCTTCAGCCCCCCCACCCCTCACCCATTTTCCATTTTTACATGGTAAAAGACCTCCCGCACCCCCTCCCCTCATTTAGAGAGAGCTTTTACAAGCAGCTACACTACTTGTAATTAATTTGACTCGCTTAATTAGCTTTATGGCTCTGTATATTTAAAACATTACGTCATTTAGCCAGCATGACCTGCTTTGTTAAGCTCACATGCACCTTGTTTCAAAGCAATAGGAAACTCGAATGTTAAAATTTACAGGTATCTAGGTGCTAGTGTTGGTGGTCTTAGCATCAACTCATGCAAATGTTATGTCATCAATCCCTCGTCAAGACTTTGCTGATGTTTCTTTACCTTGTTTTTTGTTTCCTTTGTTCCACAGCTTCTAATTTCTAGGTTGCTACAACGTTGCTACATTTTGACTACCATTGTATCTAGGCTGGGCATTGAGTTTAATGTGTGATTGACACGTACATTAATTGTTTTGTTAGACTTGAGAGAATGGCGACATGCTGACAGAGCTGTAGTGTTGAGTGGTGCAGTAAGAGGAATATTTTATTCCACTGTGCCAGACAAGAATTGAGCTGTGCTCGTCACAAGAGAAACTGTGCAACAACATTTGGATGTTTGAGGGACATAAAATCCAAGTGTAAGTCAGTTTAAACAGATCTGCTCCTTTTAAAAACTCTTAAAAATAAATATTTTGGTATATCGATGGTCATTCATTGACCTGCTTACAACACAGTTTATTCAACATGTGAAGAGAAATGCATTTGACCCAATGTTGTAGTGGATAAGTCTTCTTTTGACTGCCATTCCGGAGGTTTGGAGTCCAAGATTGTATTCTTGCACTAAATATATATATACATATGTATATATGTATATATATACACACACACACACAGGACCAGGCGATATACACATAACACATTTTATGTAATTAGATTACTCTAATATCGCTTACTCTTAAATTGATTTCCAGATGTGTAGCAGTTAATCTACACCACTAGATCATATGCACTACAACTACTACTGATGTATCAAACTGTGAACATAGCTAGTGGAAAGCAGGTTGCCACAGGCAGGGCATTTCAGCATGTTTGGCAGCAGCAGAAACATAGAAAGAGCAGACATTTCAGCAGTAATTTTAGAGCAAAAGATGAAAATCTTGCTATGGACCAAAATTCTTCATATAAATAAATAACTCACGGACAAACAGTAGCAAGATCATGAAGATGAAGCACTCCCTCAATAGACAGACACACTATTACGCAGCTGAAACATAGTGACTACACACCACTGTGTATGTTCTCCAACCTCAACTCCTGTTCCCCCCTTTATCGTATGCACCAATCGTCCCTTTCACTCCCAGAGCAGGGAGACCTCATTAAGGCAGGTTAAGGCAACCCACTAATGGTTCCTCTCAGTGCTAATAACACGGGGTCACCTAATATTACACACTGCTTTGTTCCATTCATCCAGCTATTTATCATGTATTATTAACAGCCAGGTATCATGGAATCACTGCTATAATCATAATGATGTTCCCATGGCCTAGGTTAAGACAGGCAACACTCAGTGTGTTAGCGGGTGACTTATTATGGGCAGGAGCGTAGGCGCTCCCCTCCACCTGATGAATATTTCACTGCACTGAGTTACAGTACATGCAATAACAAATCAGTGTCAAGCTGTGTTGGACTTTTTCGGATGTGTTGTGTGCAGCGTGAACTACATGCTGCTGTTTTTGAATTAAACATCATCCCATGTATGTAATAAGAAAGGGGAGGTACATGCATTCCTTGCATATATTTATTTTCAGATATTTAGCTAACAATGTTATTCAGTCACTTATAATGAAAGTAGCAGTGAAATAATTTTGAGTTGCAACATTATGAACAATATGGAGCACAAAAATACCTACAATGATAGATGTAATAAATATGTCCACAGAATATTTATGCAGAAAATAACAGAGGCCTAGCTGTCTCCCAGGCTAATTCAGTTTACACATTTCATCTTTATTTCAAAACCATGTGTGCTGTATTTATTTGAATAAAGCAAAATGTTTGTCTCTGGTTTCAATAATCTTATTCTTCAGTCTTCCAAACATTCAGAGGCCAAGGGCCAATACTCAGTAGCTTTTCAGCATCTGTTTAGAATATGAAGCATGCTGTTAAATCACATGCAGACCCTTTCTAGACTTTGAGAATCTTGCCTCGGTCATTGTAATGGGCAATGTTGCATTGCAAAGCAGGCAAGCTGATGTGATTTAGCATAATTTGAATAATGCCATTCATGGAAAATGTGCAAGGGTGATGAAATTTTAATGGAGGTTGGGATAACACAACTGCTCCTCAATTACAATAGCTTTCTCCAAGACTCTGAGGCCTCAGTCGTAACACGGCTTATTTCATTACTGTACTATCAATGTTTTTATTGGACTTACTTAATTACTATGGATATCTCCATTGTTGCAGCATAAGAAAAATCGGTAAAGCCTCTATTTCTCCTCGCTGAGAGCCAGTTCTGCAAGCTCATCCTGTTTGCTCACATTGGGTACTGAGGGATGCTGTTGTCTTATACTGCTGTTTGTAAAAACCTGGAAATAAATTCAGCTATTGGCGATTACATGGATGAGCTGCATATTTATTATGAAAAGTCTGCATAGTAAGACATTTAGATCGTAACGGTGGGGTTGTGCTAAAGTTATAAAGAACTGGTTCCACAATAGAAATAACACCTACCAGGAATTAGGCTGGGGTACATACAAAAAGCTGCTCTCATCGATCTCAGTTTCTTATGGATGCAGCAAAAAATTACATAACTAAAAATGACCTCACCCACTGACAACATTTTCAATGACGATCAGCCATGTTTTAAAAAATGTATGTCTTTGTACAGAAGTGAACAGCTTGCAGACCACACCTACACCAACAATTGCAGATGTGGGATTATGGTTGAATTACATAACAGGGTACTTTCAGCCAAGCAGTTTTATTGGTCTAAAACATTTTCCAGCAGTGCAGATGATACCCATAAAGTAGTACAAGCTGTACTACTTTATTGCTATACTGTGTCTCTCTCTCTCTCTGGTCATCACCAGGGAACTAGTTTTTTCCTATTTTAGCTTTTAAGATGTTGTGGGTGTATTACACTCGCTGCCTTACTAATTCACTGGACAGGTTTGGAAAACTCAAAAGTTGAATGGCACCAAAATGTTCATGCAAACAGTTTAGTGGCTAAAACTCTCAGTATCAGTCATTAGTATCATACTATCAGCAGTTATTATCAGAGTCCAGTGGTTGATTCACTACTCCAATGTTCTATTTGACTCTCTAACCTTGCCTGTGGGTGTGTGGCAGTGAAAACGCGATGCTAAATGTTTGGCATCTAGCTCATCCCTACTTTAACCCCATCATCTGCCCAATCAGGGGACGCAGGCCAGGAAGCCTCATTTTTCCCTTCGCCCTCACTTCCTCAGAGATTACAACACCAATTAGACGGCTGTTTCCTGACATTCGGCCATCAAAGCTGCGAAGCGGTTGATTTTATTTTTCACATCAAAGGGTATTATTCTTTTGTTTCTCCTTTCAAATCAACATCTACCCTGAGGATGTGTGAGTTTTCTCTCTCATTTTCCTTTTTCTACCCAGTGTCAAAATCCTCTCTGAACCCAGCCATAATGGAAATGGCAATGCAGACCAAAGACAACAAGTCTTTACTTCACCTCTCTGTCTTCTTTCCCTTTGTATATCATTGCTTATTATTTTGACACAATGTGTGAGATGGGCAAAACCTAAAGCCAGCACCTAGTAGTTTTATATGGGGAGCACATTGCTACACAGCACCATAGCCATGTATTAGGTGTGAAGGTTTAAAAATATATGATCCGTGTGCATTATGTATAATGTTTTAAATATAAGATCTCCTTTGCTCCTTTGAGACTTTTGTCTGTATGGACCTGGTTTATCAAGAGTGATTGATGTCAGCTGGGAGTTTTCATTCAAATACCTGAAGAGAAAATAAGGAGAAGAGAGGAGAAAATAACACAAAATAAGTGTGTGATCACAGGATAGTTGTGATGAGTACATAAACTTTGCTGACTTCCTGTCACATCTACCAGATTACTGCTGATGAGTTTGCATATATCTGCTCCCTGTGTGTAAAAGACATTTAACCTATGATCACTATACACCAATACATGCTGAAGATATCAAAACAACTCAGCTAAACACAATCTACTCATATTGTATAATAACAAGAGTTTCTACGAGAGAGGGGAACTGTAAAGCTCACCCAGCTATCCCTTAATTTGCTTTGGTCCTGCTTTTTATTTGAAAGCAAAAAGGGATGTACACAGTATTTGGACATATGGATCTGTGTGTAGGCGTGTGTGAACATGTATGTATGCTGTATTTCTTATGAGGAATGGATGTCCTCACAACAAAAGAAAAATGAGAGAAACCCCTCAGGAGAGACATTTTTCTGAGTCTCACATCTTCTAAATCTAAAGTATTAACCTGTGAGAGTTTCTTTTTTTCTTGATTTCGGTGAAAACTGTTGTGATAAATCATCTTTAACACATTTCCTTTGCTGCCAATTTCTGTGAAGCTTTCACTTCCTTGAAATTTGAGCCTTTCTCAGATATTGAAGCTACAATAAACAGCTATAATATTTGTACCAATACTTTGATGACAGATTGCACCATATAAGCATAAAGGAAAAAGTCAAACTACTATATTTGCTTTGAGAATGTTTATGCCTTAAAAAGGGAAAAAAATCTTTGTTCCCACCTCCCCTGATTCCAGAAATGAAGTTGGTAAGTAAAATGCTTTCATAATCAGTAGGAATGAGAGGCAAAACTAAAAAAACAAGACCCAGGTTGTAGCAAAAGAAAAAATAATTTTCCTTTACAGTAAGACAGCTTGAAGGCTAAGTGCCAATAGCCTTTGAAGCCTAGTGTCCATCTAATTAAAATATTGAAAAACTTGAATCAAAAGGTACTTTGCAAACAGTATTGAAGCAATTACCCACAATCTCAGGGTCCTTTTCAAAGTGCTCAATTATGCAATAGATTCAGCTTCTGTTTCCCCCCCCCCATTGATTCTCCCTAAGACAAATGTAACAAAACGAAGCAGATCTCACTCATTCCACTGACATATCATATTTTAAGGCAATGATTGCTTCTCTGAAATCAGTGCTGCCAAAAATAATCCTAATTTAAATAAAACCTCCACATGTACTCTTGAAATTTGTTGCCCCGGAGTATTCATTCAAACCTCAATCTCTAATTGCTGCACCAGCACTCATCCCTCCATCACATAAAGTTTTCATGATTCTCAGTCCAATAATAACCATACAATTGAGTACACACGGTTCTCATTCCTGTGCTAACACATGCTCTGTGTCCATCCATCAACACCACCTTTTCAAAAAGTCCTCCAACCTAAACGACAGAACGGGTCGTTTGTCAATGACTCTCAAAACTTACATACATATACATACATATATATATATATACACACACCGATCAGCCATAACATTATGACCACTGACAGGTGAAGTGAAGAACATTTATTATCTCGTTACAATGGCACCTGTCAGTGGGTGGGATTTATTAGGCAGCAAGTGAACATGTTGTCCTCGAAGTTGATGTGTTGGAAGCAGGAAAAATGGGCAAGCGTAAGGATGTGAGCGACTTTGGGCCAAACTGTGATGGCTAGACGACTGGGTCAGAGCATCTCCAAAACTGCAGCTCTTGTGAGGTGTTCCTGGCCTGCAGTGGTCAGTACCTACAAAAAGTGGTCCAAGGAAGGAAAACCGGTGAACTGGCGACAGGGTCATGGGCGGCCAAGGTTCATTGATGCGCATGGGGAGCGAAGGCTGGCCCGTGTGGTCCGATCCAACAGAAGAGCTACTGTAGCTCAAATTGCTGAAAAAGTTAATGCTGGTTCTGATAGAAAGGTGTCAGAACACACAGAGCATTGCAGTTTGTTGCGTATGGGACTGCGTAGCCGCAGACCGGTCAGGGTGCCCATGCGGACCCCTGTCCACCGCCGAAAGCGCCTACAATGGGCACGTGAGCATCAGAACTGGACCACGGAGCAATGGAAGAAGGTGGCCTGGTCTGATGAATCACGTTTTCTTTTACATCATGTGGATGGCCGGGTGCATGTACGTCGCTTACCTGGGGAAGACATGGAACCAGGATGCACTATGGGAAGAANGTCATGGGCGGCCAAGGCTCACTGATGCGCGTGGGGAGTGAAGGCTGGCCCGCGTGGTCCGATCCAACAGAAGAGCTGCTGTAGCTCAAATTGATTATTCAAAATGTTCAAAGGAAAAGCAGTAAATCCTCACATTTGTGAAGCTGGAACCATGAAATGTTTTTGCATGAAAAATGACTTAAACGATTATCAAAATAGTTATCTGTTAATTTTCTGCCAATTAACTGATTGATTAATCGACTAATTGTTTCAGTTGGAGCCTACTTGTATAAACTGTTGAGTAGTTTAATTTATAACAAAACATATTTTATAACCTTAATTTGTAAAATAACTAACTAACTGAATGTAGTGGGGTAGAAGTAGAAAGTAGCATGAAAAGAAAAGACTCAAGTAAAGTACCAGTACCTCAAATGTGTTGGACTACTTAGTAGGCAACTTGAGTAAATGTATGCAAACACACGCGCGCGCAGATGAATTAATCTAATAAGTCTTCTTTCTCAGATTTGCTGAACGTCAAAGATCATTTTACTTTTGCTTGGCGTGTCCTGTCCTAATGCGTAGGCAACGCAAATTAACGCCGTAAAAGCCCAGGTGTTATGCAAACGGAGGTTTAGTGTGTGAAGGCTGATGGGCACTTCCTGCTGTTAAGATGCCCCAGGTAGCCTCAGCACTCTCCACAAAACAGTGAGAGCCGCATTGATCCAATTCCTTTTCACTTTGTGTAAAGTGGCATTTCGCCACAGTCAGAACCTGTTTAACCAGTCAATTGAACAGCGTACTTCCGTCAAGATGCAATGGATTTACAGAACAGGTCCGGTCATACATTTCAAAATAAAACAACCCACTGTAATTTCTAGGCTATAGCTAAGCATTACAGATAGGCCTAGCTTTTCAAATTGATAGCTAGCCTTGAATTAATAGTCCTAAATCAGCAGTTTTAGTCCTAATCCAAGGGCCCCAGAGCCTTGATCATTTTCATGCTTATTATAATTGTTTAGTGAAAGCAAACACTATGGTGGCTTGGCAAATGTAGGATACAGTAACTCAAGCATGCAAAGCATTTAAGGTACATGAGTTATTTCCCCTTTAATAATTGACACTTTTTACTGTGAAATGTGCAAAAACATGCCAGTAAAGTAAGGTAATTTAATCATAAGTATACCAACTAATTTCATCTTTCATCATATTTTCTTTGCTAAAATTAACTGGTCGTTCATTTCCACTGCAAAAACAGCTTCACAATAGAAACTGCTACTGTTATCTTTAATGGGGTTTTTTTACATATAGAAATTTACAGATTGCAGTTTTACGACAGAAAATGAACAGACACTTGACATTTGGAAGTGGCCCCTCCTGCAGGCCCTAATCAGGTCCTCAGTTGTATTAACCCCTGTAGGCTGCTGCCCAAACTGAAATCACTGTGTCTGTTTGAGCACTAATGCAATACAGAGTGAGAGAGTGATGGTCCTGTGTATATAAAGCATATTTCTGATGCCAACTTGCTTACATGTACATTCGCTGGACACGATTTGTTGCGCTTTTATTTTGAAGTAGAAACACGCCACTTCCGGTCTGATCGTGTCTCTCCGTGTGTGACTTCACCCCGGAGCAGCGTGGCTCGACCTGAGGCGGGCGGAGGGAGTGTCCGCTGGGCGTAGGAGCAGCCTGACATCTCGTTAGTGTGAATGGCTTGAAAAAACGCACTCTGACAACAGCTCAGCAGGCGAGACGATCGCGGAAAGCTGAGGAAAAATTTTCTTTTGTAACTTCTTCCCGCTTCCTTACATCCGCCCTCCACCTGTATGACTGCGTGAAGACAAAAGGTAAAATAAAAAAAAACACTTTATACTGCTAACGAAATGTACATATCTAAACCGGTGGAAAAGTTCATGAAGCTGATGTTAAACGCAGGTGCACCTTCTTTACGAGTATGTTTTTGTAACGTTAAATATTTTGGGTAACGTTATATCCTAAGTGAGTATCCGCATACATGTATCCTTAGAAAAGAGTCGTTCACGAGACTCACAGCCTAACTTGAATTAAACGTAAAGTTACATTCATTAATCTCAGTTTGCTTTGTCGGTTGCAGAGGACACACTGCTGGTTCAACGACTGGGAGTTCATTGTTGACGCCTTTATTAGTAACTTATTAACAACCCGTAATGAAACTGATATAACGCTAATGTCACCGTTTAATGTGTGCTACAAGTCATCACACCGCGATGTTTGGCTCTCTGGTGGACTAGACTGATCCCAAACTAAGTGGTTAGCTTCTCACAGCATCACTCAAAAAAAAAAAAGAATAATGCGGTGGACATGAAAGCGAAAGGTACCGAGTGGGACGTTAGCCTTGGCAGGGTAACAGGCACTGAAGGCAAACAGAGATAAAGAAACAAAAAAATCCCACAAGCTATAAGTGCTGCTGCAGAATCACTTTCACTGAGTCCATGAATGTGGCCTAAATAAGCAACAGGAATCATCTATCAACTGCAGCTTCAATCTGTTAGACAGTGTTTGTTTCTTAGGAATGCAACTGCAAGAAAAAGAGGAGGAAAGCAGACACAAGCAGGACACTTTATTTAACCTCACTGGATGGTGTGCACAGCTTTAGGAGTTCACTCTGATCCCATTACACAATGACATGCACACCCAGAGAGGTGTTTGTGTGATTGAGCAATTCGGCAAGAAAGATAATTCCACAACAGATCACATGCAAAAATACCTAAGTGCACACACTGAGTGTCATCAGGAATCAAAACAGTTTATGCAAACCAGCTGTGGATTGATCAAGTGAGAGGGACACAGTGAACATTTTGCTGACACACTGAAATGCACAGTATTAAACTGCGGGGCGTGGAGTTACCGGTTTATGCAAAAGTCTTACAGGTCAAACCAGATGACATGCTGCATACAATGTCGTATTTAGTGCAACAAATTTAGAAGCATTGCTGTTATTTTTTGTCACACACGGTGTGTAAATTTGGCCTTTATTTTGCGATGGTTATTAGCAACAAAAATGCTCACGTGACAGCAGCACTAGAAGCTTGTTTGTCTTTGTTTCAGTTCAGTTGGAGATCTGGTCTGATTGTGTCTTTTTGATGTGTGTGATGACTCATCAGGCATGCTCCAGTCTCTGGCAACATGTCTCCTGTCTGCCTGTTTGGATTTCTGTCTGAGTAGTTTTTCATGTCAAGTGTGGTTTAAAAATGAGAAAGCTGAATGGCAGCTCGCTTTATCTCCACTGTCAAAATCGCATATCATAACAGTGTAATATCACATTATTTTACAGGATATAAATGATATGGCCAATATTTTTGGTAGAAAAAATCTTGAAAGGGCCTTTTATTTATATATTATTTTGAAATAATAAAATGTAGTCCATGTTGCTCTTAGTATAAAGAATACAGTTTGTCCTTCACAACTGTGACAGGGCGTTTTAGTTACCCGTCCTGTGTACGACTGCTCTCTATTCATTAAGATTGACCGTAAGTCAAGTTTTGGACGTCAGTCTATCAAGATGAGCCCTCAGAGGCTACTTGCGCCATTACAGTTATCCACCAGGCTGAAAAAAATGACAGTGGCATGTCAGCTCTTGACTATGAGGGAGAAACTGGTCATTTAAATGGTTTAGTTTTGTAGAAAAGAGCCCATTAATTGTCAACACGTTTTAAACTGAGGAAGAAATGAAGTAAGAAAATAAAGATGATCTCAGCAGGACGACGTTTCATAGTTTCTGGTGTTTGTTCAGTGTGACTGATCTCTAGTATCTCTTTGCCCTGCAGAGGTAATGTGCCTTCAAAAATCTAAACCGACCAGACTCATCCAGTCTTCTTTGTAACAACATAACCAACTGGCTGTGTCTCGGCTGAGAGTGTTTTTTCATTGTAAACACATAGTGGCTGTATGTAAAACGCCTCCTCTCCTCTCCTCTTTCAGAGAGTCAGTTATGGAGAGCTCCATTGAGGCTTCCCAGACTGGTGGCACCTCAAAACCCAAGCCAGTTCTGGCCCCCAAACCTCGGCTCACTCCCAAGCCCTTCTCTCTGCAGAAGAACACCACCATTCGCTCCATCCATGCCCCGAAGGCGTTCGCTGCAGCCTCTAAGACAGCAACCCAGCAGGCTGAAAAATCTGGGGCCACAGGTGTCCCCAAGAGGACTTTGACCCCCCCTGCTCAGCAACCCCCTCAACAACCCATCACCTCTGATTCCAAACCCAGCTCTGTAAGTGTGCTCACCAAAGATCAACCAAACACAACCAAAGAAAGTAAAGCAAGTCCACAGGGAGAGGATACTCTTGATTCTAGTGTAGAAAAATCAGATCCAGCCACGCAAACTGCTCCACCCAAAGAGACACCCAAGCCTGAGCCAATCCAGAAAGATGATGTCATCCACACAAACCACAAAGCATCCACGGATATCATAACTAACTCAGAACAGAAAGACGGAAAAAAGAAACAAGACAAAACTGAGACTTCTGTCGTGCAAAAGCTTGAAGAATCAGGTAGTGACGTTTCGTCTACAGCCAGTCCAGCATATAGAAGGGGCAGCACCAGGAAGCGCCTGTCCATGGAGCTCACCTCGAAGTTTGAGTCAGGTGGCCTAGCTCTGCCCCCCCAGCCATCTCCACCTATAACCATCTCCACTACCAGCGCCAAAGATGATGCAAAAAAGCCAGAGTCTCCAGATCTAGAGCAGAGCCGGACAACATCCGAGCCGTCAAACCGAGAGAGTGATGAAGGTGGGCTGAAGGAGGATTTCAGCGGAGGAGGAGGCAGCATAAAACGCAGAATCAGTCTTCTGTTTGACTCGTCATCGAGGCCAGAGGTCCTGACGAAGAGAGAGGAGCCAGAAATGATAAATGGTGCGGGAGGTGGCGTGAAGGAGAAAATCAAAAACTGGGCCACGGAAACGAGCTCCGAGGGTCCAAAGACTGAGAAGAAGCCTCAGGTTGTAACCCGAACTCGCTCTAAGAGGTGAGTGAGCCTCCTTTCGTCTGTGCTCTTTGTGTTTGGTGACGTGTTAAGACACGAATAAAAGGAAAAGAACATCCTCTTACAAGTGCAATCAACCAAGAAGTATATTTTAATGTTAATGGAACATATTATGGTTTGGCTATTATTGGCTAGGGTTATACTTTTCATGTCAGATTCATCTTTTGTGATCAGATGCAACAGATTCAAAGTCTTTGTGACTTGTTGTAATTTATCTTTCTGCTCAATATAATAAGTATTCCTTGGGTAAAATTGGTGCTTCATTGGTGCAGTAGAATTCAGGAACGTTTGAGTGTCACCAGCACTGTCTTCTTTTCCTTTGTGTCTCCTTACTTACTGTACTTTGTGTGGACATTAATACAGATGTGGTAAATAAGTAAATAAAAGATTTATGTCCTCAAATAACAACATTTCGATAAGAGTGCAAACCAGGCCACCATTTGTTTGAGTTGCTCACAGCATTGAGAATGAAGAATTTTTTTTAAAATTCAACAACAAGATGTCTTTAGAAAAACAATGCCCTCACGGTTTTGAAGAGAGATTTCACTGTCAACTGTTTTAATTGAAACTGCTTTATCCCGAAGAAATAGTTCCTATGAAAATTGTTAATGGTGTGTTGTGTGGATTACCCAGAGTAACAAAGGCGCTGTTTCTGGAAAGAGAAGTTGCTGTTGAATTTTTAAAATGTAAACTTCCAGTGCTCTGAGCACCTCAAATAAAATCCACCTTGATTGTGGTGACGAAGAGGCAGAAAATCTTAGAGATTAATTTCTCAGAACCTGGCATATAAAACCAAAACGTTGTATCCTCTAGATACAACGAGTAAAGGTAAGCGAAAGAATATGTATTTTTGTAATTTGGGTCTGCCTAAAGTCTCTAAAACTCAGTGCTTGTCGCCTGGCTAACTCACTGCGACGATGAGACTCCAGGAAGTCACTGTGCCAGGCCAAGAAATACTTCCAGCATGTTAACTCCCCGTAAAACCACAACTTGCCATTTGTACATTTTGTAGATCTTTCTGCATAGATTAAACAAACAAAAAAGATATAACATGTTAATTACTGAGCTTTAGAGGTGCTGGTAGTTGGATATCTTAAACCTTGGACAGAGTCATGCTAGCTGTTTCCCCCCCATTTGCAGTCTGTATGCTAAGCTAAGCTAACCGGCTGCTGGCTGTAGCTTCGTATTTCGAGTACAGTCATTGGAGTGGTATCAGGCGTATTTCCCAAAGTATCAAACCATTGTTAGTGTGACCTGGGGTGATCAAATGTGCTTGGATGCCATTTTTCACCTTGAACTACCGTTATCTCTTCCACAGCTTTGAGCCAGCGACGGCTCCAACAGCAGAGAAAACACCCAAAATGCCACCTGTTGAACCTCCTGCAACTGGGACACCATCCAGTCAGGCCGTGGATCTTCCTTCAAAGGTCTCACCTGCTGAACAACCCCCAGAGACCCCAATGAAAACATCTAAAGATGCACTTACTGAGGATAAGTCATTGGGAGGCTCAAGGGAGACACCAGGAGAGCATATACAGGACAAATCAACAGAGGCTGTTGTCCAACTACGCAATCGCAAACCATCTACAAGCCTCGCTGCCACCGATGAGGGAGACTCAGCTGCCAGTGAAACTGCTCAGCAAGCTCCAAAGAGGGACAATGTCAAACGCCGCTCTGTTCACTTTGGTGTCGTGGAGAGAGATGATGGTGGGCCTCCACTGATCCTGGGCTCAGATCCTGAATCCAGTACAGAAGAAGAAGACACTTCTGAGGATGAAGCTGAGGAGGACATTCCTGTTTCAGTGCCTGTTTACAGAAGAGTAGGAGTTCTTCAGAAGAAGGATGATGAGGTGCAAGGGCAAGAACAGAAACGACTAAAACATTTGGAATTTGAAAAAAGACGGAGGGCAGAGGAGATTGAACAGCCGAGGCTTAAGTTAGAAGAGGAGCGGAAACGACAAGAAGAAGAAGAAGAAAGGGAGAAAGAAAAGGCAAGGCAGAGGGAAGAGAAGGAAAGGGAAAGAGAGAGGCGGAAGGAGGAGGAAATGGAGAGCAAGAGGAAGGAGAAATGGGAGAGCGAAAGGTTAAAAGAAGAGGAGAGGGAAAGGGAAAGGCTGAGAGAGGAAGAGATGGAGAGGGAAAGACAGATGGAGTTGATGTGGCAGAGACAGAGAGAGGAGGAAAGAGAGAGGGCGAAACAGAAAGAGGAGAGACTTAAACAAGATCAGGAGGAGAGGGAAAAGGAGAGACTGAAGGAGGAAAGAGAAAGACAGAGGCTGAGAGAGGAAGAGGAGAGATTGATTCACAAACACGAGGAACAGAGACAGGAGGGAAAACTGAGAGAGGAGGAAATGAATAAAGAGAAACAGAGAGAGGAACAGTGGGAAAAAGAGTGGGTGAACAAGACGGAGAGGTTGAGAGGAGAAAAAGATGAAGAGGAAAGAGAGAAAGAGTCGGAGTTGATGTGGCAGAGGCAGAAAGAGGAGGACAGGGAGAGGGCGAGACAGAAAGAGGAGAGACTCAGACAAGAGGAGAGGGAGAAAGAAAGATTAAGAGAGGAGGCGGAGGCAAGAGAAAGGGAGAGCCAAAGGAGGCTGAAAGAGCTGCAAGAAAAGGAAGAAGAGATGGAGAGAATGAGGCAGATAGAAATGGAGAAACAGAGAGAGGAGGAGAGAAGGGAACAGGAGAGGAAGAGACAGACAGAGAAAGAAAGAGTGGCGGAGCTGGAGAGAAAAATGCGAGAGGAAGTGGAAAGAAAGCGAGCACAAGAGCTGGAAGAAAAGCTAAGAATGGAGGGAGAGAGAGAAAGGGATGGGTTGACAAACAGGAAACGAAAGAGTGCGGTGGATGAAGCAGAGCCCAATTTAATCAGCTTTGAAGATGTGCCTCAGAAGTCAGAATCACTATATTCCCCCTTAGCACAAACCTACGAGCCCACGGAGAGTAAAATCGAAGTTGTTTTTGATGACTTTTCCGTCAGGAAGCCTCGGATCAATGTGGATTTTGACGATTTTTCAGTCAAACCAAAGAGATGGGGCTCACAGGCTAAAGTAGAAACTAGCCCGCTCATCCGGAGTTGGGCAGCTGACCCTGTCGAGAAAGAGGAAATGGAGGTGCTGGTGCCCCTGAATGTCAGCCCTTGGGAAAATAAAGTGCCCGAGCAGGTGGAAAAACCAGACAGCCCAGAGCCTACTTTAGTCCAGGAAAGTGCAGAGGAACAGGAGGAGGAGCAGAGGCCAGAGGAGGAACAGCTCATCTCCATGGAGGTGGAGGAGGAGGTGGAGGAGGAGGAGGAGATGGAGAGGGAGGAAGAGGAGGAGACAGAGGAAGATGAAGTCGAAGAAGAAGACAACCAGGAGGTAAATCCAAAAATAAAAGTCCCATTCGGTTGGAATGCAACTTGATTTTTACCCATGCTTGTTGGATTTTGTTGTTGTGAACACCAGCGCAGTTATATGAAAGGGTTAATTGTTCAGTGGGTGAGGTTAAGAACAGAACAGAACTGAATCATATCAGCCTTACAGCCGCACATGCCTCACCTGCACCAACACATTGCAATTCTTGTAGCACGAGGAAAAACAACTTGTTATACTTGCTTCAGCCTGATTAAGTCACAGCTTAAGAACTTGTGTGTGTACGTGTGACATTGAGTAATGAAACAAGCATGGCCTGAAATCTACGTCTACGTGCCATGTGTCAGTGGTCTGCCTTTTCTGACAGCAAGAAAACAGCGAGAGCTTGTTTCTTACAATAAAAAAACATTATCAGAGTGCAGAGAAAGATAAGTGTTGACTTAGGAGGTGTGACGATAAAAAGACGTAGCTGTGAATGTGCACTGTTCTCAATTTGTGCTCTCAAATGACTACCCCTGAAGATGAGATGTCGAGGGATGAGAAAAAGTGTGAATTTCTCCATGTTTTATATACATTTAGTTTTGTGCATGAATAGTTTCAGTCAGTTTACTCCAAATGCATTTTGTGAATCTTTCAGGCAGCAACAGTACATCAAACTGTATGGTGATGTGTGTAGGTAGATGTGTGGTTTTGACAGCAAGAAATCTAACAAGAAGTGAGGTTACAGCTTCCTCTGCATCTGTCCCACATTTGTCTGTCTGCTACCTTCATTTTGTTATTGGTGTGCAAAGAAAACATTTATTTTCAAAGTCAAAGGCGGTTTAAAGGTAAAAGTAATGGCATGGGCATATGAAGGAGGGATGGTTTTATTTCAAATGGGCATCTTGGATGGGTTTTCTCCGGCCACTATGGGTGAGTCTTTGCAGATAGAAATGTTACCCGATACATGCTAGTAGTTTTACAGTGACTTGCAGAGCCAGTTCAGCAATCTGCACCTCTGGGAGGGGTTCCACCTCATATCTTTTAGATTTTCTTTTTGTTGCAGTAAGCTAGCCTCTCCCATCATTATAGTTGGCCACGTGAATAGTTGCGATGACCACCGTTTACTGAACTACTTAAAGCAGCGTTGAATACACTACATGTTGAGTATGAAGCCTATTTGTAAGAGCGCAGTCCAGTTTTGAGCCAAAGCTCCCACAAATGAAAAATGATTATGATATAAAAGGGGTTTTGGTAAAATGCTTGATTCAAGGTCTGTGGTGAAGTCAATTTTAGTCAATTAAAGTCAGTTTTATGTAGCTTGTGGGTGGGCAATATGACAGTATGTACCACCATTATGTATAAGTTTGTCACCCATCAGAGATTTTGCCATATCTATCCCTTTAACATCTCTTGTAGTGTTAGGTAATTGTGAAATCAATTAGCAGGACTGCTTTATGTGATTTTTGTAACAATGTATTGAAGTACTTTGATTTGTTGGGTGTTTAAAGGTATAGTTTGGCTTTTTTGGGAAATACGCTTATTTGCTGTCTTGCCGAGAGTTTGGTGAGAAAATTGATACCACGCTCGTGTCTGTATGAGCTGGAGCCAGCAGCTGGTTAGCTTAGCATAAAGACACGGGGAAAACAGGGAAATGGCTAACCTGGCTCTGGTAACAAAAGGTAACAAAATCTGCTAACAAGCACCTCTAATGCTTGCTAATTAATGGTTACATCTTATTGAGATAGAGCCAAGCTAGCTGTTTCCACCTGTTTCTAGTCTTTATGCTAAGCTAAGCTAACATTTTGCCGGTGATGGCTTCATATTTGGAGTACAGACATGAGAGTGGTGTCAATCTTCTTATTTAGCTCTCAGCATGAAAGCGAATAAGCGTTTTTCCCAAAATGCCAAACTATTCCTTTAAATCACCAGATTAACCAAAAACACACCTTCCTGTCTGTTTATTTCACCCATTGTTAGTTTCTCAATTCATTTTCCAAAAAAGGTACTATATCAAGATATATAATGTAACGATATTGCAATATTTAACAAATTCTACATATACTGTGATAGGGGACCTTTTCCATAGTGCCCACTCCAAAATGTACACATTTTTACTAAATTTGTGAATATGAAAACTAACTTGCTGTTGTCATGAGAAGATGTTTTCTACTTCTGACTAATGAAAATCCATTTCATCACTCATCCAATATATAACTCAGGCATTAATTTGTGGCTCATGTCCAATTGTAGGTTGTTCATTTTAAGTCATTTTAAGCTGCTATGCGTATGGTAAGATACATAAATATGATGAGGCTGCTTCCGACACAAAGTTTATTTTCTGCTTCAGTTAATTCACACTCAAAGGGACAATTGAAGTTGTTACAGCTGCAGTCAACAAACCATGTCTGAGCGAACTTCTGGGTGGAACCACAGATAAACGTCAACGCTCTACTGCCTGAAAGAAGTAGTCCTAATCAGTTGAGATAGTCAGCTAATGTTGCTGGGAAATTTTTGTTGCCTTAGTAGTGTTAGCTTCTAGATTACAGCTTAACAACACACCTAAAAAAAAGCCTACACACAATTTAAAGTGCAAGGTCACGTACATTAGACTATATGAACTAAATGAACATCTTGCAACAGAAATGAACATTAAAAATCTGAAAATGACTTTCTGAAAAGTACGTGATCACACTTTACCATGAAAAGAGACGAGACAGCATACGCAAAACAATTCAAGCGGAATGGAGCAAAGGTAATTAGACTACATCAGGGTTTTATGAACAGCTGACAGGGCCACGCCAGTCAAGACAGATCGGCTCACCACCTGTTTGAACATGCAACATTTTTGCAGAGTAAATGAAAACACTGAACTCTGGCAGCCCGAACTGTGCGAGTGTACGTGTGCGTCTCTGTGTTATTGTGTTTCTGTTTGCTGCATGCATGCTTCAGCAAACAAACCAACCCACTAAACCAGCGAGCTACTGTAAGGGGCCATTGTGTACAGAACCTCATAGCTGCTGTAAGGCCACTGGTATTGAAGCTTTGCTAGTCATGATTGTGTGTGAACAGCCCTGTTTTCACCACTGAGTGGCACTGCTGCACTTAAAAATTGCACTTCCTTATTCTGCGCCACAGAAACCAACAAGTTTGTCTCATGTAGAGCACCTTACACTGCTATAATATGACCACTTTGACAGTAAACAGTATAGTTTAATAAATGCAATGTAACCTTTTTATGCAGCAAGAGAACCTCCACAGCAAAGACACTGTTGTGTGGCAGAAGAAAGCTTTTTATTTTGACAGAGCAGAATGAGAAAAATGTTTACTGGGCAAACACAAGCTGTGCAGCCAACCGTGCACCCTCATTCAGGCTACAGACTAAAAGACAGACAGACAGATGGATGGGTAGATCTTGTATTGAGAAGAGCCTAGGTGTTATGTGGTCATCATGTCCTCATTTGGACCTGGTCAACAGGGCAGCGTGTCAGGATGACCATACATGGTGCCCCTCTTTCTCTGTCTCTGTCTCTCTACTCAACCTCTCCACCCCCA
>LKNJ01000759.1:124933-188130 GCA_002120245.1 Maccullochella peelii
CCCCCCCCCACACACACACACACACACACACACACACACATACTTTCTGGCACATATAAGACACACCAAAAGAGGATGGGCTAAACCACGGACAAGAAAGTTCACTTGTCCACTGTCCATTCTTTCAGTCATCTTGTGCTCCTTGTTGCTCACACTTTCTCTCAACTTTCCAAAAGTCTTGCTGTTTTCTGCTGTTCCCTCTGCCCTCTCCTCTCACAAAGACCTGGTTCATTCAGTTACCCGCATTTACCTACGGGTGGAGAGAGCAGTGGAGGGAGGTACAGAAAGCACCTTGGCCCAGCCTGCCGCACCTTCCTTCCCTCGGGATTTTCCACATCCGAGCACAGACCTCCGCTTTGTTGTTGTGACGTTCTCTGAAATCACTCAGGTCTAGAGGAGATAAAGGGGTGATCTACTTCTCTGTACTTTGCTTTGGATGTTTGGAGTGGCAGATATTTCCCACGCTGTTTTTCCTTTTTTTTTCTGAATGGAAAATGGAGTCGCGATGTGAACTGGGATGTAGGTACACAAGCAAACAGGCTTGACTGTGGCAGAACAAGTCTCGGCAAAAGAGAGGCAGGCAGAGGGTGCACGTGAATAGAGGTAATCGTTAAAATAGTTGTGTGCGGGATGAAAAGCAGCTGAGGGAAAGGGACACTCTGTCAGTGTCTTTTAAATGGATGATGATGTGATGATGGGAAAGTTTTTCTTCGGGACGCTGCTGTTTAGGATGTCACATCCATCATAGTGAATGCTGCGGTGGAATAGTGTTGTCACAGTGCAAACACATGGATGGTCAGGCTATTTGCTTCTTTGCTGACAGCAAATAATATACTGTTCCAGGAAGTTTGTGTGACCTAAACCAGAAACTATGGAGAGATAGGATCCCACTCAAATGAAAGATGGACTATATCTTGTTCTGTATGACGCCAGAAACCTTTTTACAAAAGGCGATTTGTGCTCTCTTTAGCTCCTGCTTGCTGAAAAGCACTGTGATCTGAAAGCCAGATCACACACCCAGTTTTCTGACTCAAAATCCCTTCATCTCCAACAAAGCAGAACCTTCAGTTTCTCTGGTGACCCAGTTCCCATGGTGACCCTAGTGCCTGGACGACCAGCTGTGTGAGCATGCAGTACTTGGGAGGGAAACTGTCTGCCGCCCAGCTCCAGGTGGCAGGCTGGGTGGGCAGCGTGCGACGCTCCTTGCAAGGGGCTCTGGAGCTGGTGTGGGGCACCGCAGAAGAGAAGCAGGAGGAGGAAGAGGAGGAAGAAGGAGGTGGAGATGGAGAAGGAAGGTTTCAGAGAGCCATGTCACCACTTCGCAGCTTCGCCAGGCACGGCAGGCGATCCCTGCGCCGCTTCTCTGTCAGAAGTCGGCAGACTCTGCGGAGGAGAGCCGCTGAAACCTGCTCTGTAAGAGCTGATATAGTAACCCAGTAGATGTCAATGAATGCTCTGAAATGTCCTGTTCTTATCAGATCCAAGTCAAGTCAAATGAATGGAATTGTTTAATGATAATCAGATTTTACATTAATAGCCTTTCAAGGTTTGGCTAGCTCATTTCAGTTGACATTAGGTACAATGATAAATTAATGCAGCACAGCGACGATTAGTCGATCGAAAGAAAATTAATTGCCAACTATTTTGATTATCGATTAATCGTTTCAGTCATTTTTGTCAAACTTTTGCTGATTCCAGCTTCTTAAATGTGAGGATGTTGCTTTTCTTTGTCATCTATGACAGTAAATGAAGAGTCTTTTGGTTTTGGACTGTTGGTCGGACAAAAGAAGCAATCTGAAGACATCACTTTGGGCTCTGGGAAATTGTGATGAGCATTGTTTTTTTGACATTTTATCGACAAAAAGATTAATTGATTTGAATTGTTAATGAAAATAATTGTCAGTTGCAGCCCTAACACAGCAGATTTTAGGGTCTTGGTTCATCAGATTAAGACCCAAGGGTTTAGCTGCTTTTTACAGTTCGCACCAAAGCTCCATGTATCCCAAGTAACTCATTCCCTAGTCTAATATTTCCCACACCCACGTATGTGTTAACAGATAACCATGCAAATGTAAAAAGGGGAATGCAGCAGGCAGTGGCAGTCTGGTTCAGGAAGGACACGGTTATCTGATAAAGTTGTCCAAATGTAGTGTTTTATCAGAGTACATGCATGCCCTTTCCCTCTGTGTCTGTGGTGTGTGTCAGCGATAAAGCAGAGGACTATAACAAAGTGTGACACAGACAAGGTTAATCCATGTATGGCTGTTTATGTGTGTGCCCTCTGTATCTGTGTCTGCCTTTTGTTCTACAGGAAATATGCTGCCAAAATCAGCATCATAGCAGACACATATATCTGATTTTGTTTATTTTAACCCCTTGCTGTACATCTTATATCAAATGTGTCTTTGGGTGCCAACTGCAGTACAGGAGGCCGTTTTTGAGACATGCTGAAGTCTGTCTTGGTAGTTTTGAAGTGTTTACTGTGGCTGCTGCCTGCATGTGAGTGTGAACATGTCTGTGTCTATATATGTGGAACCTGCAGGCTATTTCCACTTTTAATTTGATGATCCATCACTTTTCCTTTATTAGAGGTGATGTTTTGTTGACAATCTTCATTCATTATTCTTCGAGATTAGAGTCTTGGTTAGTTGTGTTTGTGGCATCTTCAGGATGTTATCCTCTCCACTACACCGTAAACAAGCTCTATTACACATTCCATTGATGTGACAAAAAATGGGATGGAGGTAAACTATCATAAAGCCGACTCTGTCTTGACTTGCACATCCTCTGCGTACTGTACTGGCACACTCACACATACGTTGAGTGTTACAAGTTAATTGCAGTTTAGGGGAGTCGTTTTTTGTCTTGTGTGGGCACTTATGGAGGTTGTTGTTGAGTTAGTCCAAAATGTTCAGTTATTATAGAATTGTAGTGATTGTAGAATAAGGAATCTAACGGCATGCCTCGATAGACTTTCCTTCCAGTGTGTATGTACTTCATAATCTGTATGTGCATGTGTAGATTAAAGCTGCAATGACAGATAAACAGACAAACAGATAAACATATGACTGTGTGTAATGTGAAAGGTGCCACTCATAGTGACCAACCCACAGGGGATTATCACAGTTCCCCTCAGCTTTACGAAGCATTTTAGCATCTTTCAGCTCATCGTTTTGGTTTTACACAGCTTTGCTGTTTTGGTTCAGGCTACACTACTACATTTTTGCTTTAAAACGCATAATTTTTGCTACGTTTACGCCTAGCGACAACACTACTCCAGCGTTTTATAACCCCTATAATGGAGACCTTTTAAAACGCTGCTGATCCCATTTTAGTTAGAAAACTCCGGGTTTTAGTGAGGACGGGCGAAAACGGAGATGTTCTAAAATGATGACGCAGACACCCATGTTCGCTTCCTGATTGGGTCTTATCAGCCACGACGTGTCCTTCCCTGATTCGTCACGCCCCTATCACGTGACCCTTTCCCAGACGAAAACAAATGACATCAGCCTTGACTACCAGTGGTTAATTCAACATTAATAATGAATTACAAAACTTACTTTCAGTAACAGTTCCACCTGGTTGTCGGTCCAAGCAGAGAAATCTCTGCTCTTACTTTCCGCCATTGCTGTTCTTCGTCCATAGTATTTTCTGCAACTAAGCAACCAACCGCAGAGTAGACAATCTGCTTCCTGTTTACACCGGCACGTGCGTGCCCAGTACACATGAATGGTCACGTGATATGCGTTTCCAGGCGTGTAGTATGGACGGAGATTATTTCTGAAATGGTGATAAAACGCTTGTGTGTACGGAGTGGTGTGGATGTAGCCTCAGTCTCGCCTCCATCACCTTTGTTTCCAGCCACAGCAGGCCGATGCTTTTAGCAGGAAAGCTCTTACAAACCCTCTGTATGCTGCCTGCCCAGCACCAAACAGCAGACACAAAATGTTTGCGACTAGCTGAATAATTCCCTCAGGAGTTGGTGGAGGCCAAAACAGAGAGTAAATAATGGGCTTAAATTTGTTAGGTGGCCAGAAACACCACACCAAATGAATGCTAATGTTGCTCTGTATCTGCTAGAAGTGCATATAGGCTAACATGTTCACCATATCAACGCTATAAGGTGATAATATGTCAGTGTGATTAAAGCTCCTTCCACTGCCTCTGAGTGGTCAAAAAACTATTTTTGCTGCTGTCAGGCATAATGTTTTCATTCCAGGGCACTTCCAGTGGAGATGGGAATTTCTTTAATTCATCTTTTGCATTTCTGAAACTTGAGACATGTTCACACTGAGACACACCTGCCCATTGTCTTCCTGTGGTATGCCAATGAGGAAAATGAAGTCAGTTTCTCTTTGAATTCACTAGAAGCTTTTTGTAATAGTATGAAAAGGAGGTATTAGAGTTACATGATATCAGCATTAAAAACTTTGTGAGCTGCAATGGCTACTTCCATAATAAAGGTAGGACAGATTCAGGATAAATGCATGGTGGTGGAATTTTATCACTGTAGACTGTGTCTCTGTTAGAACCGTCTGGGTTTTTTTTTATCTGCAGCCTAACAGAGTCTGTGGTTATAGGAAAATCACTAGGAGCCTATTCATTCATGCTGTGATGTTGCCAGATAACAGGCATTGTGCAAATGGAGCTGCTCCGTGAGTCCTGAGTAATAAAGAGACTTGTGAAGGAGTTGAGATGTGTATGAAATTATACGGAGGGCTGGAGTGTTTACTCGAGTGTTGTTTTGTATCCAGGTGACAATATCAGACAACACAATACTGGGATGCGCCCCTTGACAAAATGTGAAGTGAGCTTAAAGGAATGTTTGTGAGCAAGTGCACAGTAGTTGCTTTTGTTTGTGTGTGTGTGTGTGTGTGTGTGTGTGTGTGCACCCATGCATTCCAGAATGTGGGCGTGACAGCATGAGTGTGTTTGGTGTGTCTGTGTGTAGGCATATAGGCGTGTATGCCAGTGCTCATGGTGTTTATTGAGGGCAGCCCAGCCTCTGTGACCGGCTCATTAAAAGATGCATGCTTGGCTGGTCCTTAGTCCTCTCTCCATCTGTAGTTAGTGATCTTGGCTCAGCACACGGCCCATTTTTCTCCCTGCCTCAGCTCCACAATGTGAAGTTCTAATGTGCAGATTTACAGCACAAAAGAACGTTTATATCATTTGACTTCATGTGATAAAACAGTCGATCCAGCAGAGGGATAGGTAGAGTAGTATTGGTAGACATCTGCACATGCTTAACATGAAATTGGAGTTGAGTTTAGCAAAATATATCCGAGAATATCAAATGCTTCCTTCGTGTTTTCTCTGGTTCTGTTGTATAATATGTTTTCTTCCTCATTTCCCAATTTAATTTAATGCCTTTCTGTCTCTCGGGCGCAGGTTAACAGTTATTGCCTAAACAGTGAAGACAAAGACACTGCTACTTTGATAGACGACGAGCCAGACCAGCAGAATGAGGCCTGTGAACAGACATCTGGAACTGACAGGTAGGAGAGAGGCTGCACTATAACACAATACAAACCCCACACACTGTGAACTTACAGACTTGTATCTTTGTTGTATCTTTACGTGGCTTCATTTCCTTCATCTGCCCTTATGGAGACAGCCTGAACAAGTTTAAGTGTCATTCTTTGTGTCTCGTGCTGAAGACGGGGCTTCACGTTAAGTTGATCTGATTCAAACTGAGCACACTTGCAAATAGGAGCCCTATAGCTATCTGACTGAGTAGCCCAATGGTGCAGTTTGGAGGGCCAAGTTTAGCCTAGGTTTCTTAGTATGATCAGTGGGGCGTGTAGTGCAACCAATGAATGAAAATGACTTTTTCAGTTTTTCTGTTTGACTTTAAATCCGTGTGTGACAAAAGTTAAATATTAAACCTAATGAGACATGCAATTTCTGTTTTTTAAACATAAAAGCTGTGACAGCATTATCAAGCGAAGCTGCACACTAAAATGTGATATCACTTTCAAGTGTTTTCAAGAGTTGAGCCTCCTGTGCCCCCTTGTGGTTAATAGAGCACAACACAGAAACACAGAGGAGTGGAGCTTTGTGAAATTGGTTCTGAATCTGTGTTCACACGTGATTTTAAATAGCTTTCTTTCTCTTCAGTCCAAAGCCCGTCCCTGACCAATTTCCTGAAGTCTCGTCTGAAGACGTTGATCCCACTGATTTTCCCAGAGAGGCAGAGCTGGCTCCATTCCCTGAGGTTGGTGATTCTTTTCTTCTGATCCTCCCCCCTTCATGAATGGTGACGGCTGACGTCTGTAACATTAACATGTTGTTTGGTTGTTGCTTTGCATACCTACCTGGGAAAATATGCACTTTGTATCGGCATTGTTGTAGTGTGATGCTCTGTTAACACACACCTGTGAATCCAGTGTATTCAGTTCTGTGTGTGTGTGTGTGTGTGTGTGTGTGTGTGTGTGTGTGTGTGCGCACAGAGCTCCACCCCTCTACTCGACACCAGCGCACAGAGATCGAAGGCAGATCTGGGAAAGAGGCGAATTCGAACGCGTCCGTCACGCTCGCTCCGTGCAAGGTCGGCTCCGATGAAAAGCCCGGACTGGAGGACCCATGTCTCCGCAGGTTATTACTGCATCCATAATGTTATCCAATCTACACTGAGGGCTGGAGCTCAGTGGTTTCTACATTTCAAAATAAACAAGCAATGTCTCCATCAAATACATCTGCTCCAGGCGAAAAGCTGGAAATGTTCACTTACTGCATGTTCTGTTTTTAGATCAAACGGAGGCATCTTCTAAGCAAAGGGAGTCAGACACTGAGGAGGAGCAGCCTAAACCGAAGATAGTCTGTTCTCCTCCTCCCACCTCTCAGAGAGTCCCCATGTTCCCTGGTTTGAGCCCTGCAGCCTTAATTGTAAGTTCTCTCAAGAGTTCAAGGAGAACTTCAGTACACCATGTTTTCCAGTCTTTATAATATATATCATGATACAAATGGGTGGCATTTGAATTGAGTAAAGTGTACTTAACTTGCTCCCCAAGGCTCAGTTAAAAAAGAGAACAGGTGGAGGAAGAACAGGAGGAGGAGAGGAAACAGACGAAGATAAGGGAAGAGGAGAGAAGGAGAGTCAAAACGAGGAAGCGGCACTGTCTCCCTCCCAACTGCCCCGCTCTCCTCGCTCTGCTGCTCATCTGGCGGGGGCTGCACGAGTGCTGCCCCCCTTAGGCGGCACGAACGGAGGGTAAGAAGAGAGCATGACAGCACAGAAACGATTAGAAAATCATATTTCAAAAAAATGTGGTGTGCGTTTTAATGATGACACTCCTCGGAACTGTGATTCTGTGTGTCATTCAGCGCCGTCTCCTCTCCCGCTTGGCTGAAAGAATTGAAGTCCAAGAAGCGTCTGAGTCAGTATGAAAGTGAGACATAGCCAGACACAGGTGAGTGATATGGATGACGTGATAATTGAAATACCAAAGACACAGCTTCTTTGCTACATAATAATATATACATTTTAAAAATAAAAGTAAAATCCTAACTTCTTGCCTACAGTTTTTTTGCTATAGAAAAGGAGAGTTCTGTTGTTGCCTTGTGATAGACTTAATAATATTTAATACTTAATAATAATAATTATTATTATTATTATCAATAGGGGGCCAAGCACCTATTGTTTTTGTAGACTTTCTTTCTCTCCTTCGTATGTGTATTTTGTTTTTACATTTTAGATTCAGTACAACACATCAGTCAAAGGTTCCACTCACTTTTTTTGCATTTTTGTAGAGCCTAAAATTCATGTATCAACATACTTCTTTTTTCTTTCTTTTTGCTCATTTTACCAGCATTCTGAGTTTGTCAAAGACACAAATTTTAGCTTATTCTCATGCAAAGATGATCCCGTGGTCACTAAATATGAAAAAAAGCATCTTTCGGATGACTTTCCCATTTAGCAACAGAATTTTTGATACTGGTATTTATAACAGGCACATAAGAGCTTTCATAACCCGTGAATTGCTCATATGAATTGCTATAATGTAGAACATTATAGACATTTGACTTATACTCTGAATTGCTGCAGGAGTGAAGGCATTATTTAAAAGGACTAATTTGCTTGTGAGTCATAATGCAAGACAGCTGAATAGGTTTTGCAATAACAGAAAGCGAATGGTTTAAACTTTCCGGCAATGCTGTCAGGAACGCTCATGTTATTTAATACAGGCTGTGACTAAACTGACAGCAAAGACAAAAACAGGAAGTGGGCCACATCTCTGCAAAGCTTTCTCTCATCATGATCAAAATTGCACAGTGGGTTCAGACGCAGATGCATTTTGCTCTGCTGGATGCTCTTTTTTTATTTTGCTCTTTATAGCTAAGTGATAAGGACATGTCGATGTAACAGGGTTATGGGTTTGAGTGCTACTTGGGCCACCCATGCTAAAAATGAATGCACCCATGGTAGTATAGAGTACTTACAGATAAGCCCATCCGACAAATGATATGGGACAAATGTTGAATATATTACATAAAGTCAATGCCTCCTGTAATCTGTGATTTGGAGACTTCTTCCTGAACTTTTCTTTCTTTCGTTCCCTTTAGGAGACACTATGCCGTTGCTGTTCAGCAATAATCAGTCCATCTCAGCTGCTGCTGCTGCTGCTGACAGACACCTTGCCATGATTGCTCCATTTGTAATTTTGAGTGCCTTATTTTGGACCTTTACTGAGATATGCAGGAGTAGAAATCAGGCTTTTGCTGAACATAGAGGCCATCAATAACATTTCTATCTCGTAAATGAAATATGGTGCCAAGGCTATGTGCCAAGACTGTGATGTTTTAATGCCACGTTTTATCTACTGTTGTACAGAGGCTCAATGTATACCCCAATGTAATTTAGAGCAAAGCCATGGACTGTCTTATTGTTTGAATGTGTAAGTCCATCATATACTGACAGGGACTGATGACACTAGGCCTTCAGCGGGATATCTACCTTCACACACAAACACACATGTACAGAAAATACTGAATATAAATAATGGATTGCATCTTGTGTGTATTTAGTTTAAATTGTACAAAGGCCTTTAACATTATCTTTACAATGACAGATCATCCCAAGTAAACCTTTAAGCACTTTACAAAAATAATAATAAATCACCGCCCATATAGTACAGCTAAGCAATAGAATAATCAAGAACCTAACATGGTCAGGGGATTTTTTTTGTTACACTATGAATGTCTGTCTTCTCTTTAAAGTAAGGTTCCACAAAACGTAAAGATGTGTTTTATTAAAACGCCCAGTAGCCAGAACGTCAACAGTGAGCTGGGAGGAAATTTTGGGCATGCTATAACAGAATCAGGAAGTGTGTTTTGCAAAATCTTAAACCCAGAAAAATGCATTAATCTGCTCTAGAGTCTTTTATGTGCCTTTTTAATGTTCAGGAATAATTGTCATCAATGCTGTAATCATTTGTGATCAACATGCTGTATGATGAGAGGAAATTGAGGGAATTTTATTAAAACTTTTTCTATGAAATGCAACGGAGAGAGAGTGTGTTTTTAACTGGAGACTTGCACGCCATAGTGCAAAATGCAGTGAAGCATGACAAAGCATATCCCTACAGGTAGGTTTTAAGACACAGCATTAAATATTTATAACAGTCTAATTCAAAAAGTCTCATTCAAAAAGCTGCATCCAACATGGATGCATGGTTCCCTTTTTGGACACTGGATGAAGAGAAACAGGTAGAAGACAGGAAACTGGGTGGGGCCAATACTGCTGAGTGAGACTGATCTCTGTTCATCCTCTTGGCAAGCAGTCAGTGTGTGTGCCCACTGTAGGATCATGGTCAGGGTGGCAGCATGGGCAGAGCTGGGCAGCGTTTGCCAGTGTGCCAGGGACAGACCGGGCAAGCCTATTGAGAAGCAGTGTGATGGACACAATAGGTGCGACAGACTTGCTGCATCAACAGGCTTTCTGCTGCTGTGGCCAGAAATAAACCATAAATACCCCCACCGGCCTCCACCCACCGCTCGCCAAGCCTCCACACCCACACACACCGTCACACTGAGACAGACAGAAAAGAGAGAGAAAAGAAAGAGGAAAGACAGAGAGCGTGGCTTGTACGTGGTGCAGTAATAGCACAAGCCATCCAGGTAAAAGAAAATGAAGATCGTCCCTCTCCGACAGGCCTTTCTCTTTTCCTCTCTCCCTGTCCTCTCTTCTATCTGCATCTGAATGCTTGCTTCTTAAGTAGCATTTTGTGTGTGCATTATTAATGTGTTATTCTTACTGACACAGCTAAGATTTGAGAAATAAACAAGTAAAAGTGTGCAAATGTCACATTTTTTTCCTTCCTGTGACCATGTTTAATAATGTTTCTGTTTATGCAGAAAACACAATTTAACAACCAAAAAGTAAAAATCTATCTAATGTGGCCACTTATAACACTAAACAATGTAATTGCTGTGCTTTGTAGAGGGAAAATGACAGAACAGCAGGGAACCCCAGACCAGCTGCCTGCAGAGAAGGGCCAAGGAGGGGCTGGAGCCATATATAAGGTGCCTAATTGAACAAGAACTTTGCTGGTGACTTTACACATTATATACACAAATGAATGCATGTGTTGGAAATTAGAATAAGTCAGAAATACCACGAATTGGGCCTTTGCTGATGGTGGAGATCACACATCGTCCAACTCTCACCTGTCTTGCAGTTGACGGTTTTTGAGTTTGAGAACTTTCGTGGGAAGAAGGTGGAGTTGTCTGGAGAATGTAAAGATGTGTTGGAGAAGACACAGAGAGTTGGCTCAGTCATTGTGGAGTCGGGGCCGTGAGTAATCCAGTTTCCCCCCATCAAGTCGCATCAATTTTTACCACGTCTGCATCCTGTTTGCTAGTCGTTTTCCTCGTTGTGCGCATATACATGTCATGCATTTTCTCCATATCGTCAGATGGGTGGGGTTTGAGCGTCCAGGTTTTGCAGGAGAACAGTTTGTGCTGGAGAAAGGAGAGTTTCCTCGGTGGAGCACCTGGACCAACTGCCAGAGTAGCTACAGCCTGAGCTCATTCAGGCCTCTGAAAGTGGTCAGTGTTATCAGTGTAATATTAGCAGATGAAGTTTCCTGTCAAACATGCTCAAACCTGTTGTTTTTCTCTCCAGGACAGTGCAGATCATAAGTTGCACCTGTTTGAGAATGCAGGCTTTGAGGGCAGAAAGATGGAGATTGTTGATGATGACGTCCCCAGTGTGTGGGCTCATGGTTTCCAGGACCGTGTGGCCAGTGCTAAGGCTATCAATGGAACGTAAGCTGTAACCTTAAATATTATTTATAGTAGATGTAATTGTCTTGTTTTAAAGAGAATTTAATGAATGTGTATTTTTATAAGCACTGTTCACTGTCCCAGAAATGTTATACACTATTATTTCTCTTCCCCCTGAAGGTGGGTGGGATACATGTATCCAGGCTACAGAGGGCACCAGTATGTGTTTGAGCATGGAGATTTCAAGCACTGGAACGATTGGGGAGCCACTGCACCTCAGATCCAGTCCGTCCGACGTGTGCGGGACATGCAGTGGCACAAGAGAGGTTGCTATATTGCCCCTGCCCCTGCCCCTGCCCCTGCCCCTGCCCCTGCCCCTGTCCCTGCCCCTGCCCCTGCCCCTACACCTCTCAATCCCAATCCCAACCCCAAACCCAATCCTAACCCTACTCCCAACCCCACACCCCAAACTCAACCCCAACCTTAACACCACACCTCCAGCACCTCCTACACCAACTGGGGCAGGCTAAAGGCAGCTGGCCCGTCCCCAGTCTCTCCACTACGCCCTCTGTTAGACTAGAATATCTAAACATGCAATTTTGTAAAACTGAAGCTGACAATAATGAAACATGTAAATCAGTTGGAAATAAAGGTTTTGGCCCTGATTTTGGTTTCTGCAAATTATTGCATGTTATTTATTATGCATAAAGGAATACTAGGGAGGTGTTTTATTGAGAGAATTGTGTAATGATTGCATTATTGTCTATGAGGCTAATAAGGAGCAACAGTGATCATTTAGACTGGGAAACAGAATTAAAAAGATTGTGGTAATTTTGGTAGCCTTATTTATCTACCTACCCCCAAATACCCCTAAATAAGAATTAGATCAGATTATATTGTAGCCTGATGTGTAGAATAGAATAGAAAATGAAAGAAAAGCAGCATAATACTCAAGGAATCTATCGCAAAGCTTCCAAAAATAACATTGATGTTGCAAACAACAAATCTCGTTCACCATCAAGGCTGCATCCAAACCCGGGATAGCGGGAATCCTGGTGACTGGGGTTGCAGGAGCAGCAGCTTGGACAGTGATCATGATGCACATGGAGCATATTGCAGAAAGAAGGGTCTGTATCATTTTGAAAATCCAGTTATTTGAAATCAATTCTTTTTTTTTTTTTCACAATTCAGTTAAATTTCATTGTGCTTTATAAAAGGTGGAATATATTAATTATATTTATTATGAATTATATTAATGTGTGTGTGCACATTTTGGGATATATTAAATTTGCTAAATTGATTGATTTGCATTACTGTACTGACTGGGGGCATTTCCCACATAGCATCATCAGATATGGGACACTTCAGTTTGCACAAATCCATTCACCAAATTTTAATTAAAAAAAAAAAATCTACATCATTACAAATGATTACAAATCATTAAATAAAAATAATTTAAATAAAACTGGTTAGACATGGTATGATCAGCAGCAGCTGTATCTGTCAAATAAAGAATCCTCTTCAACTTTGATATTATTCTAATTAGTTAATTAATGTATCAATTATCTAATTAATTCTAATCACAATTAATAGTATGGTCATAAATTAGTTTCCGTTTAGGTTTTTTTAAAGGACAAAAATCCACACGTAACGAAGCTTTTATGAGTCTGCTGAAACGTCAGTCATTGGTTTAAAACAACAGATGGACCCACCCAAAAATTCCAGTCATCCAATCAAACGCCACCTTCATTCAGCAGGCTCGAGAGGTGGGCGGTGAACGCGCAAAATTTGAAAGTTCACAGGAAACAACGTTGGCAGAGAGGAAAACATTGTGCTCCGTAGCATGTCAATGTTTCGGTGTATATTAAAAATAACATTATAAGTACCTGTATGGCAGTCTGGTGAGTAATCTCATCTCGTACTGTTTTATCTCCGTAAATATAACTGAAGGACGATCATGCGTGTCGCGTTAACGTTTTTCTTTGTTAGGGAAGTTAGCAAGCGCTAGCCAACGGTAACTTAGCATGCTAAAGGGACGCATTGTTGACATTTGTTGACAGTTGCTTCCTTGATCTTTCTATAACCTCATATTACCGTCGTAGATATAATTCATCAGTTAACGTGTTACATTTAAGTACATGCGTCTTTTCACTTCGACCTATTGTGTGTCATTCGCTCAGGTTATGTGTTGTTAAGAAGCCATGTTGAAGTTCAAATACGTGAGTCAGGGAAGCCTGAAAACGCTGCCGTCCTCTGCGGACCCCATTACCAGCCGCAGCTCGCGACTCAATCAGGTGTTTCAGGTAAAGTCATGCATATCTTTGGTGTCCTGGTGCCATTAACTGTACATATGCATTGTCTCAAACACTTTGTAATGTTAAAGTTTCAAACTAGCCGCAGTAACTGCCAGTAGCTGACTTCCCTTTCCTATGTTTATGTGTTGTCCCCAGGGCCGAGTCAGCCTGTGTGGGCAGCAGGGAGGATGCACTTTAGGTCGGGAAGAGTTTCTGGAGGCTCTGCTGCTACTCTACCAAGAGTGCGCCTCCCCAAAGCTTATGAGGATACATCATGTGGCCAACTTTGTCAATAAGTGTAAGCATACATTTTACACATGTGTAGGATTTCTTTATTTGTTGTTGTTTATTTTTTTGAGGCCAATCCAGAATTTTTCCAATCACATTAGTTGATACAGTCTGCACTGTCAGCTGATGTGTGTAATTGGTTCAGCTTTTAAAATGTACCTATTAACAGTTTTTTAGCTGTTGTTTTGTGGCTGTTTTTGAAGACCATGATACTTCTCTTCTCTGTTTCTAGTTTGCAGTTTTTACAGTATAAAGTGACATCATCCTAAAACCAGATCATTAGAATTCAGATTCCACAATTAGCAAATATAGGCTATAAAAACAATATTGGTTTGTTATTTTCAATACCAGCCAGAATTTATTTAATACATATTCTAATAGTATGTGCATGCATGTAACTGTGTATCTCTAATGGAATTAGAGCTTGTATTTGTGGTAGCTTTACAATTTTACATCCTTAAAGTTGTTTCACTTCAAGTTCTTTGAACAATGGGTGTAAAACCTCTTTGTGTTTGTTTTGTGAAACAGTTTCTGAAGTGGTCTCAGAGCTGCGGGCCCTGCAGCCTTGGTTTCATGACTTTGAAGTGCATGCAGTGGTGGGTCGTGGTCGCTTCGCCGAAGTCCAAGTAGTCCGGGAGAAGGCCACTGGGGATGTTTGTGCACTGAAAGTCATGGACAAGACAGTTTTACGCACTAAAGAAAATGTAAGCTTCATATGGTTTCATTAAGTTGAAATACTGTAACAGTAGTAAATTACATTTTAGAAAGTTGTTTTATTTTATTTTTTATTTTTTTACACTAATCATTTGGCTTTATCACATAATAGGCCATTTATACAGATGACATTTTTATATGTCACAGTAGGAAAAACACAGGTGGAAATAATAAAATCAGTGATGGCTGAATTCCATTTATCTGCTTCAGTTTCAGTGTCCTGGTACTGTGCATGCTGGCTCACAGTTCACTGGGACACATGCTTTTCCTGCTGTGACGAGTCAAAATGTCTGCGGTGAAGAAGGCCTTTCGTTCAACCAGTATCAAGACCCAAGCTCAGTAGCTGCATTATAATTTAGGGATTCTAAAGGTTCATTAATTACTTTAGACACATTTTAAAGAACCATGGCATAGGCATTCAAATGAACTAAATATTTTTTTAAATAACATCAACACTGGCAAATGCTGACCACAAGATTGTATTGTTTATCACCAAAATAAGCATGAATAAGAAGCAGATAAATTAAGAAGAAAAATGTGTACAAAGCTGCACCTGTAGGACATGTTTTTCATTTTTGCACTATCCTCCTTACAATCATTGCACTGTTTATTAACCTAGTTGGCCAAAGTCAAAAGTCTGAAAAAGGCCCACCGGAGGGTGCTGGAGGGTTGACTACAGCAGAACTAAATCTTGGTACATTATTTCACAGCTGTGCTCTCTGGCATGTGACTAATAGAACAGATCTCAGTCAGAATAGTACATGAGGCTGCAACAGGAAGGGATCTGAAGTGAGCAATACAATGAACAACTTGTATAAACAAGAAATGTTTTGTTCGTGCCACCTGTGACTCCTTTGCATAATTTTAAATGGCATCCCACTTATAAAACTAGCAACATGAATTGAAAGGAAGGTCATCAAATCATCAAAATGTGCATTAAAGTATCCTACAATATTGGTATAATAGTTTAATTGAAAAACAAAAATTACATTACATTTAAACCCCATTGACCATGGTAGCTTTTCAGTGTTTTTGACAGATTAGTTTATGTGCCTGATACACTACTCACAATAACAATATGTTCTGCACTGCTGTTGAATTTTTTTAATGTATATATGCTTATTGCCTTTTTAATTCTTCCCAGGTGGTTTTCCATGAAGAGGAGCGGAGAATCCTGTCTCTGAACAGCAGTCCCTGGATCCCGCAGCTTCTATATGCCTTTCAGGATAAAGAACATGTCTACCTGGTGAGACTGCAGAGTTGTTTTTTTATCTTGAGGATGGATGGAAATTTCTCCTTGTTAGAAGAATATTTTCAGGGCACTCACTTACAGTAGGGTCATAGTACAAGCCTTTATGTTGTAGTATAGGACTGGAGGTAGTCTTTTAACTGAAGAATACTAACCGCTGTTTAAAAGAGACTAAACTGAACCAGATGGGGGTGCAGTGGTCCCCATTTCACTGAAATGTTGTGTTATGGTTTAACATGTTTGTAGTAAATTAAATTAATCTCCACTATTTTCTAGGTGTGGTCTCTTCACACAGAGAGTAACATATTGCAAAGGCTCTTGTTTGAGTTGTTGCCTTATTCACTCAAAATCTTTATTTATTTAGCTGAGCTGAAACCTGAGTAGTAGTAGTAGCAGCAGCATAGATTGGTCTGATCCACTGAGCCCTCTGGTGGTGACTCTTAAAGAAATGTTATTTGGTATGTTCTTTGTATTGGTCGACAGTTACTTGAGTTAAAATTATACTCCATCTACAAATGTTTAATATATTCTCCCAACATTTTAAGAAATATCCATGTTTGCCATCAAAACCATAGTTAGGTGAGAAGAGAAGAATAGTTTTTACTTTAAATTAGAAGCAGGGGAAAATGGCTGATCTCCTTCAGTATATAAATTTGTCTAATAAGGTGACACGGTATTAATTTGCCCACAGCTGGTCAGGTGAAGTTACCTGCTTCTACAACCACTATGTCTTGTTTTCTAGTCTTATATATGTTTTATGCACAGTACAACAAAGTATCTTTTTGTATAAAGTGTGTGCAAGACAGCTGTATTCGAAGGCCTTTTCATTTTTTTTCACAGCAGTGGTTTCCAGAACGTGACTAATAATAACAGTTGGATCAGTCAGAATAATACATGAGCTGCTACAGGAAGGGACCTGAAGTGAGCAATGAAAGGAACAACTTGTATGTAGAAGGAATGCTTTGAAGTAAGAGGAGGGGGGTGGTTAGCCCCTTTCAAAATGGACAAAAAAATCACCTTCCTGCAACTTCAGTGTTTTGTTGTGTTATTATCATGTTGTAAGGCTAGCCCACCAGGATTTTGTTCCGTTACATTCGAATTAACTACGGCTGCGAAAGCTGGCTGAGCTAACGGTTTTCCCAAGCTTCCTGAGTTTTAACTATATATAAAACACCCCCAGGATCTCTGTACTTACTTATTTGTGGATATATAGAATTAATAGATGATCTTCTCATTTGATTCTGGTTAAGGAGGTAACCAGGCATATTTCCCAAAATGTTAGTGTCCCTCTAACATTCTAATCTTCAGCCATGAAGCACAGTGTAAATTTTCTCCTCACAGAGATTGTCCAGTGTAATCATCGTGAAGGCTGTTAACCTCAAAAATAATCTATATTTTCTCTCATGACCTGTTAGACTGGTGTAGGTAGGGTGTAGGAAAATGCATTTCCTGCCTAGCCAAGCCTTATACTGTGTACTGCCCTTTGGTTTTCTTTCACTCACCCTCTCCTTATACCTCCCTCCATGCCCCCTGTATGTATGTCTCCATTCTTCCTCCTCCTCTCTTTTCACTCCCCCTCTGTCTCACCCTGCTCCCTAACTGAGCATGGAGGAAAATACAAAGCATCCATCTTTATCTGTGTGTCAGAGAGGCACCCAGTCTCCCTGTTGCTAGGTAACACTGGAGAATGCTCCCGTTCATTCAGACTCACCGACCATTCATGCACCAGTGGCTGTCGCCTGTTATGGTTGTACGGCTGCCACCATATAGCTCAAATCAGTCTGACCAATGCCTTTTATCTCAGAATGCAGACAGCAGAAAAGAGAACTTGACTCAAACATGACCAAGGTTGATTTGTTAATTTATGTTTCCAAACTTTAAAGGTGCTTAATGAGGTATCTTGGGGTTATTTTTTGTTTTTTTTGTGGCATGTTGCTTCGACTGTAAACATGTCTTGTTTTAGCCCGTGATCACAGGTCCACAAGGCTATTGCTGTTATTGTTGGGGTATGTTTAGATATTAAGACCAATCCTCCTTTGACTGCAGTATCACAGATAAATCTGCAATAGTATCTGGTGTTGCATAACTGAATATGTAATGAGGAGAACCACCCTATAAGCTTAAGCTGAATAAAGCTTTGATGTAAGCTCAAACACATGTCGTCGTACACTTGTTGATGTTGTTTTTCTTTCTAAATATAGGCCTGTTTATAGGCATTCATAAATGTTTCAACAGCATGTGATACCTGTTCATTTTAATCACGTTCAAACACACATGCATTCAAATCCCAAGTTCTGGCCGTAGTTTTATACTGCCAATTTTGACTGCATACAAATGTGTCTTCAGGCGATGGAGTACTTGCCAGGCGGTGACCTGATGTCCTTGCTGAACCGCTACGAGGATCAGTTTGATGAGTCCATGGCTCAGTTCTATTTGTCTGAGCTGGTAGAGGCCATTCATGCTGTCCACCAGCTGGGCTATGTCCACAGGTAAGACACCAGCTACTGAATCCAACCTCTCAATGATGAAGGATTGATGTTTTGAGGGATAACATAATTAATCCTAAATTGGAACTTGTACTCTTACATACTCAATAAATATCATTCTTTGTTTGCCTTTTGTTTTCACTTGAAGGTCAAATGCTCATAATTCATGAAAACATTAACTGGACATGAGAAATGTAGCATTGTAATTTAACCTAGAGCACTGAGTGTGGTGTTATGTAATACAAAAACATTGCTGGAGTTTACAAATGTATTCCATTATCATCAGAGTGGCAGACATATTACAGTACTCAGGCAACAAACAGCTCTGTAAAAGCAGTATCAAATCCCTTCTAAACTATCCACTTGCAGAGATGTCAAACCAGAAAACGTTCTCATCGATCGGACTGGTCACATTAAGCTGGCAGACTTTGGATCAGCTGCTAGGCTGACTGCGAACAAAACAGTAAGTAGATTACAGAGTTTGCTGTTATGTATTAACTTCACTGACAGTGACATCGTGTTTTATGAATGCGTTTCCAGGTTGTAGCTCCCATCGTGCCTGTTGGGACCCAGGACTTCCTCTCCCCAGAGGTCCTCGCAGCCATCAATGGGGGCTCTGACAGCACTTACGGAGTTGATTGTGACTGGTGGTCCCTTGGGGTCATAGCCTATGAGATGATCTATGCCAGGTCGCCTTTTTCTGGTGGCACCTCTACCAAGACAATCCACAACATCCTCAACTTTCAGGTACACAGACTGTCATCTCGACTGGCACTGACATTGGTCACTGGTTGTATCTGATCTGTAACATAGAATTCCAGATAAATGACGAAATAAACGGTCTTCTTACCATTCCCAGTACACTCTATGAAAATATGCAGTCTGATTTACCTGAAGTAATATCTGATTAGTCTATGCATTATGTAATGTATCCTTGTCCATGTTGTTTGCCCCCAGCGTTTCCTTAAGTTTCCAGAGGAGCCGCGGGCCAGTAAGCAGTTTGTAGACCTGCTGCAGAGATTGCTTTGTGGAGCCAAAGAGCGACTGGGTTTCCAGGAACTCCGCTGTCACTCTTTTTTCTCCAGTGTAGACTGGAACAATTTAAGACAAGGTAAGGAGATTCTTCTCCCTTGAGACTCTGTTCTTCTGTCTTTCCAGTGAAAATACTCAATTTGGCTTTTAAATGACACGTTGTCCCTGGAATCACATTACTGGACAGATTATATATATATATATATATATATATATATATATATATATATATATATATNCTGTGACAGAGAGCCTTAAACACACACACACACTACACTTGTATATTGTGTATATGTATATTATAAACATTAATGTTGTTTATAATATACATATACACAATATACAAGTGTAGTGTGTGTGTGTGTGTGTGTGTGTGTGTGTGTGTGTGGTTGCACATAGACAACAAACTGCATTTGCATTGCCAGTGGTGTTGTCGCTGGTAAAATAATGAGATTATGTGTGCCATTGGCAGTAGGCCAGCTCTTTCCTGAGGAGGAGAATGGCAGGGAGGCAGAGACGAGAAGCGAGGCAGACGGAGTAAAGACCTGCAACTCGTCTGCTTCTCAACAGACGCAGCGCAAATCTTTCATGCTTGCGACACCAGACACGCTTCTCTGTGGCGGAAATACATGTGCATTTGTTGTGCGTCATTGCTGCCACCAAATCTGAGACTGCACTGAATGACAGAGTTTTCTTTTCACCTAACCAGCTGTGGGAAAACACACCCAGAACATTCACATTAGTGGACATTTTTTCAGTGAAGCATGGTCACATTAAAGAGCCGCAGCTCTACAGTGGTTCTCTAATTGAAAACGTGTAGCTGCAGGGGTGACGAGTGTTTATTTTGCTGTGAAGAATACCTCGTGTCTGTTCTGAAGCGATTATACATTGCTATGCCAGAGCTCCAGTTATAATATTCCTATCAGCGCTGAATATTAATTAATCTAGTTGTTTGTTCAAAATCTTCATGATTATCAGCAGTCTATGGTACAGTATGGTGTTTGGAATGCAGGAGCTTTTTGTGCCTGTGTGTGTTTAAAGAGAAGATTTATTGATTTTTTTTTTTTCTTTTCTTCTTCTGAATGTTAATTGTATTCATTGATTGACTTTGAGGAATACATATTAAATACAATATTTAAAAAAAGATAATCTCATACATGTTTGTAAAGTACATATAATTGAACACAGACAGAGCTTTATGCTTCAGCTGTGGCTCCAGCTGATTAGCTTGCTCTGCTGCAGTGAGGGAGAGCGAGAGAGCATGTGTATATGAGAGGGAGGGTGGGAGGGAGGGACTGAGAGGCAGGCAGCATGTGCATCAACGCGCGACTTACCGCACTCTAGGCTCCCACCGCTCTGCTCCGTTCCTCCTCCCTTCCTTTCTCTCCCCTTTCTCCTTGTTGTGTTTTTTTTTTTTCTTTTTTTTTTCTTTTTTTTTTTTACTACTTTGTTCGTCGCTGCTTCCTTTCCTCCTTGCCCTCTCTTACTTCCTCCTCTCATCCTTTCTTCTGCAGTTCTCCCGCCTTTTGTTCCTGCGTTGCACTCTGAAGATGACACCTCTAATTTTGAGGAGCCGGAGCAGGCAGCCCCCCGGCCAGCCTCAGCAGCCCAGCAAGGAGCTCTGCCAGCGGGCTTCCAGGGCCAGGATCTGCCCTTTCTAGGCTGGTTCTTCAGCAGAGCGTTGACAACATTGGCCAAAACTGAGTAAGTGCTACCTGTTTACTAGGCATTGTTTGCCTTTTTTTTTTCCACAGACGACTCCTCTTTCTCCTGTAGTCAATGCGAAGACCTCCTGCATACACCTCTCTAACACACCTTTGTCGGTTAAAGACCCCATGCTACAATTGGCTGCTGTTCTGCCATTAGACTCCTCATTACCACGCCAACAAATTCCAGGTAGCCTTGTTTCAGGTGACCTAGTGTGGTGCCCTGGGCAGTTGGTGTTGTGTCCCTGTCATTAGTGTTGTTCCTGTTGGGGCCAAGATGGGTTTGGCCATATGCTGTGTCAGACAAGGAACGAGGGAGGGGAGGGATCTCCTCGTTCTCTGGTGCTCTCTTCTTCTTCCGATTCCAGATTTTGTGCTTTGGGATCACACGTAGTTGCTTCGATGCATAGATAGATCAATGAATGGACTAGAGGATGTGAGCTGGCATTATCTCGCCATTGGCGCTGATTAGTATGCGGCTGAGTATGTCAATGAGGTTTGCTGAGAGGTGGAACCCCCAGACATAGACACACTCCCACCCTCGCTGCTGTTATTGTGCTTTCTCTGTTACTGTGCAGCATAATGGGCTCCTGACTTTTATAGCATGGTTTTTGGGATGGTAATTATCCCTAATGGTGTTTGGCTTCTTAACCTCTGATAATAATGCAAGAGGATGGGTTTCATTTCTGTAGCCCCCATGGCAGTGCTCTAGCAGGTTAATGGTCCTGGAGACTGCGGATCATGACAGCAGCAGCAACAGAAAGGGAAGAAAAAGCGTTAGCAGATTAGACAGGGAAAAGGATGAGAGCTCAGATTGGGGGAGAGAATCTATTTCTATGGTTACTACCGTGATGTTTTTTTTTTCCCCACCCCCATCTTTACCCGTCTCATCTCCTCCTCTTTTTTTCTCCCTCTTCTCATGTCTCTGTCCCTTGCTGTTACACGATCAGTCATCTGCTCATGGTTTTTAACTGAAGCCAGTCATTTTCTTTGCTGCATTTGATTAAGAGGAGCTCATAGAATGTGTCAGATTTGTCAGTGGGTGCAATGCAAATGCGTGTACACATCCTTCATTACAATGCTAAAAAGGAAAGAGAACTGAATGAACCCAGAGCCAGGCATAATGAAGTTCTAATCATGTGTTTTGGGGGTTCCTGCTATTCTTTTTTTTTGTTTGTTTGTTTGTTGTTGTTTTTTTCTTTCTTTCTTTCTGTGTGAACTTGTCTGTCTGACTTCTCATTAGTAAAACTCGACAACAAAATCCTCTTAACAGCTTGCCTCAAATTCATAAGAAGCTATCTGTGGTTTGGTGTCAGAAAATCATCTTTGCAAGGTGGCTTGAATGTAAGCTCATAAACTTATGTCTTTTTGTTTCCTCAAAAATCTGACTTTTTGATGTAATATAGGACTGTGTTGTGAGTATATCTTTGGTTTTTGTGTCGGGTGGTCGTTCTGTCTGTTCAGTCATGTGGTCAAGAGCTGGATATTTTGACAACTACTCACCAGATTGCCATGAATGGATACTGCCAGATGGCCATGGTATGGATATTCATAGTCCCCAGAGAAGGATTCCTAATAATTAAGGTGACCAACTGACTTTTCATCTGGTGCTAACATCTGGTCAGAATTTCCCCTTTGATGTGATATCTCACCAACTAATGGCCCGATTTTGAAGGAATCTGGATATTCATGGTCATAGGAGGATGATTCCTTATTTTATTTTAATTTTTTGTTTGTTTCCTGATTTAGTGCCACCATCAGGCCAAAATCTCCACTTGAACACCAGGAAGAAAAAAAAATTGAAATGGCCAAATTGTTGTGAAAATCACTGACTCTATTTATGCTCCACAGCAGATAAACCCTTTTTTTAATCAGAGTTGTTCATTTGTATTTAGATTAAAATCAAAGCCCAGTTGATGGTTTACTACACATAATTTGCATACATTGTGTGAGTAAATTGTCAGCCAACGTTATGTTGTTCAGCAAAAAGCATCAATGATAAGGAAACATAACAAGACAACAACAAGACAGATATTCCAAATTACAGTGAGTCTACAAAAAATGACTGAAAGTTCCCTGAAAAATCCTCTCCTTTTGCAACCCTGCTTGTGTGTATTTTGATCTATTGTGTGTGTGTGTGTGTGTGTGTGTGTAGGATTATGTGTTTGTTTGCGTTTTCTCCAGCGTGTGAAATGTATTAAATGTTCTGTTCTTTTTGTTTACCTGATCAGCGCTGCAAAGCCTTTAACTTGTATACGTTCCCTGAGTCCCCGACCGTCTCTCTTTGATTCTCTTCAATAATGCAGTCTGCACTGGCTACTCATTTCTTTTCCCTCAGCAGTACAGACACATAACTACCACCTCATTCCTCAGCTAGGAAAAGAGTGGCCTGGCATTTTCTCTCTTTGCCTGCATGATGTTTGGAACAGTAAAATATTACCCATGCTTCCTATAAAAACATTATTGATGTTCACTCCAGTTGAAAGCATACATAACAAAAACCGGGGGAAAACAGTAGAAGAACGTGAGGAAGACATCTATCTATCCTCCAGTCCATACTCACTCGTTCTCCAAACTACTCAGTTAAAATTCCCCACATCTTTGACAGTTTTAAGAAAGACACAGATAAATAGAAAAGACATGCAGCTCAATGTGAAAATGATCATATTATCTGTACAGTAGCCCCCCAAAACTGTTCAACTAGGCACGGGAGAACTTAATGAATTTTGATGTTAACATCAATTTTTAATTGGCAACAGATTCAGCTAGCTGGAACGCCTCTTTGTTTAATCTAGATTCCTTTGAAAAAGACTGGTTGTGGTGTTTCTGTTAGTGATATGAGCCAAATGTGTGTGTTTTTGTATACTCACTCTCTTTTTATATATACTGTATGTGTGTGTGTTTTAAGGGGGATGTTCTCGATGCAGAGGCGAAGGGAGAAGTGCTTGCTTTCGTGATTATTTTTAACACTGTGACTCAGTCTGAGTCAACTTTATTAAAGATCCCTCTGCTGTATTTGTGAACTCATTCATACAGACCCATTCGTTTATTTAGAAGACTTCCGAGTTGCCTCTTCTCTGGTCAAGAGAAGGGTGAAAATTATTCCCAAAGACTGGAAACGAAATAGGACATCACCTTACATAAACAAGAAAGAAATGAAAAATGAGTGCATCTGTGTAGAGCAACCCCGAGCAAAAGCATAGCCCAAATTCTCCCGTCAAATTATTTTGTCAGGCAAACAGCAAATATTCCCAGGTCTACATTGCTGTTTTGTTCATGTAGTCTGTTTCGTCCTGAATGAACCACGATAAATAAAATATACACCGCTTCCTCTCTTCAAGAATGCTCTGTTGAATGCTATCCTAATTGTTGTCAGTAGCCTTATTGTTATGACTAGATATTATTACTTTAGTACTTTTCTTAAAAAAGGAAACTGTAGTCGATACATATTTTTATGCTCTCAGTGTCTGTTGCTCATTTATGATGTGTGGGTGTTTTGCCTGCATCTCAGCCAGCTTAATTACAGCTAGAATTCTGTCGAGGCTTGCTGGAACATGATGTGGCTCTGACACGATATGAGACTTTGAGTTTTCCACTTTTTGGTTAGCTGATATGATTTGAGAACTTGTGATATTTTGAATATTCTCTACATTCTTACACAATAGAAATACATATTTTGAAAAATTGCATTCATGTACATAATCTTAATTTGTTTGAATCTGGTACTTTACCTCTCCAGACAGTCTTAGCATAGCGAAAGGTTCCGCAAAGAAATCAGTTTGTAAGAGTAACACTCAGGTGATACACACAGCATGTTTATTTTGTTGTTTGTCATGTTTTAAGTGCTACACGGATGAGGCATGTAATGTGTGTGTTTGGCTTAAATAGCACTAAAGAATATCTATATATGTTGTTGTCCTCAGGTCAGTGTCCGCAGGCTTCAACTCTCCTGCTAAGACCAACTCCATGGAAAAGAAACTGCACCTTAAAAGCAGAGAATTACAAGAAACTCAAGACAAATGTCACAAGGTGAGGGAGCACTTTTAGCCTTTTTCCCCCTCTCTAGCCTTTATGACAAACAAGTCATTCTTATTTTCAAATACAAGAGCAGCTCCATCAAGCAAGCCAGAGATGACTAGAGTAAGACCGCTGATGGCTGACTGGAAACTGTAAAATTGTATTTCCATATTGTAGAATTTAGTTTTGAGCAAAAAATGACTTCATTATGGGTTTTTATTACCAGACGTCCTGTGTTTATTCTGGCTGACTGGCTTAACACAGATCAAGCAGGCTTCTGGTGCTGCTGTAAGAAGCCAAGTTAATCTTGTTGTGTGTGCAGCATTACAACTACATTTTCTTGAAGCATTCTGGATTGGGTGATAGGTCAAATATCTCAGCTATCATGCGAATCTATATGCTGATGGACCCTTCTCACTGGCCCCTTCTCACACTTTAAGTACCTTTTACATTTCTGCAGTATTTAAGGCATCAAATGTAACCCAAACCATTGTAAGTTGTCGACTTTCAGTAAAGTTGCAATGAAACTGGTAATTGTGCCGTTTTCTCTGGTGGATTCAGATGGAGCAGGAGATCTCCAGGTTCCAGCGTAAAATGACTGACCTGGAGTCAGTGCTCCACCAGAAGGATGTGGAGCTTAAGGCGTCCGAGACTCAGAGGAGCATTCTGGAGCAAGACCTCGCCACCTACATTACTGAGTGCAGTGTGAGTCATAATAACAACTGTGTCTGTGTGTGCAGAATTTAAACAGAGTAATGCTTTTTCCACATATTGGTGTACTTGCGTGTCGCCGTCCTCAACGTCCTGAAAATCAGTATTGATTTGAAAGAACAGCAGCCTTGAGTTTGTGTGCACATATGTGTTTGCAGAGCCTAAAGCGGAGCTTGGAGGAGGCACGTGTGGAGGTCTCCAGAGAGGATGACAAGGCCATGCAGCTGCTGCACGACATCCGCGAACAGAGCAACAAGCTGCAGGAAATTAAAGAGCAAGTATGTAAATCTTCTCATTCAGACAATCCTCTGTCTCCTCCTTCTCATCATGATGATGATGTGGTACATTTTGGAGACAACACTTCAAGGTATTTATACTAAAAAAATGTGTAGTGAAAGGGAGTAAAAATGCCTTCATACTGCATCCACAACGCCATCGTCTTATTTCAGGAGATTCTTCTGCTTTCCAGTGTCACCTTTTTCCTATCATAGCTGATAAAGGAGTAACTGAAGCAGCAGTGAGATTATACTCCTCTCAGTGCGTCCCTGCTACACAGGCAGGGCTTCCCCTCTGAGGACTCCCTTGTCCTCAACACTGACAAAGGTCATCCCTGCAGATGGCATCCTTGAAAGGTACAAAAGTGCGGGAGACTTTGATCATTACTCAAGAGATTCGGCCCCCCTCCTCCCAGGGGAATGACATGCAACATTTACAGTTTTTACCTCAACATTTCTGATTCGAATCACCAATTAAAGTTGATCTTGGAAATAATTTTACGGACAAAGACACTCACCGGCGTGAATGAAAGCTCGGCTGTAATAGACAAGACATCATCAATCGGGTAGCCTGATGTACCTGACTACAGTTGAAAATCTGAAGTGAGAAATCAAAGAGTGAAGAGTTTACCAATATCATTGTAACAGTTATTTTTATAGACTTAAGCAGTTATTTTTCCATCTACGGCTTTAAAACCGTAATCCACAAAGTAAGGAATATGGAAGATGTGTTTGAGAAAAGGTGGACTTTAGATGATGGGAAATCATAACTACGTCATCAAAATGCATCAGAAGGTTGACTACCAGCTTGTCCTCTCCTTTTCAAACAGGCAGACGACTATGTTACTGAATATCTGACCACTCCCTGAAATTAGCATGCACGCTCGGGCGTGCATACACACACAGATATGTGTCTATCTGTGTGTGAACGTATATGTGTGGATGGGTAAACACAGCTAAGCTGTATATATGAAAAAAAAATTTGTATAGATATATAAAGTGGTAATCCTTGAGTTGTTATCTTTGATTTTGACACTTTTGGTGATAAATGGCCCTTGCTGCAGTGCACTGCAGTTTCTATAGATCACTGCACAATGAAACCGTGTCAGCAGATCTGTGAAGTATATCTTTGTCTGTACAGCATTGGCAGCAATTGTTGCTCGTACTAAGAGCACAGTTCCTCTGTTCAGGCTGTGCCAAACAAACCCCTGCTGCTGTTATCTTGTCAAAACATACACATAAAAACCTGATGGTTGTTTTTTTGTTTTTTTCAAGAAAAGCCTAAATACAACAGTAAATAAAGAAAATAACACTGCATATACCAACTCCTTGAAAGTTGGCAACAATGAATATTTGAAACCATCTTCTCACCTAGATGACAACAGTGACTTGTCTCCAGCTTGTACAGAATGAGTGTGATCACAGCCTGAAGCAGGTTTCAAAATATAATTTATAGGGATGTCACAATACAATCAGTTCAGTTCAACAGTTGTGTTATATAAGGGATATACTGTAAGGTAATCATAGTGGTGGTGAACTTGATGATACTTGACCTGACATGTTGAATGAATACGGTCTGTGTTCCATATTGATGACCACTGTGTGCTGTCTATGGACTCAGGAGTACCATGCACAGCTGGAAGAAATGCAGGTGACCATCAGGCAGCTGGAGGAGGACCTGTCAGCTGCCCGACGCCGCAGCGACCTCTACGAAGCTGAACTTAGAGACTCCAGGCAAACAGGCGAGGAACTCAAAAGGAAAGCTGTGGAATACCAGCAGAGAATCCAGAAGGTATGTTTGCACCAGAGATGCTTATAGGTCATGTCGTACAAATGCGAATTCAAATGAAGTAGCAGGCCGAGGATTCACTTTTTGTCCCTGAAACATAGTATTGCTGGTTGTCTTACCAGGGCTCCAGTGTGCCAAGGACCACGGTTTACAAACATTACTCAAATCTAAATCTGAAGTACAAATTATTTACTTTGTTTTTCAGACTCTACTGATTGCGTAGAACAGCTGTAACATTGTGTTATCTACCTACTCAAAATGACAATGTATTCTTTATGAAACTATATACACGGGCCACAACTGTGCATTATACTACAATGGGGCAAACACGTCATAGATACTGAGCTATTTTAAAGTCTAAAACTGTAATTTACCTTGAATTACATTCATGCCAAGGGTGTCAGCTCCCAGAGAACAAGAGGCTGATTTGTGTTTTGGTTTTACATCACTCTCTCCCTCCAGTCTTCCCCTTGTCTAGGCTATCTGCTGAAGCCATAGCGTGTAAGAGCCAAGCACACAATCTGCAAAGCCTATATACGTGATGATGCTGTCTTTCCTCTTTGGTTTGTTTTGTAGTGTCTGAGAAAGCCTGATGCCATCAATCCAGCTTAATTGAATATCAAATTACAGTCCACTTAGTCTGACAGACTAATGGACGTAAATGTCAAATACTATTTGTAAAAGACATTACATTTAATGCTACACTGCTATCGGTGCATCAAAGTGACACTGATTTGTGTGATATTCATTTTCATCCTAAAAATAAAAACATATCTCTAAATGTGTGTCAATTCATCAAAGCCACTGATTTACAGATTCTCAGCACCCAATAACTTATAGTCCAAGTAAAATGTTAAGATATTTGAGAGCAATGCAGTTAGAAGTCATTGTGTAAACAAATTAATTGGGACAGTGTGAGTTGCATTCAAGAGCAAGCTGTCAGATACCTTTTTAAAGAGTTTCGCATTTGATAATCTTGTGGAGGCCCAAAACTGGGGGGAGACCCCAGTGCAGACCCAGGGTGCGCTGCTGGAATGATTACATCTCCCTTTTGGCCTGGAAGCTCTTGGGGATCCTTCAGGAGGAACTAGAGGACATTAATGGGAAAAGTGCTGCCTGGGCTGCTGTGCTTGCCCTTTTGTCACTTTAACCACCAGAGAGTGGGTGCATTCTTCTTTATTGATCAGTCTCTACTATATGCCAATTATCTTTCAGGCTAAAGAGCAGGGCAAAGCCGACGTGGAGGAGCTTCTCTCCAAACTAGAGAAGGTAACAAATTGATTGATCTACATGCTTGGAGATGTAGTTACCCTAAAGTTTCTTTACTCAGTTCACTGTGCTTTGTTTTTTCAGACCAATTCTGAGCAGCAGGTGAAAATCCAGGAGCTCCAGGACAAACTGTCCAAGGTAAATTAATGTCATTATGTAATGAGAAAACATTTATTCAAATATTATTTAGGTAAGCAAAAGAAATAAATCTTTTTCATTTGTTGTCTCTCCTAATCTGTGAAAAGCAGACCAAAATAGCCTGCTGTTCTCCATTTATTCCCTACGGTAGCATTTCTTTTCAATGTCTCTGTGGGTAGGAATTGCCCAAGTATATCAAGAGGCTTGTCTTGGGATCCACTAACAGCTTTTGACCTCCTGACCTTCCCCAGGCAGTGAAAGCGAGCACAGAGGCCACTGAGCTGCTGCAGAATGTTCGGCAGGCCAAAGAGCGGCTAGAACGAGACCTGGAGCGCCTGCGAGGCAAAACCGACTCTAGTGACACTTTAAAACGCCGCCTGAGAGAGACAGAGGTACCGGAGTGAACCCACAATACTAAGTCATGCACATTTGTTAAATAATGCTGGTTTCTTTGTTAAATACTGTACCCCAACACAAGTCAGTCTTTTCTGTATGGTTAGCTTTACGTTATTCTTTTTGTTGTGTAAGCAGGAGGGCAGGAAGACCCTGGAGAACCAGGTAAAGAGGCTGGAGATGGTTGAGCGGCGGGAGAATAAGCTGAAAGATGACATTCAGACCAAATCCCAGCAGATCCAGCAGATGGCTGAAAAGATCCTGGTGAGAGAACTGCAGATAAGGCCGCCTTGCTAATACGCTCACCCACTCAACCCCTAATTTCACCCACCCCTCTCCGCCCACCCCTCCCATTCATCCAGTCCAAGTCTATCCTCATTAGTTATCTCAGAACACACATGTACGCACCGCGCACACTTCTGTTTGGGGAGCTCCTTGCTAGCCAAGCCCCCATACATGGCTACTAGTCAACCAGTGTCATTCCATACATAGATTTTAACATACACCTAACTTTACCAGCGTCAGCATGAGCAGGCAGCGCTACAGCCGACTTGTGGATTTCCAGCTTTTCAATGCAAGTGTTTTGATTGTGATAGTTTGTGTTTGTTTGTAATATACAAAGAAGTTACACTGCATTATTCACATGTGAGGAATTTGTATTGTGTTTTGGATTCGTGGTTATCGTGTTAGATGTGTCCAGTTATATTTGTAATGTTACTCCCTTTAGGAACTGGAGGAGAACCTGCGGGATGCCCAGTCGACAGCCCAGAGGATGGAAACCCAGCTGGTTCAAAAGGAGAGGCTTTATGAAGACAAGATCAAGGTGGGCCAGCCTCATATTGTCCAGGCTACTGAAAATGTTATATCTGAGAATGTTCATATATATATATATAAGTGTAGTCAGTCCTGCCGTTTTAAATCAGTGTTGTGGTGTCATATAAGTCAGAGTTGTCACATGTTTTACAGTGAGGTTTGACACCACACTAATTACTGCTTCCACACCAGGTTGTACATTTACAACCATGTCAGTATGTGATTTTTTTTTAATGATTGCTTTATCACGTAGCAAATTACAGGCTTCAACCTAAATGTGAAGTTGTGAAATCAACATTGGCAAGTCTAACATTCGCTGGTTCTGTCGGATCAAGGTTCTGGAGGCCCAGATGAAGGTGGACCTGGCTGACAAGGAGAGCTTGGAGGCCAAAAGGGCCCAGCAGGAGGCGGAGTCGAGGGAGAACTGCAAACTTATCAGTGAACAGAAAGCGGTAACAAAATACAACAGGCTTTTTAAAAATCATATCCACTCGGGCATTTGCTTGCGAATTTTCTACTGAGGTGGGCATAAATTTAAACCAACTAAGGGATTTAAAGTAATAGTTCGTTTTATCAAATCATTTTCCAACATTAGAAACATCAGCAATGTATGTAATTGTTTTTTTCCTACCTCAATTATATTATGCAAGTCCAAGTCCAGTTAAAGTTATTTGTCAACATATGATACATTTTCATTCTCCTCTGAATTTGTTCAGAGAATTTAACAACTAGACTCCATCAATGTGTTTTTAGTTTCTTTACACAGTAATTTGTTATAGTGGATCAAATGTATTGGAATGTACAGTTAAAGGATTAAATTGCACTATACTTCATGTTGTACTATAAAGCCTCGGCTCAAGTCCTAATCTGGTTAATGTGATAGAATTGAGGCAGTTAAGAAGCTTTTAGAGGCAGTCATCTGACATTGACAGTAAAAGATTTAGGCAGCAACACCTTAATGGATTTTACTGCAGTACAAAATTCTGTTTCCTATTAAAAAAAATGTTGCTGCTGTGTACCATGATTCTTGGTAGGATTTTGCTATCAGTCAAAAGGGCGATATATCCTTGCATTTGAGCCTGTTTGTCGGGATGTTATTGAGACTCCCTCTTCCTACAGACCATTAATGCTATGGATTCCAAGATGAAGAACCTGGAGCAGCGCATCGCTGAGTTGTCAGAGGCTAACAAGCTGGCCGCCAACAGCAGCATCTATACCCAGAAGAATATGTGAGTTAACAAGACCTTCTGCCCACACTGTGCTTTTATGAGTGCCCCCACCCACACTGACTCTGTCTCCTCGAACCTCCAATTGCTTCATTAGAGTGCATTTATGTCTTTGTGCGCCATGCCTGATCCGTTTTCCCCTGTGTGTAAACTGTGTATCATCTCTTAGGTTAAAGAGGCTATAATCTGCATTTTTATAATAACAAAATCAAGTGATAATGTTAAAACAGTGTGACACTGTGAAAGGGGTCGCTCGTAGTGATGAACCTACAGAGAATTATCACCTGAACCTGCTGCTCCCCTCGCATTACAGAGCTTTATGGTGCAGTTTAGCTCATTGTTAGCTGTCTGGCCTGTAACTCCACTGTTTTGGTTCACTTGTGTTAGTGTAATGTACCTATCACCTGAATTTATTTTTCAGTTTTGTTTACTGGATGAATTAGCTACAGTACATCAACTTTTTGGCTCACATAACTAATTTGTATTCTACTTAAACTTCTGATCTAAATGTTTTTATATGTTGAATAAATGCTATGAAACTCTGCAGAAGTTTCTGAAAGATCTCTGCTTCTAAATAGGCAATGTAATAGACATCTGTGTGTATATTTTTGTCAGGAAAGCCCAGGAGGAGATGATCTCAGAGCTTCGGCAGCAAAAGTTCTATTTGGAGTCTCAGGCAGGCAAGCTAGAGGCCCAAAATGCCAAACTGGAGGAGCACCTGGAGAAGATGAGTCAGCAGGAGCAGACCAAGAGGACCCGGCTGCTGGAGCTGGAGAGTAGGCTGCGGGAGGTGAGGCAACAGGAAGCAGAGACACGGCTCAAAATCTGTTAGCTCGAGATTAAGTAATTCACTTTAACTAGCACGCAGTGTAGCCTTACATTATTACCATCCACAAAAGGGATTAAAGCATCTGATCAGCTAGCAAGCTCAGATTAGATAAACTCCTAATTAAATGCTGTAGGTCTGCAGTGGCACCTCTACAAAATTGCCATCGGCCCTGTACACAAGCTGCATCTGCTGGTCCAGCGGAGCCGACAGCCTTCATTTGTTATCTTTGGAACAATGTAGTTGCATTGGCTGACAACAAGTGAGAATATGTTTAACCAAATCAGCTCTGGTCTGCAGTCTGACCTCCCTGTGAAAGCTTTATAATTGTGAAGAAATTCTGTCTACAAGATTCAATGAGCTCTAACATTGATACATTTACCTTAAAGAAGAAAATTGTTGTTTTTTTATGTTTGTGTTTTTTGCATATATATATATATATATATATTTATTTGATAATGCATTAAACAAGAGTTAGGAGTTTTAAAAGTACATAATGTTCCTCCACCGCTCTGAGAAATGCATCACAAAATCCATTAGCTGTGTGATGGATGTGCATCCAATGCGAGCCTATTCTATAAAAAGAAGTTTTGACATAATTGAGAACCACAATGCCCCCTTTCTCCTGCGCAAGAGCTCTCACCCCCCTGGTGTGCTGTCTGCCGATGTTACCGGTGGGCAACCTGCTGACTGGATGTCATATCTCTACCTCCACACACTCTTCCCCACTGAGACGTGATACACAGATTGGCACTAATTGCTGGCCTTTCCACACCCTCGGGCACACACACACACTCATCTCTCACAAACAAATATGTACTTTCATATCTACTTTTCCATCTCTATAATAGTCAGAAACCTATGGAGAAGCTAAATGCACCGTTGTGTGTCTCTACTTTACTGTGTTTCAGGACTCTTTACCAGCACAGAGTGTACATGTGTTCTTTTAAAAAGTCTGAAAAGGTCTTAAATTATTTTATTTTTAGGTCCTAACAGGTTTGACAGTTTAAAGCCAATTACCAGAAGTCTTATTTTTCACCATGCACTTTTAGGTTTCTCTGTGCTGTTCAGTTTTTTGCATCTGCATTTCTATATCTGCTAGTTGGACTTGTGTCCCCTGACATCCTCTAATTATTCTCCTTTTGTCTTTTTTTAATACTGCCCATTCAGCCTGGCTGTAACCTACTGAAAGTAAAGGTAGCCTATATGTAGTTTTGTAAGTAACTGAAAGTTTCAAATTCAACCATACCAGAAAATGTTAACAAATGTGGGTTAACTGGTTTCAAGCAGTACTCTGTGTTGTTTTTAACCAGTTTTTAGATTCCCTCCAATTTCTGAATCACCCCGATGTCCTATAATGCCTACCATCTGGTACTCTGAGCAGGTTAAAAATAATGCTGACAATTATATGCAAATACAATCTGTTTCAGGTCTGAATTCCACTGCAATATGCACATAGCATTCACCCTCGTCCTGTTTCCTTGTAGATGGGCCTAGAACATGAAGAAGAAAAGCTGGAGATCAAGAGACAGGTGTCAGAGTTGACCCTCTCCCTGCAGGAGCGCGAGTCCCAGATTAGCAGCCTGCAGGCTGCTCGCCTTGCCCTGGAGAGCCAGCTGCAGCAAGCAAAGACTGAGCTGGAGGAGACCACCGCTGAGGCTGAGGAGGAGATCACCGCCCTCAGGGTATGACAAACACGTGCAAGCACATACGCACAGCCAGATATAGTTAGATGTAGGCAATCTGTATCATGCACACAGTTCGAAGAAAAGTTTTCAGTCTATTTTAAATAATGCTGTCAGAAATCATTCATCAATCATGCATCATTCTTCATCATTTTATGTAGCAATCAGATGTGGTTGTATTTCTTTCTCGCAGAATCACAGAGATGAAATTCAGCGCAAGTTTGATGCCTTGAGAGACAGCTGCTCAGTAAGTGCTGCCACAGTCCTTTGTCTCTGCTTTCAGCAGCAGCAGAACAATTTTCAAAAGGTTTCACAAGACCTTTGAATATATGGTGATTCATGTTCAACTCTAAAAGTTTTTTCTAATGTAGCAATGCAGTCCACTAAATTGCAAGCACAGCTTGTTTTCATAAGGCATTTTCCAACTTTGAGTCCATACAGTACATACACATTTACTGTACCTAAATGGATGACATGAATAACACGTGGATAGGTAACATTAATGCTCACTTAATTAAACATCCTCTTCCTAATTCCTACATGGCAAACATAAATCTCTTAGTGGTGGGATTTTGGAAGTAACTACACTATCAGTGTACACATTAATTAATGTCATTATTAAGCTGTACGTTTTCAGTAGCCCAGCTGTGCTATTACTTAAATATCCATTCACTTCAGCTAACACCTCTACCTGTTTGCATTTCCTCAGGTGATTACTGACCTGGAGGAGCAGCTCACACAGCTGAGTCAGGAGAATGCTGAGTTGAACCGCCAGAACTTCTACCTGTCCAAACAGCTTGATGAAGCGTCAGATGAGAGGGAGGACCAGCTGCAGCTCAGCCAGGAGGTGGACAGGCTGAGGAGGGAGGTGGCTGACCGCGAGATGCACCTCAACAACCAGAAACAGGTAACACACACACACACACACGTACACAAATGCTTGAAAGCTCTTGAACATAAGTAGCTGTATACCTGCAGTACCTCACATTGGTAGATATAGTGGAAAGCCTCATAATACTGAGACTGTGTGCTGTCACTGAAAATGCAGGAGAGACAACAATCACGTGGTTTCGCCTGAAAGCTGTGAAAGATGTTCTCTTCAGTCTGCTCTTTCGTTTATCCTCCCAGAACATTGAGACACTGAAGACCACATGCAGCATGCTGGAGGAGCAGGTGGTGGAGCTGGAGTCCCTAAACGACGAGTTGCTGGAGAAGGAGAGGCAGTGGGAGGCTTGGAGAGGTGCCCTGGAGGACGAAAAAAGCCAAGCCGAGAGGCGCACCAGAGACCTGCAGAGACTGTTGGACAATGAGAAGCAGAACAGGTAACATACACGTGACTGCACTATGTCATTCCATACGTACATTAAAATGTATTGTTATTGTAAGACTTGTTATTGTGCTGTTCACAGGCTGCGTGCAGACCAGCGCAGCACTGAGTCTCGCCAGGCAGTGGAACTGGCAGTCAAAGAGCACAAGGCTGAGATACTGGCCTTACAGCAGGCCCTGAAGGAGCAGAGACTGAAGGCTGAAAGTCTGTCTGATACTGTGAGTCACAAGTAAAACATCTTTAGTCCTTTAAGTGAATCAACAAATATTTGTTTTAATTCCGAGAGAGGAGATCCATAGTGTGTTTGTGGAATTCAGCTTTTATTTGTGGTGATTGAACAATTGCATGTTCTCACAGCTCAATGATCTGGAGAAGAAGCACGCCATGCTGGAGATGAACGCCCGCAGCTTACAGCAGAAACTGGAGACGGAGAGAGAACTGAAACAGAGGCTGATGGAAGAGGTGAAGAAGAGAAATGCGACCACATAAACACACACCTGTATTTTATGTTACATTCATGTTACAGATTTGTCTATAACTATATCTCCCTCATTGAAAAACATGAAACCAAGGAGACCATTTTTAGCCAACTGTTTAAAGAAATGTAAACATTTCTTCAAGCTGTTTGAGACATGTCTCCTCTTAACTGAGTTGATTACGTTTGCTACCATTCTGAAGTGTGGCTGATTTAAAATCTGATTTCCTAATTCAAATATCTGTGTGTTGGTGTCCCCACAGCAAGGGAAGCTGCAGCAGCAGATGGACCTCCAGAAGAGCCACATATTCCGTCTGACCCAAGGCCTGCAGGACGCCCTGGACCAGACCGACATGCTCAAGACTGAGCGGACCGATCTGGAGTACCAGCTGGAGAATATACAGGTGCTCAATGCAATACCTTTTGCAATTTGATGAAATACAGCGGTCTCTAGGGAGACAGAGAGTCCTAGTTAGATATTAAAATAGTGCGACTGATGTTGGCAAGTAATAAGGTATCTCAGGGGCACCCAGAGGATAAAGGAATCCTAATTCATGTGTTCTCAAAGGGAGTTCTTTTAAAGTTGTCTTCAGAGGTATTTCCTTCTCTGAATATCTGTTTTCCTTCTTGCAGGCTGTATACTCCCATGAGAAGGTGAAAATGGAGGGGACCATCTCCCAGCAGACCAAACTTATTGACTTCCTCCAGGCCAAAATGGATCAGCCCACCAAGAAAAAGAAGGTCTGGGAAAACATTTGATGACAACTTTAAGCCATATTAGATTAATAAAAAATGTGTATTTATTGTATTGTTCTTGCATAGTATTAGTAACATGTTCCCTCTCTGAACAGGGCATATTTGGGCGGCGTCGGGAGGATGTAGGCACCACGACTAACGGGGCGCTGGCTCCACAGGCCCAGCCGGCAGTTCCCATTCAGTACGGTGACATGAAGCTGGCTTTGGAGAAGGAGCGCTCAAGATGTGCAGAGCTGGAAGAGGCTCTGCAGAAGATGAGGATAGAGCTACGGGCCCTCAGAGAAGAGGGTACGTACGGCTGTTGGGCAGCACACTTACTGCACCAGATATGGGACAGACTTTATATCTTATGCCATTCCTTGGCAACAAGGAATGAGATGATACTCTGTAGCTGACCCTGGATTATCAGCATTCCATAGAGAGGGGAAAAATTTCTTCGAATAAACGTTCCCTGCCTGTGAAACTGAGTTTTTAATTGTTGTTGACACATAGTTAGAGCTGTTGGTTTAACTCTAGTAATCATATTTTTCCATCAAAACTCATACCACCATAAAGTTTCGTCTGCCATCTGAGATGAGAAATGACAACCTAAGTCAGCTCAGGAAATCCTGTATTGTGCCTCCTCCCTTATCTGTTCCCAGACATCTTTTAACAGAGTTGCCATGGCAGCATCTTGCTCCATTACCTACACCTACCAGGTCCTATGAGATTCATTTAGAGAGTCTATTAGATTTTTTTTGTGTAATGGAGCCAGATATTTCCAGCTTAATGGCTATCTCTGATCTAATATTAGGTTATTTTATTTGTTTATGGTGATACAGCGGCTCATTTCAAAGCCCAGGAACACGCGGCTCCTTCTACGCCGGCCCAGGCTCGACACCAAATCCTCATGTCAGCCATTGTCAAATCCCCAGAACATCAACCCAACCCCAGCAGCCTGCTCAACCCTTCCACCCGCTGCAAGGAGACCTCCACACCTGAAGGTTAGTCACACACAAACACACAGGTAACCTCAATGCTGCCTATCAGCCTGAAGTTGAAGCTCTACAGTTTTCCCCACAGGAGTGTTCACCCTTATGCTATCAGTGTCAACACAAATTGACTCTTTGTTCACTTATTTTGTTTATATCATGTGTGTGTTTATGTGTGTGTTCTTTCTATGGCCTGTCTCATAAAGCAGGATTATGATGTTGAATAAAGTTGGATAACTGTGCTCAGTACATGTTAACCCTGGAACTCGCTGCAAACCAGGCACATGGACTGAAGTAAAAAAACACTGTTGGGGGTTTTATTCACTGTGCGTTTATCCAGCTAACATTGTAATCCTGCTTGGGCCTGTCTCACAAAGTAAGAATAGTGGATTAGCCAGGTAACATTGGTTTTAATCCAGGCTTTCCACTGTCACAAAGCTACATTACCTTTTTCTATGGGGTTGATCACCATGGAAACTGAGCTGCTGAACTGCTACATATATCATAGCTGCGCATTCAAAGTGAAAAGCCTCACAAACCACCTTACAGACCAACTGAATCTCTTAATACATAATAACAATAGCATGACTAAGTTGAACTTGCTTTGTGAATCAGGCTCCTGACTGTCCGCGTTCCTTTGCTTCCACATAGCTATTGTTAGACTGCTCTCTCCTTTCTGTCTCTTTCCTCTTGCTCCTCACAGAAAAGAGGAGGGTCACCTTTGAAAGTAAGTTAGCAGTCACAACAATGCGTCTTCTCACATGCATGAGCTCATCTTACATGCATGTTATACTGTACACACACGTGTTCATATCATATTGTACATCTGTCTTATTGTCCCGTTGTCAGGCTAAGTGTAACTTGACAAAATACTTTATTCTTAAAGGTCAAGTTTGATGTGATGTCTCTCCTCTCTTTTTTATTTATTTATTTTTTTTAAGCATTGTTCCTGGAATTATGATTTAGATAGCATATGGTCTGATAGGTAGCTTTTCACCCAGAAACATTTGAATGCATCCCATGGTCATTGGCATGCATAATCTGAGTCTGACTGACTATATAAGCATACTTGAACATTAATATGCCAAATACCTGCAGTTAGAAATAATTCATTCATTATTCAATTTGCCCCATGCTTCTTGAAAAAAACTCAATCTCATGAACTTGTTGCTGACTTCTGAAGTGATTTTAAGCCTGTAACAAAATATTATGATGTCATATTTCACTTTCAGTAACTCCTGTGCCTGCCCACTTCTTCCCCTTTTGCATTGCAGAATTTGGTCGTCGTGTGAAAGAGAGAATGCACCACAATATCCCTCATCGTTTCACTGTGGGCCTCAACATGAGGGCTGCCAAGTGCGCCGTCTGCCTGGACACTGTGCATTTTGGACGACAGGCTGCAACTTGTCTAGGTTTGCATCCTACAAACATCTGACAAATTTATTGGCCAAAATACTAGAAATAGTTCTTGTAGCGTGGCCATCACACTAGTCTCCCTCACATGGTGGAATTTTTTGACCTCCCCCCCCCTCTTTGTTGTATTATAGAGTGCCACACCCTGTGTCACCCTAAATGTTCCCCATGTCTTCCGGCCACCTGCGGTCTGCCAGCTGAGTATGCCACTCACTTTTCAGAGGCTCTGTGCCGAGAAAAGGCAAACTCTCCTGCGCTGCAGATCAAAGAGGCCAGTGGGCATGTTCGATTGGAGGGATGGATGAAGCAGCCTAGGTAACTTCTGACCTCGGTCCCTTTATGGCCATGCTGACCACGTACCGTATGTTTTTTCACAGCTTTGACAGCAGTGTGCATTTGTGCGTTTTCTCACAGAAATGGCAAGCGTGGCCAGCAGGGCTGGGAGACGAAATATGTGGTGCTTGATGGAACCAAAGTATCCATATATGATAACGAGCCCAGAGAAGGTCAGTACTTTATCTTTTTGTATGACTGGGTTTTCATTGGTAATGGCAAAAATACTATTTCAAACTTGACAGAGCATCGCTGAGCCATTCCTTAATGACACACTTTGTAATCATTCAAGTCTTTATATTATCATGTAGATCAATACAGCAGTATCCAATAATACAATCGTGTTTTTCTTTTAGACTGTATAAAAGTTGAGGAGGAGTTTGAGCTCTGTCTGCCTGATGGAGAGGTGACTGTTCATGGAGCTGTTGGAGCCTCTGAGCTCATCAACACTGCCAAGTCAGGTACTGGATCAATACCACCTAATCCTGCTACACTCAGCCTATTATAGGATTTTTAGTGTATCATCCTCTCCCCAAATGTTAAATTGGATCCACATGTCTTATCTATACTTTTAATCTCAATGTACAACACAATGTTGACAGTTCTGCTCAGCTGTGAAATAAAGCCGTTAGCAAGATAGCCAGCCTATCCGTCTTTCTGTGTGTGTGCGTGTGCATGTGCGTGTGCGTGCGTGCAGACATCCCGTATGTGTTGAAGCTGGAGTCACATCCCCACACCACCTGCTGGCCAGGCCAGTCCCTCTACTTCATGGCTCCCAGCTTCCCTGACAAGCAGCGCTGGGTGGCTGTGCTAGAGTCTGTGGTGGCTGGTAGCCGTGGATCTAAAGACAAAGTGGATTCGGATGCTGTAAGTATTGTATTGTATTTTTTTTATTAGGTTCAAAATTTGATGTTGCCTATCGGAGGTGTAAGAAAGACAGGCCATGTCTCTCCTTTAATACAAGACAAAGTCACTTATGCACATTTCAAACTGTAAGTTTATCCAAGGGTGGCTGTATTGTTTGGTGTCAAAATTGGATAAAATATATTGAATGCCTCCATTAAACATCAGCCAGTGCCTTCACTTCTTTTTCTCCCCCTCCCTCTTCTTTCTCTCTCTGCATGTTCTCCACGTCTCCTATTTGTGTGTTGTCATCGTCTTTGTTGATGTGATTATACTGTGCGTGTGTATCTCCATTCAACTCGGTTGTGTGGATCATATTATAGGCAGGTGTTTCTAAAAGACAGAAGAACCTATCCCCTCTGGTTCAGGTACAGTAAGTAGCTGCACGTACGCTTGGGCTTCAGTCAATCGACCGACTGAGCATGCAGTAGCTGTACACATCTACGCATACAACACTGATGCTATTCAGTGCAGGTCAACACAGTCCCTGGCTGAGTTACTGAATATGTTCCACGGAAGTAACCTCCCTGTGAAAAACAGGACATCAATTATACCACACACTAATAAACATAAAGAGTGCATGAATGTGAATAGGCACTGCTGTGCACATCTGGCCTGGTGTCATACGCTATGTTATGCATGCTTCTGCAAAAGCCATGCACTACTGTAGCCCCCTACACTGAAACACAACAGACACATGTACACACTCCTTAAGCAACCTGAGCTTAACTTCAGTCTGCAGGCTTCTGCTGTTGGTGTTTGCGTGTATATTGCTTGTTTTAGAAGCAGTTTCCCATCCTTCTTACATTCTGTGATAAATGACCCTTGGAAATACTGTTACATTATCTCTAAACTGTATGTCAGCTGGCTGCTCTCCAATCAACATGTACAAAGTATACACAGTATACAGGCGCCATCACACAGAGTTACACACACTCTATAGTGTTACAGTTTTAGCAAGTATATTTAAAAAAAGCACAGTGGGTGGTAGCTATCTGCCCCTGTGCCCTGCAGAGCGCTGAAAAGTCTTATTGGCTGAGGATAAAATCTGTCTTTAAAACGAATGGAGTGCACCTTGATGCTACGATATTGCTTACCCGATGATAGCAGTGAAAATAAGCGATGGCCTGGATAAGTGTTATCCAAAAGGCCTTCTCCAAACTGTTGCCACAATGTTTGAATCCCATTATTGAACTGAGGCGCCCTAAACCAAGAAACACAGCCCCAGACCAAAAGTACACAAAAGTATGTGAATATTGGTGTCTACATACTTTTGGCCACACAGTGTATGCATTTCGAATCCCACCCTTTTCAACTCAATTTCACATTGCAGCACTTGTCATAATTAGCTGTCCAGCATAAAATGGTCATCCATACTGTATGGCCTGAGGTGAACAGCATCCATAAAGCTTTGATAATAATTAAAAACGGCACTGCCAGTGTTCAGCTGTATTTTTTATGAATTTTAACTTAACTTTCCACAACTGCTGTTGTGGTTGTTTCTATGGCAACCCAGAAAACGGTTATACAGCTTTAAACATATTGACCAGATTGTGTCCACAGTACTGAGTACCAGAAACTGTAGAGTACTAAAAGTAAGCATTAAATGCTTTTTCAATTCCTAGTCTTGTTTACTTACTCTTTGATTGGATGCTCTTTGATTTAAATAATTTAAATCATGATTTGTTTTAAACATAGTATTGTATGTAGGCAAAGGAGTTGTGTTGTCAGGAGAAAATATGTCAGTTAACTGATGCAGACATCCTCCCCTTACATGTGAATTTAATTTATTAATAGTGAAGACTGGATTCGCTAATTCAGATAACAGAAATCTCTGTGTTTGAGTTGGTAACGGCTCTCTGGCTGTCATCCTTGCTGGATCACCTTTTCTTGCTCTAAAGCAACTGATTTGTAGAAGATCTGCCAAACCTGCCCCCTCCCTCTGCTCCATGACTCCCTCTCTTTCTGCTTCTTGTCTTTATAGAAACTTCTGGGCAATTCTCTGCTGAAACTGGAGGGTGATGACCGTTTGGACATCAACTGCACTCTGCCTCTCACTGACCAGGTACATGGACAAAAACCTGTGCCATCAACAGGAACATAATGTATGTTTTAGTCGAACTGGTAGTGCTTCAGTGCGTTGTGTGAGGAGTCGTTCAAACCTGTGTCCTTCCCGTTAGGCAGCCTTTCTGACTGCTACACCATTCGGCTGCTCGTTTCACGTGTTAAGCTTATCCTTTCCCTTAGATTGTGCTGGTCGGCTCTGAGGAGGGTTTGTATGCTCTAAACGTCATAAAGAACTCTTTGACCCACATCCCCGGGCTGGCCTCCGTCTTCCAGATCCAGATTCTGAAGGAGCTCGATAAGCTGCTGATGATCACTGGTCAGTTCATGGTGTTAAATGGAGGACATTATACTCAGTCAGCAATTTTAGTTCTCTTACGTCCGTGCAAGCTAGTGTTGTTAAGACTAATGACTCGGTAAGGCTTTCATTATATTGCCATATCATTAATTATATTTAATTTAACTCTGCATCTACACTGTGTTTCACTGTAAAAAATGATTATTCTAGACACACAACTGTGTGATGAATTAGGATGTAGAGGGTAAATCAAGCTTTTTCTGCTGTCCTAATAAATCAGATTAACCTCACATGTAAATGTACTGCAACATATAGGATCATATTTTGGTTTAGTCTTTTAGAGACCTGTAGCTGGTAATAATCATGTGTATGAACGCACTGAGCTAAACAGGAGATTGCTTGTGTTTCTGATCGTATGTGGTGTGTTTGTTCCAGGAGAGGACAGGGCCTTGTGTCTGGTGGAGATCAAGAAGGTGAAACAGTCTTTGTCGCAGTCCCATCTCCCGGCTCAGCCTGACCTGAACCCCTTCATCTTTGAGACAGTCAAGGGATGCCACCTCTTCTCCTCTGGAAAGGTGTGTTAGGTTGCTGTTACTTATACAGAGAAAAATCCCTCTAATTAGACTAATATTTAGTCAGAGTTAATGAGCTGAATCGCACTGATAGCATAGCAGTGTGCTGTCTGATTACTGCCGTCCTGATTGCAGTGTTGCTCTTTCTTTACAGATTGATAATGGGACCTGTATCTGTGCTGCTATGCCCAATAAGATTACAATTCTGCGACTTAATGAAAGCCTGAACAAGTTCTGCATTAGAAAGGTGAGTGGGCCTTAAATATGGATAGATACAATGTGAAGTCATGAAGGAAAGGTAGTGTTTTGTAGCAAAGCAGATGCTTTGTTTTGCTTCTGGGAGTAATGAGTTTGAAAAAGTGTTGAATTTTTCTTTGTGTTTGCAGGAGATTGAGACCTCAGAGCCCTGCAGCTGCATCCACTTCACTGGCTACAGTATCATTATCGGCACCAACAAGTTCTATGAGATTGAGATGAAGCAGTATGTGCTGGAAGGTAGGTCACCCAACATTGTGATTTATTTGGGGTAGGCATCAGCACACAAATCCTCTATTGGTATTACATTTTAAAATAATATTTGTCAACCAGATGATGTTCTAAGCATCGTCTACACAATTGTGATTTTATTGCCGTGAGGTTTCAACATTCATACCTGAGCGAGCTGACTGATGCTCATATGATTTCTTTCTACAGAGTTCCTGGATAAAAACGACGTGACGCTAGCTTCAGCCGTCTTCGCCGCGTCCTCCCACAGCTTCCCCATCTCCATCATCCAGGTCACCACGGCTCCACAGAAAGACGAATACCTGCTCTGTTTCCATGGTTAGACGTGTTTTTTTTTTTTTTTCTTTGTGGGCACACATGTACAGGACAGCTGTGTATGCAGCTGAACATGTTGGCACATGTACCATTCCATTTATTTCTGACTGATCACTGTTAACATCTAGAAATAGGCAGTTTTGTATGATACCTGACATTTTGCTTGCAGAGTTTGGTGTGTTTGTGGACGCATACGGCCGCAGGAGCAGAAGTGATGATATTAAATGGAGCCGTCTGCCTCTCTCATTTGGTTAGTGTAAATTAGAATTTTTTCCATGTCACTTTCAAAATGTGTTCATCTTTTTTTCCTTTAATGGTCAATATATGATTTATGATATGATGTTAAGTGGATTTTTGGTATCAGCCTATAGAGAACCCTACCTGTTTGTGACCTACTTCAACTCTCTGGACGTTATTGAAATTCTGGGACACGCTGCTCTGGGGTAAGATTGCCTTCTGCTCCTTTGTCAGTACCAGTGCATCAGTTAGGGTTTACACTAACCCAGTAAACATCATCATCATTTTATGGATCTTTACTTAGTATCATTGCATATTGTAGTGATTGAATTGTTAATTTCCCGTTACTGCCAGGACTCATTAAACGCCTCGACAAGAATCATCCATTTCAGTCACTGCTGTTTTAAAGGATACAGTGTCTAATGTTCTCATCTCTTTGCAGTCCCCACTCATATGCACACCTGGATATCCCAAACCCACGCTACCTTGGCCCAGCCATCTCCTCTGGGGCCATCTACCTGGCCTCTTCCTACCAGAACAAACTGCGGGTCATCTGCTGCAAGGGCAACCTGCTCCAGAGCCAAGAGGGGGTTGGAGACCTGCAGCGGAATGGCTCCGGGCGCAGGTGACAGCATGCACTATTTGTTAAACCTGCTTCAGGTCACACTTAGGGTGCTCTCTGCCATTCTCTTAATTAACCAATTAATTACACTCAAATAATATGTTTTGGGTATTAGTTTGGTGACAACAAGCTTTAAACTTTACTTTTTACTGTCTTTAAATTCACCACACATTTTGAGCTGTGACACATTTTTTTATTTAGTATATGTAATTTTAGACATTGGGTCTCATGATCAGAGGCTGGGTATTGATCCTTTTATTTCTCTAAGTTTTGGTATCTGCACCAAAACTATATAATATTATATTGACACTAGTATTGGAAAAACTTCAAACCATACCCATGATGTCATCATACCTTCGACTTCCATTTCCTATTTCATGTAATGGTACTGTTTGTGGAGGAAGTCTAATGTGGCAAATCGATAAATACATTTAATGCTCTAATACATTCAAGTGAATGAATAAATGAACAGAATGCACAAATAAATTGTAACCCCCAATCCATAACTCTGTATTCACTCTGTGTTTATGGCCAATCAGGAATTTGGGACATCCCATAAAGGTTTAATTGACACCTGCATTATTTTCATATTGATCAATAAATTATGCCGTGCCTTCAAGGGAAATAAAACCGATTTAGAGGAAAATCCTGCTGAGTGGAAATTAATTCTGCTGAAGAAATAATAAATCCTGTAGATGGAAAGTAAAAGATGAGACCAATGTGTGCATTGTACTTGTTTAATTATTCATGTCTCAGTTCACTTGAGCATCTGACTTATTCATTCATTTATTTTTATTTTTTTGTGAGGTTTGGCCTTCCCTATTATGCAGGAACTAAAGAGTAGGAGGAGTTCCATCACACCGCACACTTTTATCCCATGTACACTGGTGTTGTTGAAGGGACTAGCTGGCACTGCTGGGCACAGGTTGGCATCCACAGGTGGTGATGGTTAAATTGTGGCCTTTATGTCTGATCTGGTTATAAAACAGGAGAGTAACACCTTCGTTTTGCTCTTTACAGGAGGAGGAGTTTATTTCTTATCTGTAACAAATCCTGAGATATGTCTATTGAAATGAAAATTATTTTTTAAAATGCCTCCTGTCAAATGTAGAAAGGAAATTGTTGAATAAAGACTTCCTCCTTTTATGTCCTGAGACTGATCTATTATAATTTGAAGCTCACTAACAACAGAGCCTTTATTGGTCACAGTGCTGATTGTGAAAACTGGCTTCGCAGGCCAGTCAAAGTTTTGCTCTTTATTTGTTGTTGTCCGCCTCTGTTCTCATTTAGAAAACCAAATCAGGTATATGGGTTCAGTCTCTTGTAATTATGAAAAGCAATGCACTACAGCTTATCAAATGAGCTTGATTGTGAGTCCATCATCCTCACCACATATGTTGACTGACCTGACAGTGCCAAGCAAAGCCCATGACCCAAGACACAAAATACCTTTTCCTTTGACCAATGCCCCCTGCCCGTCTTTATGCCTCGGTTCCTCCCTAACAGCCCTAACAAGCGTGGGCCTCCTTCCTACAATGAGCACATCTCTAAAAGGCTGGCGGCCAATCCCCTTGTTCACGGAGATCCCGGCACACCTCACCGCTACCGAGAGGCTCGCACAGAGTTTCGACGGGACAAGTCCCCCAGCCGTCCGCTGGAGAGAGAGAAGTCTCCTGGCAGGATGCTGGAGAGTCGGATGGTGGGGTCTCCAGGCAGGGCCATGGCTGACCCCCGGTTAGAGCGCTCCCCGGGCAGGGCCATGGCGGACCCTCGGATGGACCGCTCTCCTGGGCGGATGATGGATGTTCGTAGGGAGAGGTCCCCCGCAAGATTTGAAGAGCGCCAAAGGCTTCATACTGGCTCTGGTCGCACACCCATAAACCCTGTTAACAAGGTTTGTCAATCACTTTTGTTGATTTTTACTATTTATTAATCAACAGCTGCTGTATGCAGTTGATGTGCTACTGTTACTTCTCAATTACAATGATGGGACCAAAACTTGTTTTTAGCCACGCTAGCAACATGGCTCTAGTTATGGCAATGTCACTTTGGTCCAGGCTGTAATATCCCAACAGCTATTGGTTGAATTGTCATATTTTGTGAAGACATTCGTGGTCTCTAGAAGATCAATACTAATGACTTGATGGTGATCCCCTGACTTTTCCTCTAGTGCTACCAGCAGGTTGACATTTTTGGTTTTTAGTGACCTGTTTTAACAGTTATTGGATGGATTGTCGTGAAATTTGGTACATATAAGTATGGTTCCTTTAGGAGGAATCTGAATGACTTTGGTGATCAGCAGCAGCAGCATTTTGACATTTCTGCTTTCTGATTCTACTATTGGGGCGATGGCAGTGAAATTTGCTACAGATATTCAAGGTCTCTAGCGGATAATTTCTAATAACTTTGGTGCTCCTCTGACTTTATAATCTAGCGCCATCATCAGGTCAAAATTTAAATTAGTTCAATACTTTGGTTTATGACATATATCTGCACAACAGGGTTCATAAAGTCTTAGAAAATGCTTTATTTTAACCGTTATGTTTTCAAGGTTAGGAATATGCTTGAATTCGAATATACTCCTTGAAAATTGCATGATTTTCAACACAATCTGGTGTTTCATCATCGTCACTCATGTAAACCAAAAATCTTTTAATGTTTGAAATGACGCGATCCCGTTGTCATATTTGTTTGTTGTCTCCTGGTATTGATAGTCACTATTTAGTCACAATTTAGTAAGTATGTGATGATAAAGGCTTCAAGAGTCTGGACATTTTTGGTTTAGGTACCTTAAAAGTGCTTGAATTTTTCAAGGTGTGCGAACCCTGGCAAAACTAAATACATTCTCATCAGCCTCGGCTATACTTTGTGTTGGTGCTAATTAGCAAATGTTAGCATGCTAGCAGGCTAAACTAAGCTGGCGAACCTGGTAAATACTACCTACTAAACATCAGCATGTTAGCATTGTGTGAGTGGGTTGTCCATTAATAACAGGGTTGGTGGTTCCATCCCCGGCTCCTCCCGACACTGAACCCCGAGTTGCTCCCGATGGAGGCCAGCACCTTGCATGGCAGTCCATTTACCATTGTCACTGTGGCCATGTTAGCATTTAGCTCAAAGACACGTTAAAGTGACTGTAGACTCTTACTCTTGTTGTTATATTATTGTATGTTTTGGTTCTGATTTTCAATTAACATATTTCAAATTATTATATCTGCTGGTCCATGCGTGTGTATGTATTAACCTGACTTTATGTTTTTGACTTGATCTTACAGGTATGGGACCAATCATCTGTTTGAGAGACAGCAGCGCCTCATACCCAGCATGGACAGAGAAATTCATCTTTGGAAAGGCAAAGAAGGGAGCAGAGATCCAGTGAGAATGTCACCAAGTCATGACGAAACACTGCCACACATCTAAGCTGACAAACCCACAGAGGAAAACAACAGCAGAGAGAGAACGAGAGAAATAAATAGATGTCATTAGAATCAGGTTATTGTTCTCAATGAACTAACCCGAGTCAATAAAGGTCAACAAAATGCCATATTTAACAGCTTTTTGTGATGTATTTGAGTATGTGCACTGTACTCTGAGAAGGGATTAGTAATTCGATTTGATTTCTTCTTCAAAAACAGAATCTGGGATGAGTTCTCAACTTTAGACCTGACTCTGTGGGTTTTGCTAGTTTCAGTTAACTCCAGACAGTAGTGACTACGATAGATAAGCACAGCCGTAGCAACTTACAAGTCAATGCCTAAATATTTACATGGTTCACTCAAAATAGTATTAATACAAGTGGCTCCTTTCCACACTCTGCTCTGTCCACAGTAGCTACAGATCAGGGCAGGAGAGTACTGTACATCTAATAGCATTTCTGGCTCCAGCCCTGCGCTGACGTGTCGACACACAATCATTATCAGCTAATTACAATCATTCTCTGCTAATCTCACTCTTCTGTCGAGACTGTGGTTGGTTACGGCGACAGGACTTGGCTGGAGCACAAACAAAATTTAAATAAAATTTAAAATAATTGAACCCTCCCTGCCCTGCAGAACCACACACCAGATGATTGTCTGCCCTCGGATAGGTCGACACTAAAACTGCACTACCCACAATCCTCAGCAGGACTTTCTAAACCTTCAGAACGCTATCTGACTGTAAATAGACAAGACATAATTTTATATATATTGAGATGGAATTTCAAGGCTGGATAAGCCATGTCTATTTTTGTTAAAGAAAAAAGTGATTACGTGTCCTCTTGAATGTCCAATGAGTATTCTTTTAATATGTCCAAACATCCTTTATCAAGTGAGTGATTGTATCTGGATCCAACTCGTGTATGCACTTCCATCTGTCAAAGGCAAAACCTCAGTGCTGAACTATATGACAGGAGGAGGGATAAAAAAAATCATGTTTGAAGCTTACAACATAGTACTTGAGCATTTCTTTTTGTATGTCCCTTATATTGTATATAACCCAAAATTGTTCAAGGTGAAGATGAAAATAATCTTTTTTCTTTTTCTTTTTTTTTTTGGACTCGTAAATGGCATGGATATGTATTATCTGAAATGAAACGGAGTGTTGTCTTCTGCTTCTGCCTCATTTGGGTTCAATTTTTATTCCACTTTTAACTATTACCTATTTGCACAGTAAATTCACAGGATTATAATTTCTGAATATCTTCTTTTTCTTTTCTTAAGGCACTCTTGGCAAGTTAAACAGCCAGTCCAACCTTAAAAGACACTAAAATCTGGCTCTCATTGCCAAGGTGCTTACACTTGACAAAGCTGATTTTATTTCTATACATCACAATTTGATGTATGGAAATAGAATATTTTTGTGTTTTTTAGAGTCTGTACAGACGAGATGCCACACTTTAACTTGCCCAGCGTGTCTGTTAACACTAGGGCGCTCCAGGTGTTTCTTCAACTTTCCGAATCCACTGTGGTTCTTTTTTTAGATGTCAAAATCTTCCTGAATGTATTTAAGCCAAGAAGATGGAACTGATTCATTGGTCACAAATATTCAAGAATAAGCACCCAATGCTACAGATTGCACAAGTTTCCCACTGGTCTCTACAGAACAAAAGGGTTTCCCATCCTGTTTTATTTTATTTTTATATTCTTTTTAATTTGTATTTCTTTTCACATGATCCTGAATCATAACGCCGTAACGCTGGATATGATATTGATGTCTGCTAACAAATGTTTTATTAGCGTTCCCTGTAGAGATTTTGTCACAGAATATTAAATATTATAACCATTGTCTTTCACTTCTACTTTGCCTCCTTATGTTGTGTGTGTGTGCCAATGAGCAGCTATAATGTCTTTTAATTCTTTAGTGATTATAAATTGCAGACAGAGCCTTTCAGTTACACTCCTAACCTTCCTAATTCACTCTGTAATGTGAGGGAAGAGAAACTGGTCACAACTGAAGCCCTTTTCCCTCCTGCTGTCTACTCACCACTCACACTTGAGGCTGCCTGTGATGTGACCATTTGTCCATGTCCATTGTGTTAGACGAGGTTAGTCTATTTATAGGTGTCTGATCCCTGCGCTCAGCCAATGCGACGATGGCCCGCCATTCCAGTCACAGTAGCTGCAGCGGTTGCTCGGATCCGAAACTGAGAAGAGCTCGAAGTTTTCAACAATAGCATTCTGCTCTATCTCTAACAATCCCTCTTCTAATTCTGACCTCCTTGTGCACGCCGCGCTGTGAGACGACACCACTGACATCTGCTGTTAGCTCATCAACAGCATTTTATGTGACAGTGAGTGGACTGTGAGTGCAGGCAGGCTGGCTTTCAGCGCCTCTCTTTATAGATGGTCCACCGGAGGCCTCGCCTCACCCTGGCCCATTCAGCTCATTTTCACAGACTGTCACTTTTCTTGACCCGGGAGCCACAAGTGATACTGGACGGCTTGTTAATGGTGCAGAGACATGTAGCACAATGTAAGGACATGTTTGGTGTCGCACTTGAGTATGTCACACCTAGTACTGGTGACAACACTGAGCTTCACAGGCTTTCACAGGCTACACAAGTGTAGTGTTCTAAGTACATCGAAGACATCCATTGATGCAACCCCCCCTTTTTTCCCTGTGTTAATCTGTTTCATGGACAGAATGAACAACTTGAGCCACGGTAGCTTTTTTTCTACAGGCTCCAGTAGAGAAGATGCCAATGGAGGTGAGAAAGTTTACAGTCAGACAAGTGCATTTACCTTTCAAGAATAAATGAGGACTCATAGTGTCTAGTATGCGCGCTGAGCCATACTCTACTATGACGCTGTCCGGGAAAGGTAAGCCGGCGCCAATCGTGAAGAAGCATGTGAGCAATGTGACTAAGGTTGGCGGTAACACAGTCCTGACAGGTCAATAAATTACTCTTAATGAGCTGGTGACATTTTGTATCCAATGAGGACAAGAAATGATTGGTACACAGATCAGGATATCAAATCAAAAGTTGATAAAGATGTTGGAGAAAGCAGGTAAATTCAAATATAAAATATTTTTACCTGTGAACTTTGGTATATACTGTACAGTATGTACTATATATACAACACCATTTCTTATTTTTCTGCAGCATTTATTCATTAATCCAATGACCCTTTTGAAGTTTTTATTCTATATTAAAGACATAATATATGTATAATGTATTTCAACACAAGTTACATTGACTAAGTTATATTTAAAGCATTAGGTGGGTGCACCAAACAGTTTCAAGGAAGGCTCCGTGAATGGAAGTAAAACAAATCACACTAGTTTTTACATTAGATATCAAAAGATCACATACAGCCTAAATGTGTGTGGTTTGGTTAAAGAGGTAGTTCAGAGATACAGTACTTTGGGGGAACTGTACCGCTTTTCCCACTTTCCCAGAGTCAGAAACTAATAAATGCCTCAGGACAGACCTTTTTTATGTATTTGGTCTGAAGTTGTGTCAAACAGCAATATTAGGCTATCTTGGCTCAATTGTTGAGTGTCTGTGGGATCAAATAACATAATCATGATCCCATAGGCATCCAGGAATTGAGCAAAACTAACCAAGTAAACTAAGGGGGAGTGAGGGGGCGTCGTTTTCCAAGCTTTGTCTGAGGGGAGGCCCACAGTCTCAGACCCCTGTCTTAGATTTTTGGAAAGTCCAGTTCAGACTGCATTTAATACTGTTTTAAGGTGGGACTGGATCACCCAGTTCAAATTGAATGGTTATAGTTGGTTTTGAAATACCGAATTTTCAGATGGATATCTGAAATTCTGTTCAAAAAAGCTGCTCTTGCGAGTAGTTCAAAGGTCAACAAACTGGTCAGCTGGAGGAAAACTGCCTGCTTTCTGCCATATAGAGAAAAATGTTGTGACTTCATCCCATTTGTGGTTGAAGTCTGGCTCAACCTGGGTGGCAATAGCACCATTTTTCTTATCATTTAGGCAAAGCATCAAATCAGCATTTATTACATCACTTTCATTGAGTTAATACCATGGCTGTCTATAGTTTAGACAGTCAAGGCAGTGGTCTGTGGCCAGAGGGCAGTTTAAAGTGATTAAGTGCTTTAACCTTCAGTCTGCTCTTGATATTCTAAACCAGTTATTCCAATCTCTTTGTCTAATGTCAATCATGACAACGCAGGGCGAGTGGGGTACTACAGAGGGGTGTGTGTGTGTATGTGCGTTTTACGAGCATGCAATACTGTATGTGCTGTATGAAGCATCATTTACCTGTCACTTCCTAAAGAGGACATAGTTTATAAATATCATCCAGTAGAGCGGAGCGTTGGGGCTACAAAAGGCTACCCACAATCTCCCCATTGTTCACTGGCATCATTATTGGTCTGACCTCCCAGCTGCTCAGCCATGGTAAGTCACTCTGTGTGTGTGTGTGTGTGTGTGTGTGTGTGTTTGTGTGTGTTTGTGTGTGTCTGTGTGTGTCTGTGTGTGTGCGCCGTTTGATGGTGCAAGAGCAGATATGGGCCAGGATTTTTTTTCAAGGATGCTAACTGTAATTTGGACAGATGAGTGCAGCAATTTAATGCTCTCACCTGTATATTTAAATCATTCAAAAGGATAGGTATTTAATATTTCTCAACATAAATGCAACATTTTCTGTGATGAATGATTAGCTTAATAAGATGAATACCAAGTGAACATTAAAACATCTTGGGATGGAAAGTAGCTAGTTTAATTTTTACCAACTTTGCACCAGACATTGAATGCATTGCTATGTACAGGCAGACATTTAATGCACCCTAAATTACAAACCACATATTTTTAAAATAATCACAATGTTTGACTTGCTAAATGATACTGAAATGATAAATGTCAAACAGCTACTGCCTTTATGTTTATGAAGGCAGCACCCAAAAGCAATTTTCCACCTTTTATAGATTGTATATTAATATTTTCTGTTATTAAGCTATACAACCCCTTTTATTTATGTAGCTTTAACTGGCGTGTAGTGTCTGCCTCATCTCTCCTCCTTTCTTTGTGCAAAAAGGCCCCCAAGAAAGCCAAGAAGAGGACAGCAGAGGGAGCCAACTCCAATGTGTTCTCCATGTTTGAGCAGGCTCAGATCCAGGAATTTAAAGAGGTGAAAGCTGCGCAACCAAGTGTTATTTCACCGATTTACATTTGGCTGAGAATGACATGAGAATTCTGGACATGTTGTATGAATACGCATTGGCTCGCCGTGTCCAGTATTATGATCCAAGTGTTTCTGTTTTAAAAATACAAAGCAACACATACAGAGGTCTCTATTTCTTCTTCCCTCTACATGCTCCTCAGTTGTTCCATTTCCATTGTTCATCGTTGTACTATGTCCACCTGTCTATTTTCCTGTCTCTGGCATAGCAGCAGTGAGGCTTGTGGTATGCTGGTATGAGGGTCAGTGGTGCCCAAACATCCAGACTGTGTCATCAGTGATTAGGCTAGGCTGCAGATAAATTGTTGGGCATGCCCTGGATGCCAGGCTAAACCCTGGGGGGGGGGGGCTCGCAGGTTATAAATACTTAACAGTGTTTTCACCTATAAAGATGGCACACAAAATATTCAAGGGAAGAAAGAGAATCTAAAACAGTGAAAGCATGTGGCCGTAATCTGTTTGCAACGATCACTTTTCGAGGCAGAGAGACTCATTTATATGCACCGTACCTCCTCCTGTGCACTGACCTCAGGCCTTCACCATCATGGACCAGAACAGAGATGGCTTCATCGACAAGAACGATCTGAGGGACACTTTTGCTGCTCTAGGTATGTCGACGTCACCGATATTCAGCCTCACAAGATGCTGTGAGCTGATTAGTTTTTATTGCCTTCAGTGTGGTTGCAGATAAAAGAACATGGCCTTTGAGGAGTAATCATTAGTCATATGCGTCGCATGTTCACGGTGAATGTTTGGTGCCATAGGACGTCTCAATGTGAAACAGGAAGAGATCGATGAGATGCTCCAAGAGGCTCCTGGCCCAATCAACTTCACTGTCTTCCTCACCATGTTCGGTGAGAAGCTGAAAGGTAAGGACACGCGGGCTAAAGATGACAGTTTAATCACAAAGATGGAATCTAAGTCATGCAAGTAGAGTAATAATTGAAATGTGTTTGGAGAGCTGCACTGACTGTTTTAATGTATCTAGGTGCTGATCCAGAGGAGACCATCCTCAACGCGTTTAAAGTCTTTGACCCTGAGGGGAAAGGTGTGCTGAGGAAGGACTAGTAAGTGGCTTAACACACTCCACTCCAACTCACACCACGTCAATTTGCAATATGCACTTTCTTTGCAAGGAGTGTTGTGTTAGCTTTCACTCACAAGTAAAGCCATAATGACCTGCACACTTCCTCCTGGCCTCGTCATCTCATACTGAGTTTTTATTTTCCTCTTTTTCCTCTTCAGTGTGACACAGATGCTGACAACACAAGCAGACCGCTTCTCCCCTGAAGAGGTACATTGTAGTCCTTTTAATTATCATTATTACGTATGTCAGATTGCTTTGTGTGTGTGTGTGTGGGTGGGTGAGTCCAAAAAGCACAGGAGGATAAATGTCATCATGACGATCGCCTACATCCACATCAGAAACATTTACATACAAAAACAAAGCCTCAGTGAATCATCATTACACCTTTTCATGCACGCTGAGCTGTGTGTAAAAGTGGTGGTAATATCTGCTTTTTTGGTGGTTAGATGGAGCAGATGTTCGCTGCCTTCCCCCCAGATGTGGCAGGGAACCTGGACTACAACAACCTGGTTCACATCATTACCCATGGAGAGGAGAAGGACCAGGAGTAAACATTTTTGTCAACATGTTCATCAAATAGAAAGTCCGTCTTTTGCCCGTACATGACGTACTTGAAACTGGCCCTTGAAGGAGATGTGGACTGTGGTGTATTTACGCATCTTAATGTTGGCTGCATTGTCTCTGTACAGTACTCATTCAAGAGCACAAGAGGATCAAGACAAAATGTTCTCTTCCAGGCCCCAAAAACTGACAATTGACAGCATCAGCGTAGTGAGCTGTCTTGCTCTCTTTCTGCTTTATCCACATTATGTCCCCACATTCACTTGAGACTTGAATTAAATTATTCTTCCTTTTCATTTTGAACACTCCAGCCACTTGTCTATATTTGTCATAGAAAATATCCATTTGTTAGGTCTGTGTGTGTTCGTCTAATAAACGTTTTCAAAGACAGTAGCCAACCTGCTTTCTCATTCTGATTTTTTAAACATTTTATCAAGACAATAAAGAAAAACACAGTATAACCAGTATAGAGACTATACAAAAGAGGTTATATTCCTGGAATGGTGCTCATATGTTTATAGGATCATCAGATTACTGCTTGAACACATTGATATACCAGCAAGTCTTTTAATTCCATGTTAGGTAGTGAATGGTGGATGTGCGGTTGGTGTTCCTCTGAGATCCCCAAGAGATTAATCCAAAACATGCGCGTGGCATTATTTGTGTGTGTGTGTGTGTGTGTGTGTGTGTGTGTGTGTATGTGTGTGTGTGTGTGTGCCTGTGTGTATTTGCGCAAAGGTAGGATATGTGTGTATTGTATGTGCGCATTAAAATGTTTGGCTACTGAAACAGAAGACTTTGCTGAGACAAAGCCCTGGTGTTATTTTAGTGCTGCGGTGATGTGAGGAGGGTAATTCTATACTGTGAGTTTGGGCTGCAGGCACATAATAGGATGCCACCAAGTGATCCTTACCACCCTCACCTACCCCACTTGCCTGACCTTGGTGGGGTGATTTGGGGGTGAAAATCCCCACCTGCCTTCTGGAGAGGAGAGGAGACATGTAGGGAGTGGTGAGGGATAAGTGCTTGGATCAACTCGGACATTTGAGCTCACATCATGCGTCCTGTTTTAACGGTCTCTGTGACCCTTTGAAGGAGGGGAACTCGGGCACGGGGGAGAAGTAGCACGATGCAAAGATTATCTTAAAGCTGCACTAATCAATATTTTCTCAATTCAACCAGTGGGTGAAATAACTATGTGTAATGGGAAAGAGATCATTTGTAGTGACAAACCCACAGACAATTATCACCCAACTCTGCAGCTCCTCTCAGCTCTACGACAGCATTTTAGCTCATTGTTTTGGTTTTGCAACCCACAAAGTTTGCTCTCATTTCCAGCAGGCATTTGTTGTTAGCCAAAAAAAGGCTAGCTTTCCCTGTTCCAGCCGAGGTGCTGCAGCTCCTTCAAATAGGGTCTGTGAATCGCTCTACAACACAGCTCCCAGGGTCACAGGGACACACAAACCCCTCCACAACATTAATGTGGCAATTTGTTACAAACACATCAGCCATAACAACTTTATGAGCTGCTAATATGTTAGATGTTGTGTTTTCAGAATGCTGTTTTCAGCCACCCACAAGTGGCCAAAAGAAAACAACAATGCAGCTTTAATACTGATGATCTCACATGTCAGATGCAACACAGGCTGTCTCAGTATGACGTATGTAAGTAGAATTGATCTTTTATATACTGTGTATAAAACTCTGGATGTAATTCTGAATAAACAAATGACTATATGCTACGTACAGCAGAGCACCAGGGTATGATGTTGTCATGTGTTGTTTATTGCTATTAGAAGTGTGTAAGAGGCTGTACTGCAGCAAAAAGAGGACGATGCCATGGCACCAGTTTCTGTCTGATCAGGCAGACTTGGCAGACCTGCCGCGCTCTGTTTCCACAACTGCCTCACATTCTGTAACAAACACAAACACAGTGTACAGTTTATGCTTGAAAGGGTGCATATAAAAATGGCTTTATTAGTTGTGGTCAAGAAGACTATCACACTTAGCTTTTCTGAAGTCTTATCATACCGTTTCACCACGGGATTAAAGGTTAGGTGTTTCATACCTGGTAGCAACTCGGAGTTAGCCGACAGCAGGTTCTGAAAAGGCAACTTCATCTGCGTGTCTGCCACGTTGTTGGCCTGGATCAGCAGGTTACTTATACTCTCCTCAAGGATGCCTGAAGTAGAGAGAAGGTGGCAACAGGGGGTGTTAAAATGTGAAAAATGTATATTCAGGGCCAGGTTCAGGAGGTTAAGAGTTCTCTATTCCACCCACTAGTGAAGTGTGCGATGTTGTCAAAAGTGACAACGACTGCTTCTTGCATTATGTCGTCTGAAAGGACATTGATGGCGGTCTTCAACTGGTCCAGAGTCCTCTGAACCACAGTGCGCTGCTTTTCCAGAGAGTCGGCCAGACAGCTATACTTTGCCAGCTCAGACTACAGCACAGAAAGACACAGGAAAAGCAGCTTTATCTGGTATTTGGAGCTACAACGCTACAATAGGAAATAAATCAACACCCAGTTATAATATTTACAGTATGTTTGAAACTATGAAATGCTTTATAGACTGTATTATGTGCATAGGTCAGACAGTGAGGCTCACCTCTACATCCTTAAATCGACTCTTACTCTGCTCATTGTGTCCTTTTGTCTCTTGCTCCAGGAACAGGATATCACTCTGAAGGATAAACACATGCATATGAATAAAATGTACACTTACGTTAAACTATGTCTGTAAGCATGTTGACATGATATGCTCATGCCTTCATCTTGTCTGTACAGTTCTTCAGCATGTTCCTTCTGTTGTGCAGCTCGTAGATGTAGTTGATATAAGCAAAATTCTTCTGTTCATTCTCAATGAACATGTGGCCTATCTGACGCAGGTCTCTTTCACGGGTGACCTCGACTAGCGTACTGTGTCCCTGCATGTACATCTCCAGCTTCTTAACTCCACTCTGATATTGCTGCTCTTTCTCTGTACCAATGAAATAAAGGGTTCAGACTATTAACAAGTCAGATTATATCTGCAAAACATGAAATGATAGATTAAGATAGATTAAGATGCTATTCGCTGATGCAGTGCAGTGATTCTACACAATTCCTTGTGGAATATTATACTTCTCTTCTTGGAGTCTTCATTGTCTGCCAAAGGGATCATTTCCTGGAGCTTCCTCTCCATGAAAGTGTGCAGTTTGGCGTCATGATCGATCTGAGTCTTCAGCTGCATCTGTCTCTTGGTGAAGTTAACTGTCTCCTCCTCAATGCACTCCCTCGCCTCCAGCATTCGGGTCTCGGCCTCTGACCTGTAGCATAACACAACATAAACACAGATCAGATATCATGGCTCAACCCTGCCAATGCTATTCAAGTTTTTTCCAAGTTTTCCACATGCATGCAAACATGTTAATTTACCTCTGGTTTAAAGCGAGGTTGAAGCTCTCCCCCAGTTTCTCCATGATGTTTTGCTTTGTAGCCAACTGTCTGTTCAATATGCCTTCCATATTGCACCCTATGCCTTTCTGTTGCAGCAGGTGAGCGATGTCTTTACAGTAATCCATGTTGCTGCACAGCAACTCATCAAACTTAATAGTGTCCTATAGAAGACGAGGGAAGAATTAGAGGTGAGGTTAAAATCTGGGACTATTCATAGATTTAATCTATGATCAGATGATCAGGGCCATCAGTCTAAAATGAGGGCTTGTAATAAAGGAATAGTTTGACTTTTTGCTGGGAATATGCTTATTCTCTTTTTCAAATGTTAGATTAAATAAATAAATAAATAAATACCCCTCCGATATCTGTTCATAAAATGTAAGGCTACAGCCAGCAGCCTGTTAGCTTGCTTCTGAACAAAGACTGGAAACATGCGGAAATCTAGCTAGCCTGGCTCAGTCCGAAGATAACAAATCCACCTACTGTACTTGCACCTCTAACTGACTAACACATTAGTCGTGGTTTTACAGGGAGCTGCTGGACTATTTCTTGACCGGGTGCAGTGACTTCCTGGAGTCTTCTCCAGCACATAACTCCCTGTGCTTTCAGTCTTTGTGCTAAGCTAAGCTAATCGTCTCTTGGTTGTAGCATCATATTTGACGGACAGACACGAGATTGGTGTCAATCCTCTTATCAAACTCGCAGCAAATAAGTGTACTGTACTAAGCAAAGTCAGGGTCAAGATTATGTAGTTGTCTTAACATTAGCACCTGGTTGAGTTTGTTTTCTAAGATGCAGATATGTTTCGTGTGGCGGCTGTGTTTCCTTTGTTGTTTCAGGGTGCCACCTGGGACTGTTGACTTCCTGCTCTCTGCCACAGTTATCTGGAGCCACACAGGAAAGAAGACCCAATACATACAATGCACTCTGTAACTATACAGACAGTGAGGCATTTTGTTTTTCGTTGGTTGTATACACATTGGATTTGAAATGAAACACTGACTATGAATGTAAAGTGCTGACTTTCTGCTTTAAGGGTGAAGAAACTGTAGCCCCTTTGAATACATAGTCCCCTCCAATGTTTGAACAGTGCAGCACTAATAATAATAATCAAATACATATCAGACCATACTGTATCTGATCACAATAGTCTGTAACTCTTTGTAAAACATACTAGTACACCACATACTACTACTTCTACAGCGTCTGCTATTACTGGTATTACTACTACTGCACATTACCATTACTGTGACTTCTACTACTTATATAGTATAACATATGCATATATCTCAAAAACAGAGTTAAAAACTGCAACAGAAATAATAATAAACTAAAACAACTGGTTAAAGTGAAATACACACTCATTTTATCTTTAGACAATACCCTTCAGTGACCCAAGTTTTAGAGTACAGTATGTGTCGGTCTAGTAGTTTACCTCCCTATGCAGAGAGACCAAATAATCCTGATTCTGCTGTCTGATGAGCTTCTTATATTGGTCATTTTTCTTTAGCACCTTGTTGTATTGCTCCTTTAAAATGTCTGTTGCCATTTTGATCTAAAGACATAACAAGATAACGTTTGTGATTAGTTGGAGATTCCACACACAAGAGTGGTATATGGTAAATAACCATATAAAGCTTTTGCATTAACCTATCTGAAGATAATGACCTACCTGCCAAATATGGAGTAAAATCCTAATTAAACCTAGCTGGGGGGAAATCTCACTTAGAGGAGAAATATTTGATCTTTCCTGTAGTACTCAAACTGTGGATTGCAGCATTTCAAACATAAACATTCTAAAAGAGTCTGTGCTTATTTACTGTTGAAGCGTCAGGATCACATGAGTAATAATATTAACATTATATATAAAATAATGGCAGTAATGTATCTCAAAATGTATAAGATCATGTTGGAACTGAAAGTAAAAATAGAGCCAAACATTTCTGAAACATATAGGCACTGAAATAAAACATGAAAAAGTGAAATTAAAATGTTTATCGAGAAGAACAGCATCAGTAGTAGTTACCACCTATTGAGTTGTAACTCACTGAATCTGAATGTCTGTGAAAGTTTGTACTTGAACACCCCCTGGCGGCCATTGAGGAAAATGAAAGGTGAAATAAATCAAATGGGCATCCAGACACAGAATGACAAATCAAACCTACAGGCCTAAATAAATCTTAAATCTCAAATAATTCCTCAAAAGCAAACCTATGAATTATCATCCAGCAAGATAAAAAAGATAGCTTCCATGGAAATCTTGTTGAGTTGACATAAAATACATAAAATGTTATGTAAAGCTATGATAAGGTCACTGTAATCTCACTGCTGAGCACCACACACTGTAAATCCTTGTGGGAATATTATAGGAATATTACACCAATCATTGATCAGGGGAAGCGTTTTACAGTGCGCTGAGGTTGCAAAAAGCACTCTCTCACAGAGGTTTAGATTGAGATTTAATACGGTTCTTAAGTGGCATTTAGTCCATTGAGAAATAACGGAAGAACTCTCTGTGAGAACAGTCGATTTGTGCCGAGTGTGTGTTCAGACACAGCCGACTTTAGCTGTGAACGAAAACGTGTAAGGTGTCAGTTCACTCCTCACTCATTAGTGTTAGTGTAGTATCTGTATTTAGCTTACATTGCATTGTGCGTGTGTGTAAAAGCTTTTCATTACTGCTAAAATTGTCCATTTTATGGCCCGTTAGCATTCTGAAATGCTTTGACCAGAACATCTCACAGAGCGTATACAGTATGTTGGTCATGTCTGCCATCAGGTCAAACTCAGTTCAGTTCAGCACGTAACATAATACTCATATGGGTTCAGAGGTTGACTTCATTTGGAGGCATCTCAAATTTACATGGTTGTGAATGGTCTTTGAAGTCAGTTTGTACCACCAAATGTACCTCCAGCATTTCCCTTCTCGTATCCCAAATCCAAGGTCTCCATTTTCAGGAAGTTCTTTTCCAAAAAGCCCCAGAAGCTCTGTAGCTGTGTACACTGACCATGGATTATTGTGGAATTACACTTGATTATATATTGGAAAACAGAAGCATGTTTTATGATTGAAATGGTTGTGTTAACTTCATAAACCTATTAATATATATTGTATCAATGTTATCAGCTTCCTGTGTATGTTACCAGGCAACTTGTAATCCAAAAGCAGGCATGTACTTAGTTACTGGGTGGGCAGAAGTCAAAATTTCAAGCGATGCATTTTCATTAGCTTGAAGCCAGTAACATGGGATGTCAATCACAGCTGGACACGGGGTCTGAAGGGGTTATTAGCTCTTTTCTATAATTTTCAATTTTTAATCTCTGTTTGGTAAAGTTTGTTGAACAATGGGCCAAGAGAGACCTGATTACTTCTTGGTGTAACTAGCACGACCATGTGGCCATTTACAAAGCATGTTACATTTTTGCTCGTTACTCCTGAACCATGACAGTAGAAGAAAATGTCTTTTTTCCCTCTGGATTCCTTGCTTCAAGCTATTAGCCTGAAAAACTATTTTGATTTTTTGCACATGCTCCCCCTGTAGTACATGTAGTCAAATCTTTGAAAAAAAATTGGTACATTAAATATTTGGATGCCAATTCTTGTTTGAAATCATTCAAGTTACGGCAGGGTTAAGCACATTTCGAAGACAGGTGCAACTCCAGGTGATCCTGCAAAATGATGATGGCCTTTCACCTATAGATGGCACTATGGCAACAGAATACATTTAAATCTGTGTGACTCACTCTGAATTTTGTACAATTACAAAGGCCTGAAAGTCCCCAGACAGGATTAGTCTCCAGAAATCATGGCTACCATCAACCAACTGTCATCTACGCTACAATATTTTTGTTCAGTTGTCCTTGAATACATTTAAATAACTTCAGTCAACATAGCAAGAAACGACTGCAGAGCAAGCAAGGTACACATTTATGTCACCACATAAGTTCTTTCATTTGTTCGTATTTTGTCTAAAGCTTTAGCAAACACAAATCAATCCATTCAGGTTTCCAAACTGATTTCATGAGATTGATCAGATTCATTTTGATAATATCTATTCCTCACATCCAGTGTGCCTTCACGCACAGCCTCATGCTGTATTCTTTTTCCATTGTTGTAGTCAGCATATAAACTGGGGATGAATTAATGTGTTATGAGTGTGTGAGTCTAAATGCTTTTGAGCAAGCTATTTATATAAAAAAAATTGGACAGGTGCTTGCTTCTGAAAAATGGCCCCTGGGCTGTTGAATGTTGTTTAATGCCAGGGCAGTCCGTCACTGCCAAAAATACAAGAATGCTGCATGTTGTAAAGACATTGTACAAGTGAAATAGTAGCGAGACATTGTATTGATTATATTTGGGCACAGATAATTGATGACTGCACGCACCTTAAATTATTTTTATGATGCTTTATTTTTTATTATTTCATAATTGTAACATTTTATCATTTTAACATTTTATCATTTTAACATTGTAACATTTTAACATTGTAACATTTTATCATTGTAACATTTTAACATTTTATCATTGTAACATTTTATCATTGTAACATT